>JAHHFK020003230.1:0-141069 GCA_024533555.2 Aedes koreicus | reverse complement strand
AACTCCAAACGTAAGGATAATGGATTACCGAGTTGAGATGTTTCTACGTAACAATCTCGCCAGTACTGCCTCCGATAAGTGCAATCTGTTTGCTGAACACTTCCAGTCTGCATTCAATAACACCACGTCATCTTCTGCTCAAGTCGAAAATGCATGCATAGGACACACCGTGCGATGTCTGCTCACTGGGAAATTTCCAGGTCACTCCTCAGAACGTTGTATCTGCCATCAACAAACTAAAATATTCCTCCTCACCTAGCCATGATAGTATCCCTTCATGCATTTTGAAGAGATGTTGTGATGCTCTGACTCATCCTTTGACACTGTTGTTCAACGCCTCTTTGCAGAAGCAAAGATTCCCTCCAGCTGGAAATTCTCCATCATGTTCCCTATACATAAAAAAGGTGATAAACGAAACATCGAGAATTATCGTGGAATAATTTCGCTGTGTACCTGCTCCAAGGTATTTGAAATCATCATTAATGATATGCTGTTTGCTTCCTGTAATCATCATTAATGATATGCTGTTTGCTTCAACATGGTTTTTATCCCAAGAGATCAACATCTACGAATCTCGTCCAATTTACTTCTTTCTGCATGCGCTCAATGGATCATGGAACGCAAGTGGACGTTGTATATACCGACCTGAAATCTGCTTTTGATCGTGTTGATAATGATATTTTGCTTGAACGACTTGAAAGAATAGGTATCTCATCATCATTGACCAGCTGGTTCAGGTCATATCTAACAGATCGGAAACTGATTGTTAAGATTGGAAATAAATCCTCTGAACCGTTTACTAATTTTTTCAGGTGTGCCACCATGAAGGGGCCTCTACTGTTTTCCATTTTCATCAATGAGCTCTTTAGTGCTGCCACCAGCTTCCCGATTTTTTAAATTTATATGGTTGTGACAAACGTTCAAGACACCCTTACACTACAACATTATGTGAATTGTTTTGCTGAATGGTGTTCTAGAAACATGCTTACACTAAGCGTTCACAAATCCAACGTCATCTCGTTGCACAGAAAACATGAGCCTATTGTTCTAGATTACATCATCGACGTTCAGCCTTTAGAACATGTTCGTCAATCTTTCATTCTAGCAAAAAAAACATTACTGTCCACTCTTGGATTTGGGAGTTATCCTTTAATGACCCAGCTCTTACCTTCCGATCACACTACGATGATATTATCTCCAGAACAAACCGACAGCTGGGATTCATCTTCAAAGTAGCAAATGAATTTCGTGACCCCCTATGCTTTCGATCCCTTTATTGGGCTCTTGTGCGGTCGATCCTGGAATCCAATGCTGTGGTTTGGTGTCCCTATCAATCGATCTGGATTGCTAGGATTGAATCAATTCGTACAATTTTATCGATCATTCCCTAAATATATAACGGTACATTTTTGATTTTTTTGCTAAAATTTATATAAAGTATGGATCACATTGCTGTATTTTATGGATCATTTTCATGTTTTTTATATATTTTCATCAGTGCCTTATGGGTCATAAATAATTTTTTTATTGAACGAATTTCAAGTTTTATGGATCATTTTTTCAGTTTAAAGGTGCAAAGGGCTGCCAATTATTTAGTGACAAAATTTAGCCCATTTTTCTACAGTTCTGTATTATGCAAAAAATTCTCTATGATACGATACAGCAATATGTAAAGGGTGTTTCGATCAAAATCTGGTCGACTTAAACTTGACGCATTTCCTTTCATCGTGCATTTTAAATATTTTGCACACCCTCATTTCGAAGATGTGTGCGTGTAGCATCATGGCTCTATTTTGATTTTGAGATTAGCACTTCAGTTATCAAAATGTCGTCAAAGGAAGAGAAGCAACGCATCAAAATTTTGCTCGTGCATGGCGAAAATCCAAACTACTCTCACGCCAAGTTGACGAAATTGTTGAATGTGGCTAAATCAACTGTTACCAACGTATTAAAAGTGTTCGGTGAACGTTTGACGACAGCCAGGAAAGCTGGATCGGGGGGAAATCGAAAGCCGGCGGCTACAGCGACGACAAAAAGAGTTGCCCGCCGTTTCGAGCGGAACCCCGACCTCTCCACCCGAGATGTCGCAAAGAAGCTGGGAGTGGCGCCTTCAACCGTGGATAGAGCTAAAACACGAGCTGAACTGTTGACTTACAAGAAAGTGGTGACTCCAAATCGCGACGATAAACAAAACACGTCGGCCAAAGCAGTTGTACATGACGATGCAGACGTTGCAGAAGTTTGATTGCGTGGTACAATATTGGGCCATCGTCAAGCGGAACCTTAAGAAGACTCAAAAAGCTGTTGGGAGCGAGAAACAGTTGAAGGCAAACTGGCGTTCTGCGGCGAATAAAGTGGACAAGGAGACTGTAAAAAATCTTATGGCAGATGTTCAACGAAAGACCCGGCGATTCGCATTCGGTAAAAAGGAATCAAAAAAAGCTGAATATTTCTCCTGTATTCTGTATTAACTGAACTTGAAAAAGAAAATGAATTTGACTTATTAATAAAAACTTTGATCGACTCACACACATTACTGTTTGACCAAATTTTGATCGGAACACCATTTAAGCATTCATTACGCACCTCAAAAAACGCTGCGAAAAGAAGCTTCGTGCTACATATCGCAACTGCAACTTAAGAGGGTCTTCTGGTTTTTTATTTTCAAACAATAGATTTGTTAAATGTTGAATATATTCGGGCTCGAAACCAGAAGACCGCTATAAGTAAAGAATAGTAGGCCGCCGTAATAGTACGTAGTGAGAATCGGGTTGAGAATCTGTAATCTGGATAATCGATGAAAAAGCGGTTGAGAATCTGGATTTGGTATGTTCTGATGAACTATTCAAACCAGGGACCTGACGGGCAGCCATTTTCCTGTAACCAACATCTCGACCATCCAAACATCAAAACATTCACTGTTTGTAAACAATGCTGGCGTTCGTACCCGTAGTAATAAACATGAGACGGGCCTTATTTGAATAAGGCCCGCGATATGTAGCATACTGTCAAACACATTTGCTAAATTTCATGGGCGTTATTGGAAAGGGTGTTTACAAATGAACAGTATCGATCAAAGTAATACAGTGACCATTCATTCGTTGCAACATGTTTACATTGCAATGAGCGAAAAAGCCATTCGCTCATTGCAACACTTGACAGCATCAAATTGATTGTCAAAAACTCGTGAACCCTTTGAGTTAAATGACAGATTACTGCTTGACATTTGCATATGACAGTTGATTGTATTTTTTTTGCCCCTGCCTTTGGATATGTGATCTGGACGCGATGGGTGGGCCTACTTCATCTCCACTGAGATGGCAACCAAAGACATATCCTGACGTGGTGGCATCACATGCTGATTATTTTGATTTAATGCCGCGTCACATATCTGGCATTGCTGCACTAATTTTACACATGTGATCCAACGGACATCCTGTCCTGGACCATTGAATGTTGCAATGGTGTTGCAGTTTGGTGGGGCTCTTTCCTCAGTAATATTGATGTGGGATTTCCTCTTGACTGCAACACCTTTCTTATGCGTTCTTTGACATCGTGAGTCGTAGCCACGCCTGAATAGAAATCTAGCTAGATAGGTATATGTTGATAGACAATGTGTTCAAGATTATTGACATTCGTAGGGAATCGACTGTTGGATTCACTGAGTAGAAGTTTTATTAAAACTAAGAACGTGGCGCCTTCTTATTTTGTTATGTCTCATTTCAAAGAACCATAATAAAAATACCACACATTGTAACAATGGTATACAAAAATCTTATAACGTCTTCATTCTCGATAATTTTCTAATAATAGATAGGGAATAGGCGTGATGAAGCTTTACTTTGCCACCGAAAAAGTGAATCTTATAGTTGAGCAAGGCTCAAATAATTATTGTTAGGCTACGCATGCATGACGGCTTTGAAACGATTAAACAACTTAGAGATTAGGATTTGACAAATAAAAAGAAGGCAATGAACAGACAAGTAAACGTAAACTTTTCTACAATAGAACTATAGGATTTAACTAAATAACGCAGAAGACAAAAACTGACTAAGGCGGACAAAGTGATAAGTGAATTAGACGTGGTAAGACGAGGTATGCATCGATGACTTTCAGAGCACATACGAATTAGACTAAAGAAGTTATGAAGTGTCCTCTTGAGCATATAAACGTAACACCGACTGACTAATTAAATAACATAAAGAGACACAACGAGAAATCTTCTCTCTCATGAGTTCCATCAGCAAACTGGGACTTGTAACATCAGACATTACTAAAACTGGTAGAATTCAAATAGCTCCACGACATTTTTGATTCAAGAAAACTGTTAAAAAGACTTTCGCAGCACATAAATGATGAACTAAACTACAAAAGACTGAAGAAAACACACTGACAAACTAAATAACTAAATGACACCATATAAAACAGCGGACATGAACATGACTGAGAGAAAGGGGAAGCAAACTTGAAAATGTAACACCTGTTGAGGCAGTGTCAACAGCGTCTCTATGGACGACATGATCCTTGCACGGCTGGTGAAATGCTTCAAAAGGAGTTAAGTTATATCATTCTAACGCACAATAGCTTCTTATTTTTGGTTCGAGAAAACTGCTTTCAGACTCTCAGAGCACATGAATGACACACTTCACGGACTGAACTACAAAAGACTGAAGAAATTACGAAACACCGTATTGAATTTGCAAACGCAACACTGACTAACAAAATAAAAAAAAAAAACAATTGAAAAAAATAACAGACGAAAGGACTCAAAATTCTCAAACGTGGCTCCTTCCGAGTCATTTGCAACAGCGTCTTCTTGGACGACATGTTCCATGTACGGCTGGCAAAATGATTCGAAAGGATTTACGCAACGATATCATCAAAGGCCTGGCGTAGAGGTTTCTACCCAACAAACATCTGTGTCGAATAACCGCTTGTTCAAACAAATTTGGAGAAGTTATTCCGCCTTCTAGAAGGAAAAGCTGAACAACTTCTGCAAATTTGTTTGAACAAGCGGTTATACGACACCGTTGTTTGTTCGGTACTCTATTCAGAGTCCCGCCAGTAAACCTTAAAAAAAAAAACACAGTTAATTGTTTTTTGATTGCAACACGTTGCGATTAGTGAACTTGCAATTAAAAGACGTTGCAATGAACGAAATTGCAATTAGCGAATGGTTACTGTATATATAAATATGCAAAAGGATATCCAGAGCCTTAATTCTTTGACCGGACGGGAATATCATATGATTAAAGAAGCATAAAAACATGGCTCTGTATAGTTAATTCTATTGACATTCAATAAAAAAAAACAATAGATAAATTATCATCTTACCTCCTCCTTACACATTTGCAATGGGGTTGCAAGAGGATAGTAAAAAAAATCGAGTAGAGCCAGCTGAAAATCAATAGCAGAACGAACGTACAAAGAAATGGTGGTCCCATGTGCGGTTAGTCGTTAGGGAAAGAATAGAGTGCAAAATATTAGAATAAACACCTGCTACCTTCTGGAGACGAAATTGTTCCTCTATATTGGTCTATACACATTTACTTACATCGTGCCCATTTTTCTGTTGCACTTTTAATCAGCAGTTGAGGTTTGCTTCATTTGTTTTATCAAGTTTAGGATACAGAAAAAAGCTGTCCGTTATCGTTGTAATAAAAGTTTTTATTTACATTGCCATTCATGAATACTACATTTTATACATATGTCCCAGTCCAGATTTATTAGGCATCCAAAACGTGGTTTAGATATGCTATATAACAAATAGCAAGCTTTAAAATTTCAATTTTCGACAATTTTTTATCGGGCGGTAAAGTTGGCAGAAGTTTTCTTAATTCCGTAAAAGCGACGTTAAAAGCTTCGACGCGAACTCGTTCTCCTGAAAATTAGATTTTAGTTATCATTGATAATATTGGACCTAATTTTAAAGAAGCTTACGTGTGGCATGTGCGGTTCTATATTTCAATGTGGCGCGTCGTCTTCTCCTACGTTCTTCCCGTGTAAGTCCAACTAGTTCAGGTTGTATGGAGCCATCGTGTTTTCTTTTTGCATTACTAACTGCGTTGAAAGGAACTACGGAATTGATTGGTTCACAAAGGAGGCCCGTTAACGATTCTCGTCCTATAGCCACATGGTGGTGTATATTATATACTATACCTACACCTTAAATAAAAAAACCTATATTTTAAAAACAGGTTTTTTGGTTGTGCCCAATAAAAAAATGGGTGAGTGCACCATTAAATTTGTTCAGTAGTTTTACATCCCGTTCACACTACAACCTATATTACGTGATATAGAGTATCTCGATATCAGCATCTATACATCTAGTTTTCACTGGAAATAACGTGCATGGCATTTGATATCAAGATACTCTATATCATGTAATATAGATTGTAGTGCGAACGGGGTATTATGCTTTTTACAAACAACGCTTTAAAATCCTACTTCCGATCTCATATGACCAAGCGTCATGTACCATTTGACTCAGCTCGACGAGTACTCTTTTTGTATTTCTTTTGACGTAGGACTACGTCTGTGTTTTCAATACTGGGGTACACGTTCGAATTGCGAAAATTTGGAGCGTCACGAAAAATATATAGGTTTTGAACGTTAATAACTAAGTCATTCCACGATTGATTTCCAAAATGTTTGCACCAATCAATCGGGACGTTTTCTACGCTTCGATTTCAATATTTAAAACTATTGATTTGTAACATGCAACTAAAAAAATTAACGCAAATATGAAGTGATGTCTTATAATATCGATTTTTCATAGTAAATTTACCAAATACACAGTACTTTCCGCGCACAGACTTCATATTTAAGCAAGGAACGTCTCCTAGGCAGCCATGAATGTTATATAACGGGAAACAAAACCTACACCTTCGCATTTTGATTTAGTTTTCCGGCGGTCGTGGAGCTGTGCAGAGTAGGATCTGCAGTTGGATCGTAGTTGGCGGCAGCACTGGTGAGCAGTCGCTGCAAAGAGAGGCGTTGGTGCAGTTGGCTATTGTTGCCGATGCTCCCGTCAACCTCGCTGCGAGAAACATGGCTGCTGAAGCCTACGAGTTGGCGAGAAAAAGCAGCACGTGACAACGAGACAAGAATCAATCATCCCACGTCACCTGCAGATGGCCACCCGCAACGACGAGGAGCTGAACCAAGAAAAAAACCTCAAGTTCAATCGCGAACCATGTTTCTCCCCCGTCAACTAAATCCGTCCTTTTCAGAACGACCAAATCAGTTTGCTAACTAAAGAGTTTATTTGGTTAAAATTTTCTCTTGTGCTGTTTCAAATTAATTTCAATTATCGCGCCCCGGCTGAACATAGCATTTATTAAACGCCGCGTCCCGGAGTAAATGACAAAGAACGTTGAACAACCAATGAACGAAATTCAAGAACGGATAATTCGGATGGCGGTGGCAAACAAATTAGAAATGTTTCGGTTAAGAAAATCATCCGTCTAGCGTGTAATAATTAAAACTAATTATTGTGGCGCAATAATTGAAGTTCGTCCCCTTTGATGCAATTTGTATCACATTGCCTTCGTTGGTACCGCCTTCTTTCGTACACTAGCATCCGACGCCTTTACCTAATAGCTCTTAGCAGAACATTTTGATTCAGTCTTACGACAGTCGTTAAGCTGTGCAGTGGCTGTAGGATCGCAGCTGGCGGCGGCGAGCAGTCGTTGCCCAGAGGGGCGTTGGTGCAGTTGGCTGTTGTTGCCGATGCTCCCGTCAACCTCGCTGCGAGAAACATGGCTGCTGAAGCCTACGAGTTGGCGGGAAAAAGCCGTCCGTGACAAAGAGACAAGAATCAATCATCCCACGAGATGAACCAAGAGAGAAAGCCCAAGTTCAATCGCGAACTGTTTCTCCCCCGTCAACTAAATCCGTCCTTTTCAGGACGACCAAATTAGTTTGCCAACTGAAGAGTTCGCTTGGATGAATTTTTCTCTTGTGCTGTTTGAAATTTCCATTACCGCGCCCCGGCTGAATATGGCATTGCTTTAAACGCCGCGAGTAAATGGCAAAGCGCGTTGGAGAACCAATGAACCAACAGATCCATAACTATCTTCTACGCGTTAGAGATAGTGGCCCTCTCAACCATCGTAGAAAATATAACCGGGGCCGTATCATAATTAAGAGCCACCAAATGCTTTCTAAAGAGTGTACAATAGAATTTTCTTGGCCCTTTTCAGGACGGACTTAAATCGATTAGCGGATGGCCCTGACGTGTATGAGAATAAGGTTGCTGTGTAGTCCTACGTCATCTTTGCGCACAACCCCATTGGGCTGTACCTTGTAGTTTTTTTTACATATGGATTATGTTTCGGCATAATTACTTTTGTCAATTTCCTTTCCATCGCTGAAAGCCCGCACCTTTCCCTTAAGACCCCTCATTACATTTTCTGCAATGGTGGAGCCGACCTTATTGGTCACTTTCATCCATTCTTTCTTCAACTCCAGCTCGGTCTTAAACACCTTGGACGATTTTCGAACTTTGGCCCAAAATCTTTCCACCGGACGAATCTCTGGTGAATTTGGGGGGGTTGGCGGTTTTTGGTACAAAACAACGTTATTTTCTCTGTACCAATCCAACGTTGATCGCGCGTAATGGCATGATGCCAGGTCCGGCCAAAATAATGTCTCGCCTCCGTGGGACCGCAGGAAGGGCCACAGACGCTTCTGGAGGTACTCGGTGCGGTAAATTTCGCTGTTGATGGTACCCGTTGTGATGTACGGTTTACTCAGTTTACCGCATTGGCATATGGCCTGCCAGAGCAAGTATTTTTTGGCGAAATTTAAACCGTGATTTGGCAACGTAGAACTCCAGCCCCGGTATCTGCTTTGCGTCTGCCTTGATGTAGGTTTTGTCATCCATAACCACACACATCGGTTTCGTTAACCACTCTCGATACAGCTTCCTTGCGCGGGATTTGGCCGCCGTGTTTGGTTGATCACGCCGGTTCGGTGCCTTGCGGACCTTGAATACACGAAGCCCAGCTCGTTTCATGGTTTGCTGAACGAACCAGGCGGAACACTTTGCCTTCAGAGCCGCGTCGCGAATCGAAAGGTTCGGATTACACTTGAAATAATCCAACACCTTCCGGGCCTTCACAGGGTCAGCTGTCTTCGATTTTCTTCCACTTCCAGCCTGCCGCTCGGTTGTCTGGGACTCCTTAAACGATTTTACAACCCGAGACACAGTTGTATGGGTGATTCCCAGTTATCTTCCGATCCATCTCATGACGGCGCGCAAAATTCACCGGCGATTTTCTTCTTCTTTCGATGACATCTCAATAACCGCGGAACCTATTGTTTTGAAATTTTGCACATGTAAACAATTCACTTCAAACTTCAAACTTCAAACACGGATAAAAATGGTGCATTTTTTTGCGAGTACAGGCCTTATCATGCGACACATAGAAAGAACTGAGAACTCAATAACGAGTCCATTGGTTTTCAAACCAAGTTCCTAGGACGTGGCAAGTAATCAAAAACCATACGTAAATTTAATTTTGTTCGGTGCCACCCTTAGTGAACTATTTCAGGCTATTTCATCTGAGTTCAAGTCGTAAAACCAATATTTTATTGAAAATTCCACATTTATCATTCATCAAATAAAATTTGAATATATGACTAGCTCATAGGTACTTTCCTCTCGGGGTGGCACCTTACATGCTTGGAATGGACTCTTAATGATAAATAATAACCAATAATTAGTACGTATGCGGGCTATTCTCAGAGTTTTCTAATCGTCGATAGTTTAAAGCCTGCCCACGTTAAATTTCGGACACCAAAATAATAGCAGCAAAAAACAAACACATAATTCAACAAAACCGATTGTTTATTTCACAATAATAGAGTTCTATCTACATTAGAAACAGTTGATTAAGATGTTAATCCTTCTTTCTGTAAAATTCTCGAACTTTCTGTGGTACACCCGCCATCAGGTTCTGTACGGTATCCTCAAATACGCCCACCGTGACGATTCTCCATCTTCTCTTGAAATCATCGATATCATTTGCGTTCTTCTTAGTTTCGAAGTCGAAAAGTTTCAGCTTAACTAGAGCCCAGTACTTCTCTATTGGGCGAAGTTCTGGACAGTTTGGTGGATAGGCTGTTTTTGGCACGTATTTGACCTCTTGTACCTTATACCATTCCATGAGGGATTTCGCATAGTGACAAGAGGCCAAATCATGCCAAAACAGTGCTGGAGAGACATTGCGGCATAAAAAGCCAGACCTGGAAGCTGTTTAAAGTCGAGTACGTATGTTTCGTCGTCCATTAGAATACAAGAAAATGTTTGCAAAAAATTGGTGTAAAGCTGCATAGCACGACGTTTTGCTGTGAAATTTTGCTTGTCATCGCGGTTGGGCATCTTTTTCACTCTGTTCGCCTTCAGTCCTTGCTTCTGCTTCACTTTTTGTACGTATGATTTTGGCTTCCCAACTTTGCAAGCCACATTTTGCACAGGGCTTCAAATGGTGAGTTGACAACTTCGAAGGAGGGTGCGACCGACCTCTAGTCCTCACAAGTTCCTACCTCACGCCTCCACGAGTCATATGATCACAAAAGACTGCCAGCTGAAACATGGAGACGCTGGTTGGCGTAGCCTGGGCAATGTTGTCAATCTGACAATAGCGAAGTGAGGGGGTGCGACTGAAGATCGTGTACCTTTAAATCATATTGTATATTTTCCATTCTCATTTAATTAATAATTTCAGCATGCTTTGCAATCATCTTTGTATTCCAAAACCATGTACGACCCAGGAGCAACATGACAGGCATCAAAGGCTCAATTTATTTTTCATAAAATCATAAAATTCATAAAAAAAATTTCACAAAATTCATAAAAGGCTGGCATGTGCTTATGAGCAGTATAGGATTATATTTAAAGATTTTGTTTAGTGGTATTATGATTGAATAAGCCATTTATTTCAGAAATCATCAAGCCGGACTCTTCGAATACTCCAATTGCTATCTTTGAAATGTTACTGGAACAGTATAAAAAAAAAATATTACAAAATGTCTTATAAAATAATATTATTATTGAAATTTTATCTCAGATATTTGGAATGATCTATACTGTTCCAGTTTTTCCAGGACTAGGAGGATATTAATACATATCTAATTTTTATTTATTTTTCAGTAACAATCCATTGGACGTCAGATATATTTTATACATACGCATATAATGTTGTGGTAAGAAGGTGGGATCATTCCATAAACAAAATGTCAATTTTTACTAAATACGACCAGGGCATCGTCCGCTGGCTATTGCCGCGGGTATTGTGGGTTTCCCAGGTACCCGATTCAAGTTAGTTGGTGACGGTGGCTCTTCTTAACCTTCTATTCCTGAGTTGTAAGTGTGAATAAGGGCGTCTATGTAATGTTTTGCTGTACCTGTTGTGGACTCCTAGTACCTCCCATTTCCCCAAAAGCTTTGAGGATAACTTGTCTTGCCTCAAATGTTCTCCTTTTTATTGTTTTGGCCTCCATAACAAAAAGGGCACCATTGCAGAGCATATGATTGATCAAATTATTCGCAAATCTACTCACCCAACGCCCCCGGTTGGATGAGGGATAGAGATGACACACACACACTTTGCAAGCCACATTTTGCACAGAAAGATTGGGATTTTTCTCAATATTGGCTACCACCTTCTTGTCCATTTTTCGGGAGCATACTTTTCGATTTGGTTCACTTCCAACCATCCGATCCACAGTCAAGCGCTGGTCAAATGATTTGTAAACACAAAACACGGTACTTGTGGTAGTTTTAGTTTCTTGGCATGATCGTGCACCGATAAATTCTGATTTTGCTGCCGTTCGTACAAAATGCGTTTGCGCACTTCCACTTGATTCGACCACGAAATAAGATGGATAGTTTCAGTTGTCATATAAGTGAAACGTTTCAGCGATACGTGAAATAACTCAAAATATACACTGAAAGAAAAGTGTCCGAAATTTAACGTGGACAGGCTTAAAAGGAAATCATTTTCATCAATTTATTATTTTCTCTTCTTTAGCGCGATCCTGATGTCAGCATTTCATCAACTCTCGTAAAAATAAGAGCTAGTTGCAGGGTGGCCACAGAACCGGGAAAACCGGGAAACCCGGGAATTAACTGGAAATTCTAAAAAACCGGGAGAAACCGGTAAAAAACCGGGAATTTATGTTCACATGATTAATCATAATTTAGGTTGTGTGTGATTATCATCGACCTCTAGTTATTCCTATTTCAGCGTGTTCATCCAAAACGATCTGTGAAATTTTTGAGTGTGTCAATTGATTTACCTTCTATAAATATCATCCGTCTAGTGTGTAGCAACGTGTGTTCTGGCGTCTAATCTCTTTTCTCTTTCAAGCGCATAGAAAGTATAGGACTTGCTGTCAGGCAAACGTTTCCCTATGGAAACAAAATATATTCATCCTATGCGTTGGAAAGAAAGGGGATTAGATACCAGAAAACCTAATATTAATCTCTCTCGTTCACTTTTTCCCTTTTTTGGCGATACTGAGGTTGTATTCGTCGCCCAATTCCAACAGTTTTATTTGCGAATTAACACACGTCGTATTTCAACAGCCTTTTTTTTTCTTAAATTATAAGAAGCGCTATACCAGTGTAGCATTACCAAAATAAGCGAAAACGGCTTTAAGTCAAATAGTACAACTGATTTGTTGCCAAATGTCATCTTTAGCTATCCTGTTGGAATTCTCCTTGCTTGTTTTGGCACAAGCAAGGATGTTTCGAAATTTCTTCGCAGAGCGTAAGTGTCAATCTCCTTATCCCGTATTGTCGTTTTGGCTACGCGTTTCTTTTCTTTTTTATTGCAGGAGCTCTCTTCCTGTGTTCCTGTTCATGCTGACTGTCAAAATTTAGACCGATTTAAACCAACAGTAAGGATGCTGTTGGGGCCATTCACAGAGTGTGCTAGTAGTATTTCATAAGGAAAACAAGGCAATTCATCTCAACGCCTGAGAGCCAACTTGGACCGATCTACACCAACAGTACGGATGCCGCTGGAGTCACTTACAAAATGGGACAGTGGTTTAGTTGTTTCAAGATAGGGTGGCCCGACGAGCATGGCGAACGAATAATTTGGATCACAGTTAATTATGTACCTCACCACCGACCTATCTTATCCGAGAGTTTATTTCCACAACTTAAAATCATTTTGTCAGGCGTGAGAAAGTTCAAATACCAGATTTTTGCATTGAATAGTCAAGACTATATAAATAAAGGGTGTTTATTAAATTTTACATATATCGACACTAATATCACCGGCATTTGCCGAATAAAACCATCGTCGGGTGAACATTGTTTTTATTTTTACGTGACAAATCTCGAATAAAATAACTTGGCTAATCACTGATTTAACCGGTAAATCAATGCACAGTAGATTCTTTTTCATACGTGATTGTAGTAATGTTGTAAAAATATCGATAGTTCGGCCTATTTCACTGTTCTTAATATGACCTTTTTAATAATTGATTGAATTTTTGATCTTTATGCTCCTAAATATTTGAAATTTAAAGCAATTTGGATTTTTTTTAATATTTAGTTTTTTAGGTTTTGATACTTTTAGATTCTTAATTTTTAAATCTCAAAATTTGTAGATATTTGTTTTTATTTTTTTATTTTCTGATTTTAAGATAGCCATCATTTCGGCTTGGCGGGTTTGCTTCTATGATTGTCAGGGGTTTTTTTTTCTAAAATTCGCAATTCTGATTGCGCTCATATTTTGCCAGAAGATTCACAGAGTGTAAATAGAAGAATGTTGTGGCCGAGTTTCAAAAATTTTCTTTCAGTCTCAGAAATTTGTATTCTCAGCTTTCTTAACTTTAACATTTTTTTTTTCAAATTCTTAGATTTTTTCCAGATAGGGTAACGGGATGTAATGTTAGCCTAGATCCTTCATTCGGCCTTTGTACCAGATGTGTCAATAACTTGGCGATAATCAACAAAATCATGTAGCTATCAGGATGAGTGGCTTATTCCAAAGCAATTGAGACATTATTAATCAATTTATAGCTGTTCAATTTCGCGTAACTTTCGATTTATGCTGAACAGATTATCTACACAATCTTCAAATGATATAAATTTGCCTAAATTGAACCTTTTAGCCAAGAAAACCGTAGACCCAATGTTAGAGACATATTTTTTTTCTATGTTCCCAACCCTATTGCATTAAAGGCGTAGTAAAAATGTTGTTATTGGTAAAGTTTTCAACTGAGGTTCGTTGTATGTTTTCCATATGGTCCATCTAAACACAAACCAAAGGAACAAAATTGTGTAGAGTGAATTATAATGTTTTGATTATCGAATGGCTGCTAAATCAAATGCAAAAACCACTCAAGTGTTTCTAAGCAATAGGGTATGTGTCCCTTGACTCAGCCTAATATGCAACAATCGATTACATTTTTTACTATAACTCGTAAAGTATTTGAGCTGGAAGCGATATTTAACTAGTTATGCACTTGCTTAGATATGTTTAATATGCCCTTTGGTAGTATGTATCACGAAAAGTTACACAACTAATTTTATAAAGTCAGAAACTTTCGAGGGATATGGATGTAATGTCGGTCTATAAGCGCCAAATTGGGTCATGAATGCAAGCTCGTCCCATTCGACAGATTTGTTATTAAATGTTGTCTTCGTACAATTTTTTTTTCTGATTTTCTGATTCAATGCGTTTCCAGCTGTATTCGCTCTACCCAACAAACAATTTCATAAATCAAACTATACTAAAACTGCTAAAAAACACTTAAGTGATTTTCGCCAATGATTTAGCGACCATTTGATAATCAAAACATTATAATTCACTATACACAGATTTTGTTCCTTTAGTTTGTGTTAAGATGACCCATATGGAAAACTTTCAATCGAAACTCAGACATTTTTATTGTAAATTTTACCAATAACAACATTTTTACTACGCTTTCCATATAACAGGCCATAGTTGGGAACGTGGAAAAAAATATGTTCCTAACATTGGGTCTATGGCTTTCTTGTTAAATCATTGTTATTTTACCTATGTGACCTGTTAGTTTATAACGTGTGACTGTTTTCTGTACATCTTGGCTGTATTATTCGGTTTATAGGTTCATTTTCTGCAAATTAAGATCATTCGAAGATCGTGTAGATAATCTGTTCAGCTTAACCAGTAAAATCATATTGTCTAAAAAGTTGAGGAAATCGAAAATTACGTGGAATTAAAAAAAACCTAAAAAAAAATCCAAAAAAAAAAATATAATATAAAAGAAAAAAAGAGAAAGGGAAAAACACCCCACCCAAGGGGAGATTTTTTTTTTTAAAAAAAAAAAAAAAAAAAAAAAAAAAAAAAAGTAGGCTGTGCGTTCAGCAAGCTTGACGTGTATTTTTTTTTTGCGGTGATTTCCAGATCGATGAAAATTGAAGTTTTATAGTGAAAACCAGTGATTTGTCCTTCAGGATTGCCGGTTTCTTTTCGTAACTCTTAACGGGAACCGTGTCACAGTTTTTCCAGAGCTCCGGAGGAACTGCTGAAACAAATCTGTGAGTCCTTTCAAGCTGAGGTTTTGCAGTTCAATGTGTTGCTTGAACTATGGCGGTTGATTTGAATAATTCGTGTTTTACGCACTGGAGATGGTGGTAAGATGATTATTGATATGGTAAGTTTGTTCTATTCTTAATTAAATTTTATTACTAACATAATAATCTAAACACACGTCGATAGAACGTGAAGGGTCTGCCATGAATTTTTTGATTATTTCGGCTGCTAAGCAGAATTAAATCGCCGTTCCGGTTGTGCCGCATCGCGAAAGTGGTGTTCGTTCAGTGCGTACGGTAGTGCTCAGTGGGTGATTTGTAAATTTGTTTGTGCCCGAGAGCGGACTAAGGATTATTTTCAGTTTTGTTCAATTCTGAACTTACTGAACTCGAACAGGAACGGCGACGACTACAGTGAAGGTAATTCGTTTTTGTTTTTTTTTCCTCGTAGAGCCACTTTTTAACGAGGATCAATGGCATTTCCGCGGGAGTGTGGTGGGGGGGGGGGGGGGGGGGGGGGGTGTTAGGGGATAGATCGTATGCAGTTGTGATCAAGAGTTTAGTGGAGTGAAACGGGAGTGTAAACAGTGCCAGATGAATGAAGTGCGAGTGGAAGGAATGGTGCAAAGGTGATGCCAATAGTATGATTATGTGCGTCTGAATGAGATGCATAATAATGACCGAAGAGTTTGCGTTCTATCCTGTTCTGATGTCCTAAGTGCTGAAAAGAATGAGAGGTGTGATTTTCGTATGTTGTCTGCTTGCGATTGAGTAAGATGGGCATAATTGCGACCTCTTTCATGTGCCTTGTACCGAAAATGTTTGCTATTATTTTTTCTGCTATGCGCAATCGAAGTTTTTCTCGACTCATTTCCCTTTTCCATAGAGGTGCGTTAAGTGAAGTCAATATATAAAATTCTCGAGTAATTCATGATTGGGGCCTAAAAGCCAATTGTAAACAATTACTTAAACCGTCGATTGCTCTCGAATCTCAAAACACTCTCGCAAATTGAAAGCAGCATCTACTAGAGGACTGTTTGCTTAACCGTGCGGTGAACTTAGATATGAAAGAAGTCTTGAGATTCGTAAAAGATCGATTGACGAGATCGTTTTATTTCATATATTTTTGGGGTCTGTTTGAGAAAACTGGCCCAACTGCAACTTTTGCTTAATAGGCTAAGAGCAGAAACCTTATTGATGTTTCCAACATAAAATGATATGGTTTTCATTTTCTGAACCTCAATATTGAATAATAAACTAATTGTGATTTTGTGAAATATTATGTTTGCTACTTAATTAGTAAAAAATTGCGAAATGCCAGGAAATATAGTGGTTACCCATCATCATAGAAGGGAATTCTAATAAAATTACTACTTTTCAAATTAAGTTAGATTATTTTATTCATCATTAAAGCATGTCTTCAAATTCCTGAACGAGGAGCACAGTAGTGAAATTTAGAATTTTAAATTAATTTTTTCTCATGGCTGACGTAAATTGTCTAAGTTTTCTGGTTCATAATGAGTGCGCGGGTTTGTCTAAGATTGCAGCAGGGTAGCAGTTGGCACACATGTGGTTTTCAGTTCATATTGTGGTATCCCTTCGCTATATATATTGTCTTATATGACATTGTTTTTTTCACTACCATTACCATTCATCTTTACCATCATCGTTGCCATTTTTATCATTACTTGTGTTTTTATGATTTGTATATTAACATGAAAGTGATTTTGTAGTATTTGCCTAATAGGTTGTATATACTTTTGATTATTACGTTTTATAAGTCCAATGACCATTTTGATCATTTCTTGTCCTATTATGATTTGGAAGTATCTAGTGCCTTGAATGCAGCAGCCTGCAGCGGAGTCTGTGGTAGGCTATTGCACTGCATGTAAATAAGTAAGTGACAGTAAGTGAGCGAGATAAGGTGCTATAACATTGGCAAATTATTGCCAGACTTTTGTTTCAAATGCCAAGAGTCCACCCACAGGCAAAAGGAGCATAAACGCTTTCTTCCTTCCCTTTATTCGAAGAAGCAGAGCGATTTCAGATACTCTTTCTGGAATCACTCTAGTTTTTTGAATCCTCTCTGCGGCACATGCTACGCAGTTGGCCCGGCCGGTGACAAGAAAAAATATGTTTTCAAGAAATCATCATTTTCCAGGATGCTTTCAAGAATTGGCGGCGTTAGTGTGAGATTAGATTAGATTAGATTAATACTGATTGCATTTTTCATTTCCGGTTTGTAGATGGACATTTTACCGAATCTGAGCTGACCTGATCCATGCAGCGCTGTGTGCCATTTGGCTGGTGTCTGATTTTACAGTTCGATCTTTGTTATTACTTTGTCATAACTCACAATATTGGTGTATTTGATAATATTGATTTATTGATTTTTCTTCATAGATGATTTGAACATTACTTGTTGTTTTTTTATGCCCATTTGTCTTTGATTCCCTTTTCATTGGATCTTCCCTGTTTCCTAACTCCGGAGCAATAACTGTTGGGCCAGCAAGAATAAAGGCGAGTTGCTGTTATGGGATCAGCATTAAGCAGCAAATAGTGACCATGGCAATAGTAGATTAAGGTGTATAAATGTTAGTTTTGTAAAATCTCAATAGATTTAAGAAACTTTTTCAGGATACCTCAAATCAGGAGTTTGGTGAATCGCTGCTGTCGCTGAAAACAGACGAAAACTTGCATAAGTGCGGAACCTCAGAACTTCACCTTTTAACAGTGAACGCCATTTCTTGCATTTCAGGATCAACCGAATGAGGATAATATGTAATGGATACGGATGCTTGTAGTGTTTTTCATTTGCATAAATATATACACTGTTCTATAGAAGTTCCGTGGTAAAGGGAGGGACCGTCAGGGTACCACACTTGTGAGTGGCCCCAACAGCATCCTTGCGGTTGGTTTGAATCGGTCGTCAGATTGGATATTTCAACACATTATTGTATTCCATTGAAGTAAACCACCCACACTTGTGAGTGGCCCCAATTGCATCCTTACTGTTGGTTTAAATCGGTTCTTAAATTTGAATAACTTTAAAGTGTATCTCTATACAGAGAATTAGTTGCCTGATCGGGCAGTTTGGATCGGAAACGTACTTAAATGGAATTCAGCTAAGTACTTTTTACTTTTTATATTTTTGATATCAGTAGAGTTTAAGCTCGCGTAGATTGGAAAAAAAACCAGTGAAATTCATGAGTGTTTTAATCCTGAATAAAAGTGGCGGTGTGTCGTTGAGAAGAGAATAGTGCTTATGAGGCCATACGCAACCTAGCATTTGAGGAAGAGAACTGCCAGCATTTCTTTCCAGCCAAGTATAATATACCTGCAATGTTATTCAACTTCCAGCCCAATATTTCGGACTCATCGGAATAAAACGAATAATCGCTATCGAATACAGTAAACCACATTTATGCTTCATAGCGAGTAAAGGCCGTGAACAAACATCGTGATCAAACCGCATTCTGTTGCAAACGTGGCATATGCTGACGTTTGTATTACTTCTGGGCGCTGTACCACCCGGCACACCATTCAACCAGATTTGAAGCCAAACTAACTGCGACGACGGAATTCCACCTGTGGAGGTTCAATAGAATGATGATATTGTCATCGAGCTGATCACTGAAGCTGTTTTTCAGGTACGTTCCGCTTTTAAACATCTATGATATTGTGAATCACTAAATACGCGTCAATCAAGCATTGCACATACGCTTGATTGAAAGTTTCAGTATGTCACTACTGGAGCGGGGCTTATTGCGTACGAAGATAGCTTCGGAATGCTTGCGTTCTTGAAATGGGCTATTGGAGTCGCGGTAGAGCTGTCACCTTCTAATCCCCGGATTTAAGCTTTTTGCAACTGTAAACAGCAAATATGAAACAGTTGCAGGAAGATTCTATCCATAATACCGCTGCCAGACAGTGGGAATTAGATTGTAAACACACACACACACACACAGAGAAAAAGAAAAAGAGAGAGAGAGAGAGAGAGAGGGAGAGAGAGAAAAAGAGAAAAAAAGAAAAAAAAAAAGAGAGAAAAAAAAAAAACCATTAAAAAAAAAAAAAAATTTTAAAAAAAAACGATTTCCCCAAAGTTTCAAAATCGAATCCCATTAAATAGGAACCATGCTGAAATCTAACGGGTACTGTAATGTGTCAAAATATTCATTTTACAGTCATGTTGGATTTTTGTTTACGACAACCACGGAGTTTGTTAAGAGTTTGTACTGAAAATGTACTTTTCCTCGCGACCACACTGAAAATTAAATTTCGTTTTTATTACGAAATCGAATGTAGAACTAACAACTCCATTCGTTGTTTTCTACACCGAAATTGATTTGTACTTTTCAAGAAACTACCTTCGTATTCAATACCACAATGCTGTTACATAACTGTTAAAAGCACGAAACATTAGTTGACACAGAAAGAACACTCGTTCATTGTACGAAAACAATACAAAATGCTACGAATATTTTGTTATCAATAAGAACGCATGGTTACATGATTGACGGACAGAACTTCTATATCGACTCAGTATGTAATTGAAAAAAAAGCGCAAACCACGAGGAGTTGTTCAGATTTTTTTTTAATATTTCTGAAATGAGGTTCGAACCGGTATTTTTGGGAAGAGTTGTTATTGAATCCGTGGTTGATCTCACTAAGCCATGGTGACTCGTTAGAAGTTACTTGATTAATGAGTATGAACTTATAACTCTCGATAGCGCTTTAATTTTTATTTTGGGATAAATCAATGAATCCAGCCCACCCAAGCAGCAAAACCAACATGTATGAGTACGATTGAAGAAAAGCAGTGATAGGTTGGTCTTCACAAAGTTCATTTCGGGCATTGTACAAAAAGGAGTAATGACAGCATTTCACCAGATGACAAGCATAAGGAATGTTTCATACAAATTACGAGGAATTTATTCTATGAACAAAATCCATGATTACGAAACAAGGGAAATCTAATTCACGAAAATAAATTTTCAGTGCATATACTGACAAAGCAACACCGCAAAAACATCGTTTTTTTACTCACTGTGCTCACACCGTTTCAATAGATTTTTTTTAATGGTTGTTCAAATAATAAGTGGTTAGCTTTTAACAAACATACATTTTGAGTTTTGGGGGTTTATAGCTTGTGGTTTGTGTCTTCTTAACTTACCTTCAGTTTAATTATTTTCTCTATTTTATCTTAACAGGAAAATCATGCACATCTATAATTTAGGAAGTTTTATTCATCAATGACGAAAAGGAATTCATATGCGTTCTATCTGCTACTTCTCAATATTTTTTAAATAGTTCAGATACACCGGTGCATCAGCGTTTTGAAATTTGAACTGATTTATCTGATATGATCCAAGTGAAACACGATCTGTCTAAACGGTATAGTGTTGATTGTATAGACTGATTCCACGCCAAATCGGTCGGTCACCAAACTCAACTATCTTCGATTTTGATGAAACTTGGTACACGTCTTCGGTATGTTGAAAAAAAAAAATCCACTGGTGTTAAGATTATTTGGATTCAAGAGTAACTTTTGAGATGGGTGTATGTTTTTTTTCCAACATTTTACTTGAAAAATCGTAGTTCAAAAATCATTACATTTAGAGAAAAACTTTATATGGGGGAGTTGTAGAGAACTAAAAAGGCTTTGTAAAAAAAATGTACACTGAAAAAAAAAATTTTTTCATAAAGAAAAATCGAAAATAAATACTAAAAATCAAATATAAAAAAAAACATATTTTTAATATTTTTCAAATTTGTTTTGTGGAAATTTGAGAAAAAAAGACACGTTTTGAAAAAAACTCTAGGATGGACGCTCTTATAATAAAAAAGTTTTCCGAAGAGTGAACTTTGGTGCATATTTCAAATTTTGGTTATTCATTATTATAAATGAAAATTAATTATACAATATGATTTTGGAGATCATTAAAAACAATAATGATAATAATGATAAATCACCTGAACGCAACCGTTTTCGAGATTTTTCGGATTTTATTTCAATAGAATGAAAAAACATAAGAAAATTCGCTCTTTTCTTAAGTTAACCGAGATTTCCACCAGAAATGATAAATTTTCCAAGATCTTCATATTATAACGTTCATATTACTCTAATGTCCTCTTTTCTTTTGATATCAGGATGATAAGAAGACTCATTTGAAAAGAACAAGATAAATAGCACTATTATTTTAATATTGCAATCAATATATTTATAATTGTTTTATGGCTGTATCGGTCGGGCCGCTCAGAGAATGAAGGGAGCGAATTTGCTAAAGCGATGAAAGTAACAGCGAGATAGATGTCGCAGGGGCGACAAGTGTGAAATGGACAGATGATGAAATTATGCGGAGGGTCATATAGAAGAAGCATATTAATCGAACTGCTGACTATTTTGCCAAGCTCCAACGATGTTAGAGGTCGGGTGTAGTGTGTGAAAACTACACTCCGAACAGTTCGGTGATGTAGCGATGAAAGTAACACATATTGTTTAAGGTAGGTAGACAAATAGCAGCTATAACGTATGTCAGGTATATCTTCTCATAAAAAAAACAGCTAATGTACGCTGCCTGTAAACTACCAGAGATGTTTTATACCTGCATTTCCAAAGGTACCACAGCCAATATATATGCTCATACATAGTCGCATTCATCAGTAAAATCTATCTGAGTGAACTGAAAATGGAGTTTAACATGAAGAAGTGTTGTATGCCGTTTCCCACTAAACGGTGCTCAAAAAACCTTCGTAAATTAACCGAACAAAATGTCAAAAAACTCAAGTTTATGGGCAAAACACATTTGGACACTTCTTTGATGATTTGTGATAATTGTCGTTTGCATTTAAATAGAACGGAACAATCCCATGCTGCAATTTCGGAGCCTAGTGAGAAACCATCAATTACTAACATTATGGATCCACAACCATCTACATCACGGCAAGTAGAATTGTATGGTCTCGAGGAAACGCCATCGGCAATATCATTAATGTCAGTGCCATCTGATAGCAGTGTGCAGATTATTCAAGGCGCCATAATATTGAGCTATTTAACAAGGGCGTAGCTGGAATCAACGTTTCGCCAATATCGGCTAAAAAGTTCCTGAACGTAAATTATGCCCGCAAAAAGTTCAAAGATGTTTCAAACGGCATTCGGACACACATATTTGGGGATCAAGCGGAGGAGGATGACCTGGAACAATTGAAAGTGAAAGCAGCCGAATATGACGAAATAATCGCGCAGCTAAAGGACCGGTATGCTGATCCAGAAACTTCGAGGGACGATCAAGTAAGGATACTTTCGGTTTTACCACAATCTTGGACAAATCAAAGAGTAATGGCAGAATTTGGAATAACAAACAAGTACATCGTATCACAAGCTAAATTCGTTGCAAAGCACGAAGGTGTTTTAGCTGCCCCTAACGAAAAGCTGGGACACGGTCTGAACCCGGAAATAAAAAACCAAATTTTGCAATTTTACGACAGTGATGAGATTACACGAGCAACCCCTGGTATGAACGACTACGTTTCAGTGAGGAGTGAAGGTAAGAGGGTTCATATTCAAAAGCGCCTTTTAGTTTGTTCATTAAGAGAAGCTTTCATTAAATTTCAAGAGATGCATCAAAATGCTGTTGGGTTTAGCTCTTTTGCAGCACTAAGACCAAAGCATTGCAAATTACTTGGCAGCACAGGTTCTCATAACATTTGTGTTTGCACCATTCATGAGAACATTAACTTGATGCTTCATGGTCTTAGAAAATATTCATTCGAGAATGATTATAAATTGTGTTTTGAAGAAATATTATGTAGCTCATCAACTAGAACTAAAAAATGTTACCTCCGTGAATGCGAACGATGTCCAGGCTTTTCAGATTTTGAGAGTAGTTTAACAGACAAATTAGAAAAACGTGGTTTAGTTGAAATATCTTTTGAGCAATGGATTTCAACTGATAGATGTAGTTTAGAGACACTTGTTAAACCAATTGATGAATTTATTGCTTATTTTTGTGAAAAGTTGGAACAATTAGTATCCCACGATTTTGTCAAATCTCAGCAGTCTAGTTTCTTGAGAGATTATAAAAGTTGTCTTAAAGACGGCGCAGTAATAATAATTTGTGATTTTTCTGAAAATTATTCATTTGTTTTTCAAGATGCTGTTCAAAGTAGTTATTGGAGTAATGAACAAGCCACTATTCACCCTTTTGTCATTTATTACACGGAATCTGGAATACTTAAAAATATCAGTTTCATTGTTATCTCAGAAGTGTTGAAACATGATACGATTGCGGTGCAGGTGTTTATTTCAAAACTTATAAGCTTTTTGCAAACAAAAATTAAAGTAAAGAAAGCTACGTTTATGTCTGACGGGGCAGCATCCCAATATAAAAATAGGAAGAACTTTGCAAGCCTTTGTAAGTTTAAAAGAAATACAATATTGATGCTGAATGGCATTTTTTCGCAACATCCCACGGTAAGGGACCTTGCGATGCAATTGGTGGTACATTAAAACGAATGACAAGATATGCAAGCCTTGCTGTACAACATGAACACCCTATAAAAAGTGCATTAGAGTTATTCGAATGGGCGAACCAAAAAAGTGATGATTGTTTAACAAAAATGTCGTTTTGTTATGTATCACATGAAGAGTATGAACAGGGGGTAGCAGAATGGAATGAAATTTACCGACAGACTAAAACGATTGCAGGTACACAAAAGTACCACTCATTCGTTCCAATTTCAGAAAACGAAGTTTTTGTAAAACTGTTTTCGAATGACGAAGAAGGCAGGATTCATAATATATATAAAAGCAATCAATAGTTTATATAATGTTTATGTAATATTATCAATGACCGAGACTAATAAATGGTATATATAAATATAAATCCAACCATAATTCATTATTTTTGTCTTATAACTTTAAGTGAAGCTTTTTCAATCGACGAGCTGTTAAGAGTAAGTAAGAGGCACATACATGTGTTTTAAAAAAGCTAAAAACACAAGAGAAACAATCGTTAGCTATTGTTGTTTTAATATCACGAGTAATTTATGAAAAGGGCGTATTTTTTGAGGTTTTGAAATTTTATTGAAAGAAAATCAGAAATATCTTGAAAACGGTTGCGTTTACGTGGTTTATCATTATTATCATTATTGTTTGTAATGATCTCCAAAACCATATTGTAACATCAAAATTTATTTATAAGAATGAATAACCAAAATTTGAAATATACACCAAAGTTCGTTATTTGAAAAACTTTTTTATTATAAGAGCATCCATCCTAGAGTTTTTTTAAAACGTGTCTTTTTTCCTCAAATTTCCATACAACAAATTAAAAAAATATTAAAAATATGTTTTTTTAGATATTTTATTTTTAGTAATTATTTTTGATTTTTCTTGATGAAAAAAAAAATTTTTTTTCTGTGTATATTTTTTTAAGAAAGTTTTTTTAGTTCCCTACAATTCTCTTATATAAAGTTTTTCTCTAAATGTAATGGTTTTTGAACTACGATTTTTCAAGTAAAATGTTGGAAAAAACACATACGCCCATCTCAAAAGTTACTCTTGAACCCAAATTATCTTAACACCAGTGGAATTTTTTTTTCCAACGTACCGAACTCATGTGCCAAGTTTCATCCAAATCAATGATGATCGGGTATGATTTTTGGGATTTCCGGCACATTCTGGATGGAATCCCTCTATAGTGTCGTCGTATCAAGTGGAGTGTATCTGAGTAGTTTAAAACAAAAACGGTGTATTATTGAATGTTATTAAAATTGTTGTTCAAATTCGAGAAAAAAAATTATTTTGCATAATTTCCTCTTCGTGGTTATTGCAGCGGCACTTGTTAAGATTTGTTCGTTTGTTTCTTTCAATTACATTTATGGTACTACTAGATAACAATAAATCAAAGAACTACTAATAATTTACAAAAATCATTGCGCAATTCACACAATGTGCACCTACCAGCAGAGCACTTTTCCGAAATCAAATTTAGAATGAGAAGTAATGAACATCGACTTTAATAGTAGCTTTCCTCTGGGTTCATGCGAGTGTTCTCGACTTTTTGTGGTATGTATTTGATTGATGAATTTCCTACCAATGAACCTATTCAACTTAGTATTGTTTTAAAACCGAGGGCTAACCGAGTGCTTATGTATGTATTCTATCCGGTGATCCGTTTTGTTACAAACATTCTTCTATTTATGAGCACGCGCCGAACCATCGCACATAAATTCAGCGCGTTTTTTTTTTGTTCATAGAAACGGATAAAATCTTTGAAGGGGGGGTAGCTCTCGAATCTTCCGGTCCGCCTCTCAGAATCTTGCTATGAGGTACCAGGTGGGTCTTCACTGGTGGACTGCCTGTCGATCTGCCAAATTTGGAAGACGTCTACATTGAGTTAACTCAAATTATAATAATCCGTCCACTATATCACAATATATTGGGATTGGTTAAGCAGATTGGAGATAATGAAATCATTGGGTATAGGAACCAGTCTCCCCCGGTTGGTGCTAAACGGATGAGCCTGGACATCAATAGAAGCATAAAGTTGCCAGAAGGCACGAAATGCATCTACGCACTCTTATTTTTTACCAAATCCCTCAATCGCAAATTTAAATGGATTAGCATAGATTGTTCTTAAGAAGCCACTACTTGATTGATACAGTTGTAAAAATTGAAAGTTTATGAAAAAGAGTATGCTTCGAGCATCGGCTGAGAAAAGTTGTGTCGATGCTTAATTACGCACTATTTTGCTATCGGGCATGGCTCGTTTCGTATTGTTCCGGTTATCTATAATTCAGCGATGCGAGTGATCGAGTGAGCATAGAAAAAAAAATACAAAAATGCTTCATGGTTAGATGTGGTGGTTCGCCGCGCTGGTGGACCGGTGGTGAGGATCACAATTAATTTTCATCCATAATATTGGTTTGCCATACTCACCGTGTCACTTGGAGAAAGTAAGCCACTATACCTTTTTGTGAGTGGCTCCAATACCATCCTTACTATTGGTTTAAATCGGTTCAAATCGGATTTCCAGCATTATAGAGAATCTTTTTGTTTTTCGAATGAAAAACCACCACCACACTTTGTGAGTGGCCCCAATAGCATCCTCACTGTTGGTATAAATAGGTTCAAATCAGAAATCGGTACTAATATTTAAATATTTCACTAAATGCCGCGTGAATTCAGCTTATCGTTTACCAAAAAGAATCCTGCTGCCACCCAATCCTGTTATCCAACATCCCAGTGAAAGTGCAGAGGCGGTCTCGGCTTCCAATAAAACGAGTATCACGTCGACACATTCCTACCCTTTTCTTATTTGACATGCATTCGGATGAAGCAGGCGCCAGTATTGCCTTAGTTTGGGATGACCAGTTTTTACACATTGAGGATGTATGCTAGTCTCAACCATCATCTGTTGGTTCTCTGTGTTGTAACAGCTGATCTGGCAGCAACGGAGTAGCAACCTTGGGCGGTCAATCATGCTCATTATCTTGCTCATGCTCATAAAAAGGGATAAAATCTTTGAATAGGATAATATCACTGCAACTTCTCGCACTGATTAGCATGCTGTCTTGCTTTCTCACACGGTCATCAAATTACTGGTCTGAAAATCGGATACGATTCGTCTCGTTTCACCTGGATTATATCGTAGCATGTGCTCCATTAATATCTCTTGGATACAGAAACAATATTTCAAAATACTGAATCAAACTGTAAGATATGATTAACATATAATCTCAATAATACGAAACTACAGTACCGTAAAACGGGATATTATTGATCAGCGGGGTAACATTGATCGGTTTGGCCCATACCATGAATAGTTCAAATATACATTTTCCGTTGATACACTTTCTAACTATGAACTATGAATTGTGTTTCTCAATCTGGTGTTATTTGACTTCCGGAAGCTATAACATTGGTTAAAATATTACATTTTTTGATTGCCAAGAACTGAAAATTGAACTGAGCATAGCTTTTTCCACTTTCAGCTAGCGGGAAAAAACCAATCAATGCTTGAATCATAGTTAACATTACTAGAGATATTTTTTTAGATACGCTAGGTTAGCTAGGTTGGATTTACTATTTAAAAAAAAATCTCATGGATGTCCGTTTTTTGCGCTTTTTTGCTACAACTTATTACAAAATCGAGGCGACTTCGCGCTTTTTCATTGAGGTAAAGGGACAATCTCACAAACATTGAAAATAAATAATAAAAAATTGAAACAAAAATTAAAATCTAAAAATAAAATCTAAAGTTAGGGGGAGGCAACGGCCCCACCCTGCCCCCCTCTGGCTACGCCTATGTCCCGTTACCCTATTATTATAGTTTGATTTGTGAAATTTTATGTTGGGTAGAGTGAATACAGCTGGCAACGCCGTAAATCAGAAGATCAGAAAAAAAATCGTCTACATTTGATAACAAATCTATCGAATGGGACAAAGTTGCATCGACGAATAGACCCAATTTAGTGCTTATAGACCGACATTACATCCATATCCCTCGAAAGTTTCTGACTTTATAAAATGAGTTGTGTAACTTTTCGTGAAACATAGTGCCAAATTGCTTATAAAGCTTCTCTAAGCAAGTGTATAACTAGTTGAATATCGCTTCCAGCTCAAATACTTTATGAGTTATAATAGAAAATTTTACCGATCGTTGCATATTAGGCTGAGTCAAGGGACACATACCCTATGAAGAGATATTTTGATCTTTGAATTTTTAAATTTTATAATTTTTTAGATCTTCAGATTCTTGATTATTAGATTTAGATTTAGATTTGTATTTTGAGATTTTCAGACGTTTAGATTTTGAGATTTTGGGATTTTCAGATTTAGATTTTTAGATTGTTAGATATCGAGATTTTTAGTTTTTTAGATTTTTAGATTAGATATTAGATTTTGATTTTTGTTTTGATATAATAGATTTTTTGATTATTCAATTTTTAGATGTTTAGAACTATTGAATTATTGCAATTGAAAGATGTTTCGTTATTCGATTTCTGCCAGCGCTGAAAACTTGACTCGCCATCTTCGTGAAGATCTAAACTAAACTATTTTTGTACACGACAATTACGAAATGTGCAGAGCGTCTCTTGGCAATTGAACTCTGAGCTTTGAAAAAATAGTTTTGGTTAAGTTTAGTAATGAAGACATAAAGATTAGACTCGGAAAAAATGCGACACTTTCTTTAGGGTGTAACTTTTTATCGCGTGAGTAAAAATTAATGAAATCATGGACGACGAGGCATAATATCAAGGCGGACACCAAACAAATCCCCGGCCTCGAGTTTTTTGTCGGTACGTCCCGCATGGAGGTTCCGGAAAAGTTTCGGAAGAGAAAGATGAACATATTCGCGAAGAAGTACCTGTTGTGGCAGGCGATTTGCGAGTGTAGACGGTACAGCAAGCCATTCGTTACAACCGGTATCATAAACGGGAAGATTTATCGAGAGGAATGCTTGCAGAAGCGCTTGCTGCCCTTCCTCCACTCTCACCGTGGTCCCACGCAGTTCTGGCCGGATCTCGCTTCGTGCCATTACGCCAAGCCTGTAATGGATTGGTACGAAGCGAAGGGCGTTAATGTGGTCCCGAAGGAGGCGAACCCGCCAAATACACCAGAACTTCGTCCGATCGAAAAGTTTTGGGCTATAATGAAGAAACAGTTGAAGAAAAGCAGAAAAACATTCAAAACCGATGAAGCTTTGAAGAAAAACTGAGAGAAATTGTGTAAGGAAGTTGGACAAAGCCTCGCCCAAGATCTCATGAGCAGTGTTAAGAGAAATGTACGAGCATTCAGCTTGGGGGAGGAAATTCAATAAACAAATTATGCAAAAACATAGCTATCAATAGCTATAGTTATTGAATCCCCGAAAATTTCAGAAGTATCCGATTTAAAATGAATTTTTGGTGATCATTTTTGTGTGTCTCATTTTTTCCGAGTCCAGTCTTTAAGCCGAATTCCCCGTCGACTTGTTATTAACAAATTCTAAAATACACTTTGATTGTTGTTTTTTTTGTATTCTCCCAATGCGCGGAGTGACGATGATGAAATTTGTCAGAAGCAGATAATTTCCATCTGACCAAAGTCAACGCTCCATACAAAATTTCAAAAAATAAGTTATGGAGAAAAGTCTACGAGGGGGAAGGGCGTGGGAATCTGAGCTTTTCAAAAATGAGTCTACGTGGTTTTTGAATAGTCCCTTTAGTGGTCCCTTATTCAAAGCTACGTGTCAACCAGGCGAATTTAGATGTAGTGTGGACTTCAAACTGGTTAGCCTAGATTTTTTTTGAGACAGCGAAACAATTATGCACATAAGGCACAGATCCGTATATTAAAAAACAATCACATTTTAACGTAGAACTACTTTTTTCTTTTCTATTCTGGGATGTGATTTCAAAATTTCCAAAAATGAGAACGTAACGTTTTTCCATGGCCTATTTTAAACGTAAACATCATAATTATTCTTGGTGAGTGTGAGCTTTTTTAATGGAATACCTGTAACTAGAAAATGAGAAGGAAGATAATTAATTTCCATTTAATTCCAACTACCTTTATTGCTTATCTTGACAGATTGGCGTATTTCGTCTACAATGTGCAGACTTCTTCAGTGTCGTGTACGAGTCGAGTAATAATACAAGACATTTAATATTAATTTAATATTCTGAGCGAGAGCTCCCATAACCGATTCTGGAGGGGTTTTACTCCTGCCAGAACTTCCAGACTCATGTTATGCGTTGAGTGCATACAGCCAAGAGCAATACACGGTAAGCTTCCTTTACCCATTAATGGGTACGATTTATTATTATTGTTATTCCTCCTGTGGACATTTTTACCCATTTTACCGTAAAACGGCGTCTACCCATTTAAATGGGTAGACGTCGTTTTACGGTAAAATGGGTAAAAATTTCCACAGGAGGAATAACAATAATAATAAATCGTACCCATTAATGGGTAAAGGAAGCTTACCGTGTACCCCACCAATAATAATTTTTTTTTCCTTTTTTTAGATGTTTTTTTTTTTTCGGAGAGAAAACCGAAAGAGCCCCACCCCAGAAAAGAGAGAATAGTTGTTTTATAAAGAATTATGAGGTCTCCCGGAGGGGCACCCCACTATTTGCCACAAATTGAACGAAGAAAGTTGATTCTTTTTGGTTCTGGAGGAGGCCTGCAAGATGGATTTTTTCGTTTATAGGAAGACTGAAAAGAGCGACGAACGTCGCGTAATAGTTGGGGACAGGTTATTTTTATTGAAGAATCATAACAGGTTTAATCGAATAAAGGGCGATACGGTCAAAATTTGGTCAATATCAACTTGACGTATTTCTTTCAATTTTGCATTTAAAAAACCTGAACACCCCTCATTTTGAAGGTGTGTGTGTGTAGAATGTTGCTCCTATTTTGATTTTGGAATTCACTCTTCAGTTGTCAAAATGCCGTCCAAGCGAAAATCCGAGCTACTCGCACGCAAAGTTGGCAAAATCGCTAAAAGTTGCCAAATCAACCGTTACAAATGTAATTAAAGTGTTTGGGGAACGTTTGTCGACAGCCAGGAAGTCTGGATCGGGGGGAAATCGAAAACCGGAAGCCGCTGAGACTACAAAGAGAGTTGCCGGTAGTTTCAAGCGAAACCCTAACCTATCTCTCCGAGATGCCGCAAATAAGCTGGGTGTATCGTCTACAACCGTGCATCGAGCCAAAAAACGAGCCGGACTATCGACTTACAAGAAGGTAGTGACTCCTAATCGCGATGATAAACAAAATACGACGGCCAAAGCGCGATCCCGGAGGCTGTACACGACGATGCTGACGAAGTTTGACTGCGTGGTAATGGACGACGAAACCTACGTCAAAGCCGACTACAAGCAGCTTCCGGGACAGGAGTTTTTTACGGCAAAAGGAAGGGGAAAGGTAGCAGATATTTTCAAGCACACGAAACTGTCAAAGTTCGCAAAGAAATATCTGGTTTGGCAAGCCATCTGTACCTGTGGCTTGAAAAGCAGCATTTTCATAGCTTCCGGGACTGTCAACCAAGAAATTTACGTGAAAGAGTGTTTGAATAAACGTCTGCTGCCTTTCCTGAAGAAACACGGTTGTTCCGTACTGTTTTGGCCGGATTTGGCATCTTGCCATTACGGTAAAATGGCCATGGAGTGGTACGCCGCCAACAACGTGCAGGTGGTTCCCAAGGACAAGAACCCTCCCAACACGCCAGAGCTCCGCCCAATTGAGAAATACTGGGCTATTGTCAAGCGGAACCTAAAGAAGACCAAAAAAACTGCTAAGGACGAGCAGCAGTTCAAGGCAAACTGGCTTTCTGCGGCGAAGAAGGTGGACAAGGTGGCTGTACAAAATCTGATGGCAGGGGTCAAGCGTAAGGCCCGGCAATTCGGATTTGGAAAAGCGGAAGCCTAACTGAATATTTTTCCTGAATTTTATACTAATTGAACTTGAAAAAGAAATTTAATTTGATTTTTTAAATAAACGATTTCACCGATTTACACGCGTTTTCCCTTGACCAAATTTTGACCGTATCACCCTTTAGTTGGGTCTATTCTATGCCTCGGTAAGTCGAGATGCCTTTAGAGAATAGAGTGTGGTGAATATACCTTCTGCTCAAATATGAACGAGACTGGTTAAATAAAATTAGGTTAATTATTCTTCAATATTTATTTTGCCTCCTTCAAAATAATCACCATCGGAGGCGATACACATATGCCAACGTTTTTTTCCATTCCTTATAGCACTTTTCGTACACCTCTTTTGGTATCGCCTTAAGCTCCCTCTTCGAATTCTCTATGACTTCAATCGTCTGAAAATGTTTACCACGACGCGGCAATTTGAGTTTGGGGAAGAGGAAAAAGTCACATGGTGCCATATCTGGCGAATACGGCGCTTGAAGAACGATGTTAACGTTGTTTTTGGTTAAATAATCGCAAACTCAACGTGATGTGAGAGCTGGTGCATTATCGTGATGCAAAAACCATTACTTCTTTCCCACAATTCTTTCCTTTTGAGACGAATATTCTCACGCAAACGCTTCATAACGCCCAAATAATATTCAGCATTGACCGATTGACCTTCCGGAAGGAATTCCGAGTGCACCACACCTTGGCTATTGAAAAAAAAGGAAGAACACCTATAAACTTCTCAACCTTTATAAAAAAAAAATGATTATGAAACACCCAACCCCACCCATTGTTTATAATATTTCTATACGTTTCGTTCTGTGATTTTCTGTGTCCCAATATATGCCCAAATACACACCCGCGAAAAAAAAAAAAAAAAAAAAAACAACAACGACCACGAAAAAAACCACCACTTTTTTTTTGTTGTTGATTATAATACTACTACAATTACAACAAAAAAAAACAAAAAAAAAAACCACACACCCCAAAAAAAAAAATCCCAAACAAACCCCCCCACTTTTTTTTATAAAAAAAATATTTTTTTTTTAAAAAAAAAAAAAAAAAATTTTAAAAAAAAAAAGAAAAAATTTTAAAAAAAATTTTTTTTTTTTTTTTTTTTTTCCAACCCAAAAATTTTTTTTGACGATAGGGTACGGGACGGGTTTTAAGCAGTTTAGTCAGCCCCTGAGACATTTGATGAAGCTGTATGTAATCTATAATTAGAACTGCCAATATTCAGAGGGATTAATTTCTGCTCACGTCTGGTTTATCGGAACATACCTTCAGCAACGAGCATTAGGCTCAGAAAATTTCATAGCCATGGAATAAAGTTCCCAATTGCAGGGACTTCTTAAACGCATGGGGATTGCTTTCCGATTAAAAAAATGTTCTCTTCAGCTCCTCAATCTGTACATAAACTAACAATATTGTATGAGTGCGATTCTGTGCATGTGTGTGAAGGCGAAATGAAATAGGCCAGTTGACGATTTACTGCAAACGTCAATTTCCTCAACCCGCTCCTTCGTTTTACCCATCCGCTCTCGAAAACAATCAACCAAAACATGTCGATTGCTACAACCACAAACTCATCTCCTAGCAGGTTATGAGACAGACGTACACGACCAAACTTTAAGTTTGTCATTGATCTTTAGATTGGCAATGTGTATTTCTTATTTCATTTACTCTCACGGAAATGTTAGCCAAAGCGACTGTGACGACAAACGGGATGCTTCGTTTAAAAACAAACAAATGCAAGAGACAGCAGGCTGCACGTTACATTACCGGTGCGCTATATCCATGGTTAACAAAGAAGAGAGGAAATATGGGCTCTCTCAAAAGCAACAGTGATGCCATAGCTGCAGCTCAACAGCGAAGCATTATTTATCGTTGGGTACTATTGGACAGCTCCAAAACATAGTTTTTATTGCAAATGATAGTGCCAGATGATGGATAATATAATCATAAGCATAGATCAACCTCCAGTGACTGGAAGAAACATGAAATAAATAGCGATTTCAGATTATCTAAATATGTAATAAATTTAACCCAATGTTCAACATCACATTCTGGCAACAAGCCTAGTTGTGGGAGAGAGCTGATGAAGACATGCCCTCCGGTACACGCGATGCAAATGCAAAATACACAAAGGCAACATTTGAGCGAACTTCTTCAGCTGGTCAAAAACTGATGGTTTCTAGATGATGTATTTTAAATCTTCAAAATGACAATAATAAATTGGATATCAATCATGATTCATACATCGAATCATTGGCCCAATAGATGAAGCTTATGATCGTATCATTAAAAACGAAATAATTTGGAAAATGTAGGAGTTATAGACCTATTTCCTAACGACTGATTAAAATAGTGACCCCTGATTAAGCCGTTTCCTACCCTATCCTCCCCACTCCCACAAACCCCCCCGCCCCCCCCCCCCCTTTTTCCCCCCCCCCCCCCCCCCCCCCCCCCACCATATAAACAAATTTAAACAAAAAATTTTAAAACTACCAAGAACAACATTGAATCAATGAACATTTTAAATTTATATCAAAATTTGGATTGGTTTAGATTACGCGTTTTAAATATCTTCGAAATTGGGTCGGTTGATACTCCGTTCCCAATGCTTAAAATTGCCAGATTTGAAAATCGGTTCTGCGTCATGGTACTTCTCAGTCAGCTCCGATCGCATCCAGCTGAGCTTATGGGAATGGAAATTAACACCTGGAGCAACCTATATAGATTCGGTGTAATATAAACTTTCTAATCCTCTCGCAAGGTTTCCAAAGTTATATTCAACTTTTTGTTGAGCAAAAAAATTCGAACGACAGTTGCTTCGGCTTGCAGGTCTTGTTGTTTTATATTTAAAGCATCTGAATAATGGTCTATAAACTCCTGCCTATTTGCCTTATCTAAAAGCGATAACGAGCTGACTCAGCAAACGGCATGTTTTTGAACCTCTTCTCCAGATGTCCTACAACATTATCGATTACCTATTAAAGAAACAAAACAAAAACATAAAATATCTGAACTGCCGGTAATCGCAAGTCAGTCCCATCTGAACTTTTATCAGTTTTTAGTTAGCATCATGAATCAGTTAATCTTTTTATGTATTTTGAGCTATGCTATCCAATTTTGCCAATAGCTTGAACTGATTCCTTGTGTTTATCATCATCGATTTCGGCTTGAAGCGCTTCTTTAGTCGCTGCATAGTTTTGAATTTCCAGGCTGTGATAAGAATACGCGCAGAGCTTCAAGTGTGCTGAATAATTAAGCACTTGTAGATATATTAGCACATGAATCTACAACTGCAAAATTTAGTCAGTGTGCAGGGCAATGTATGTAGACCGCCAGAGGATGAGTTTTTCTGATGATAGTTTGTACCCCGCGATGCCTTTCAGACATTACATAAGATTGAGCAATTAGGGGCAGCTCACCGAGACCACCTTTCTCTAAGAACTGCAATATCACTTGAGCCAAAACTGCAGCATCACGGGATACTGAGCAATCTATGAATCCGAGAAAGCGCTCTTCGACGGTCAATCCTTTCGCATCACGTATTATAACAGATAGCTGCTGTACTTTGAAACACCTTGCCTCGTCCACCATACTTGTCCCTCTCCTATGTGCGAGATAAGAGCGAACATACCACTCTTTCCTCTCTTTTTGTTCATGCATGAGCGCTGCACGCAGCAGCATACTCACCAAACTCTTCCTTTATCTGTAGTTTTTTAAATGAACTGCGCGGTGAGATTAAATCACTGGAAGCCACTGGCGAGTAAACTCAGCGCTCTGAAACATACTGCAGAGAACACATAGAACTGCACCCTAGAGAACTCTGAAGTGCGCGAACTGGTCAGGTACACTGATTCTCTAATATCGAATTCGTTTTTGAGTCTAGCTTGGAACTAGTTCCAACGTGCGATTTCCGAACTTATTGTCAGTGCAAACCTCAACCCATTTTGGCAGCCATCAATATTTATTCACGGTCAAGGCCACAAACAACACGAAAAGAACTACTAGCAGAACTTTTTTTTACCTTCATTCAATTTAAAGAATAACCCGGTAGCCATTACGCTTCACAGCGTGGTCGTTCCGTATTAGCCTTTAATTTTGGTCACCGAAGCTCAGAAGTAGGTTACGACAGTTGATGTAAACACCTCACTTCTGAACTTCGAGGGACATTTTTAATTATTTTTCTTTGCTTGTTTTTTCTTTCACAGGTTGCCGCTGGAATTCATAACTGCCAAAGCTTACCGCCAAGCAAGGAGGCATCATCGAAGGCCGAGTGATGATGTTTTGTTCATTTTCGGGTAAGAGAGAAAAAGAATATCCAACCCTTCTTCTTCTTCTGTTGTTTTAGAGAGGGACTTTAACCCTTCGGGTCATTCGTCCCTGAATCTCCAACCCGAAGGAAACACCCCTCCCACAGAGGCGGACGTTGAGTGAGTAGCGCACTCCGTCAGAGCAAGAGAGAGAGAGAGCAAGAACAGTCAACACCACTTGCGCCTGCGCGGAATGACTGAGCGGGAGAAATTGTACCCGCTCAGTGAAAATAGTGAATTAGGTTTAATTAGTATTTAAGGAAATTGCTTAAGAATAAATTTAGTTGGTAGATTGTAAGTTGGAGCTCCGAAGTGGAGTGACTTAAAATCGGAACCGTGAACGTGTCGCGTTTTAGTGTTTTTTTTTTTTTCGAAAACCAGTGTCTTGGCCGCCCGGCCGCTATAAGTGGTGATAGCCCTGGCCGCCCGGGCGCTACATGCGTTTGTTACAGGTGTGCGTTTATGCAATTATGAGTTGTTTAATTGCATTTCAGAATATTACATTTTTGTCCGGATTTCGGATAGTCCTGGGGCACATTCGGACAACGAAAATAACTTACAGAGATTCATTAAATTTTAAGTTTTCTTATTTCTACCCTACAGACTAAGACTGACGTCAGCTTATTATTAAATTGAAATAAAATTGAATTCCTAAGTTCATCTTTATGTTGCATTAGGTTATTACATCTGGTCGAACCAGTGAATTTTAATGTTTTCATAAGCCTAATCGAGGAGGAAATCACTATGTTTTGTGCCAATATATTCATCAATTGTGTGATTACCAGTCATCGGCTATACCGACTGTATTGACTAAGTACAAGTATAGGCATCTGAATGTGCCCAAGTGCGACCCGGGTGGCGAGAATTCAAAATACCCATTTTAATCTGAATGCGAAGCAAGACACATCGCTCTGATCTGATCGCAGATTATATAGCCAATGTTTTAAAACCAAAAAAAAAAATGATATGCAAAATTTTGAAGTAATAGTATTAGTAGGGATCCCCACGTTGCGTAATGCGTTAAGATGTAGTCCATCTTCACTTACAGTTCTTTCTCGATTCGATGTAGTTCCAAAGTCTAGTGGAAAGTTATTAGTTTGAAGTTGCTTGTCAGTCGAAAAGTTTTAGTAAGTCCACTTTTATCAAGAAAACTATTGTTATAAGTTAGCCTAATCCAACCGACTAAATTTGTATTCCAGTATCGGGAAATTGTCTAAAGAAATCTATAGTGGTTGAGTTTAGTGAGTTTTTTTTCTCGCAAATTGTATGGAATGTAGCCTAACCTAAAAAAATATAGTTCTTAGCTATAGAATAGGCTAAAGTGTTTCCTAACAAAAAACCAGCGACGGAGACTAAAAACACACAACAACTCTGCTCGAGGTTCTATTCGCCATATGAAAGACCAAAGTGAAAAAAACAACATTGTAATTTGGTGCGTTCTTTTTTACTTGAAGGACCTATCCTTCAAGTGAAGGTGTTACGTCCGGGTAGGTGTAGGGGATCGCGTACGCAACGCGGTTTCTGGGAAGGTCTGATGACTCGCCAGCTTGTAGCTATGTCTCGTTTGCGGATTAGTTATATTCCCCAGTGCATCTACGGGCCTTCGGAAGTACCCACTCTTCCGAGAAGTGCATACCGGTCGCCAATTGCCGGATCCATCTCGAATTCGGCCTCGAAGCGGCACTCGAACAAACGAGTATTACAGTGGGCCCGCTAGAAGAAAAAGTTCAAAAGTGTACACATGGTGGTGGCTACCGTCTCGAGGAAATAACCGCCATATCCGAAACATGCACCACTGACAGCATCATCATCACCGAGAGGTACTACATGACTGCAGCCCACCGAGAAGCACAAGGTTTGATCTTTCCGTATTATTGACGTAGGACTTACGTCTCTCTTTTCTATTCCTGTATAGGGGCGCCGTTCTAAAATTTCTGAAATCGCAAGCGTTACGCGGGTTTGGAGTTGGACGATAATATCTCCTCTCTGGCCCACAGACATTTTACGATAAGTATTTCATTCGCAAGCTAGAACATCTAAGCTGAATTCCTGTTGCAAACTTAATTCATAATGTGTGTTTAAACTAATAAAAATGTACTTTAAAGAAAAATGTCTAAACGCACAACGCTATTGGTCGAAGATGACATCATGTTTGCGCCTCGCTCTGATTGGTTCATACTGCCACAGTTACCGTGCCAACGAATATCAAACATGTGGGGACGACCGACTAATCATCAGTTCTCGCTGTGCATCCGTATGCGACAAACGTATTTGCGGAGCACCTTGGTAGAAAACGCCGCCCGTGGAAACAAGAAGAAACAAAGAATCATCCACGTCACCTGCAGCTAGCCATCCGCAACGACGAGGAGCTGAACAAACTTTTCTCCGGTGTGACCATTTCACAGAGTGGTGTCATGCAGCCCAAGAAGACTGAAGAAAATTTCAATCGCGAACCATGTTATCAACTAAAATCCGTCCTTTTCAGGACGATCAAATCAAGTTGCCAACTGAAGAGTATGTTTGATAGAAATTTCTCTTGAGCTCATCGAAATTTTCATTACCACGCACCGGCTCAATATGGCTTTGAAAAAGCCGCGTCCCGGAGAAAATGGCCAAATCAATCGCCCACATAATCTTCGTGGTCAAGTGGTTAGCGGCGTCGCCCGTCGTTCATTGCCATGAAGTGAGGGTTCGATTCCCGCTCCAGCCAGTGGAACTTTTTGCAAAGCGAAAATGTCCAAACTGGTGGTCCACTGGGTGTTAGGTTAAGTTGTTCGTTGTAATTCGCTCTATGGTCAATGTTCAGTCTGTACAACCTCGAGTGGAAGACGTTGCAAATGTCAATTTTTATCGTAGTATTACGTGCTGCCAAACACTCAGGCCGTCTTGCTGCCCAAGAAGACCGAGAAGAAAATTTCAATCGCGAACCAACTTAAACCCGGTCTTTTCAGGACGAACAAATACATTTGCCAACTAAAGAGTATGTTTGATTGAAATTTCTCTTGAGCTCATCGAATTTTCATTACCACGCATCCGCTCCATATATAAACCTCTATTTGCCATGTTAAAACTAGCAAGCACGTTGTACATTCAACAAACGAAATATTAACAGTTAATTTGAGCCGAACTGCAATACGGCAGACCAATTATGTGTTTCACATATTCAGTGTAGGGGGTAGGTTAGTTTCAGTGTAGTTCTTGTTGTACATAGCTACATAGTGGATTAGTTGCAGATAATAGATTAGGTTAGTTGCAGGTAGTTTTAAAGTGTGAGTTATAATTTTTCTGGCTAATATTTATAAACTCTATTGTTTTGCAGTTTCAGAAGCAAGTGTATCTATATCTCAACTCTCTTTGGATGGGGTTCTGAGGCCCTGACAAGGGCCGTTTTTCTGTTGCCTGAGTTGAGAAGATGTGAATTTAACCCCCGAAACCGCTGTCGCTCTAATGAAAACTAATGATTTCATTTTCCCGCTGCTGTCTGTCGTAACAACTGAGGCCAGTCCCATTTGTAAAATTTGATTCGCATTGCCTTCGTTGATACCTCCTTCCTGTCATTTCATGTATATGCCATTATATCATTCGTTATTAGATCATCGACACGTTCAGACGTGTGTATCCCGCTCTCGTGATAAAAAAGCGCTTTCCGAGTTTTTGTTGTGGCTGGTACGTCCGCTAGACGAGGCAAGCGGAAGAAGCCCAACGTCGACGCTGACGTAAATCATCTCTCCGTAAACAACTAAAATCCGTCCTTTTCAGGACGACCAAATTAATTTGCCAACTAAAGAGTATGTTTGATTGAAATTTCTCTTGAGCTCAGCGAAATGTTTATTAGCACGCACCGGCTCAACATGGCGTTGCTTAAATGCCGCGTCCCGGAGAAAATGGCCAAATCAATCGCCCACATCATCTTCGTGGTCAAGTGGTTAGCGGCGTCGCCCGTCGTTCAAGCGGTTGCCATGAAGTTGTGAGGGTTCGATTCCCCGCTCCAGCCAGTGGAGCTTTTTGCAAAACGAAAATGTCCAAACTGGTCTTGTTGGTGTTAGGTTAAGTTGTTCGTAATTCGCTCTACACCCAAACTAAGAAAGTAAGATTGTAATACAATTTCGCTTGATTTTGTTCCATTCTTGCTATTGATCGTAACTTGAAAAATCTAACATTAGTTGTGGGCATAAGAGCCACAGCAATTCGCAATGAGATGAGTGTCCGAAAGTCCGATGGCTCACAAAAATAAAATGTGCCAAAAAAAGATCGGGATACCAACCGTGACCGTCGGCGCGGCGGCTCTTGATGGCAACCATTCAAAGGTAATAGAAACCCAACAGTTAGTTCTCTTAGCGAGGAATTCATGGTACAGCAATGAAGCAAATGGACATATTTTCCAGCAAGCTATGTGCAACCTGTCGCTGACAAACTTGCATGGCATTGTTTATTTCATAAAACGCTTTGTCGATGATCAGTGAGAACAAAAATAGAACACTTGACGGCGGCAATACAACAGGGGCCAATAGCGTTGCGGCATTTTGTGATATCGACTCATCCATATTGTATATTGATATGTTGGTGATGATTCAATAAGGATCCTACAGCGATAAATTTGTTTCGAGCTATTTTTGCTTGCCAGTCGCTTGCATACACTTGCATGGCTTCATTTGTACCGTAAAACGCTTTGTGGATCAAAATGGGCAGAATTGCCATTTCTGAATCATGCGGATTTTTCAAGATATGATTGCAAAAACTGCAATTGCATTTTTTGCCACCTTCTCAACTTTTGGGTATATGTTCAATCTTCAGTCTGTACAATCTCGAGTTGAAGACGGTGTAAATGCCTATTTTTATCGTAGTATCACGTGCCGCCAAACACTCAGGCTGTCCTGTAGCCCAAGAAAACTGACAAGAACATTTCAATCGCGAACCATTTTCCCTCCGTAAACACAGGATCCATTTCACACTTACAAGCACGTTGGACATTTTAGCGCCAACATTTAATTAGGGCCAATCTGCTTTTGTGAACAAACACTTTGTCTGATAATTTATCGGAAGTTGAATACAATTCCTTAAAATTGAATATATCAGCGGATAGAAATAAAGCTGATATTCCTTGAAGAGTGCTTAATTTGTATTTGTGACCCTTTGTTCAAGAGCAAATGACTACGAAAGCCATTGTTTACAAGAGCAAATTCGCCCCAATCTAATGTTGGCGCTGATTTAACAAACAAAATATCATTAACAGTAAATTCGAGCCGAACTGCAGTTTCTATAAATTTTCGTGGAGAACAAATAGCGGAAGAAGAACCGGAGCCTCACACACCAATAGCATAGGGTTTCATGGTTCTATAGACTGAATAAAATATAGTAGACATTTATTAATTCGTGATATCAATTTCTTCACATCAACAAGCAGTCCTACGTCAAATTTGCAGTTATGTCACTGACATAACTCATCCTTTCGTTTTTATAAATAGAAAGCTAGAATCCAACAAGGCACAGATAGAACAGAGGTCGGCAACTGAGCGAGAATAGGAATAAATGGGACAAGAGCGAAACCAAGTCTGGAAAATTATTGTGGAATCTAGTCGGAAAAGAAGAGCCGATTTTAATCCTCTCAAAGTCGAATACAATAATTATGAAAATGCAATCCAGGCATTAGTTATCGTGAGTGAGAGAAAGGTCTGATAATTAAAATTTTAGTTCGTGCGATAAATCTTTTGGGTTACCCGTTGTCTATGAAATCTAAAGGTTTTAATTGGTAAGCGTTGGTTGCGGTGCGATTGGTAATCGGTTTAGATGGTTTTTGAAGGACTCGCGTTGAGGAGTCTCGCCGGGCACGAGCTAACATTGCCTCTTCACATGCAAGTGGATATTCCCTTGCTTGGCGCATAAGTGGAGAGGTTAATACAACTAAAATCGACCCTTTCGGCCAGTGACTTGTAACACATTATTGACAGATGTCAAATTTTTCCTTAGCAGTTTTGTTGCCGACCTATTGCGTTAGCGGCATATCAGGGCGCATGATTCTTTTTGCAAAATATCACAACATTTTTTTTAAATGATTCTAGTGTTTCATGCTAGTAGATTACTCTAACAATAGAGATATCCAGATATAGAGTGAGAATTGCGCTGCCGTTGCTCCCAAAACATCTTTTGCTGGCGTCTTATAGGGATGAAACTGCCAAAGCGAGCAAAAGCTGTGGGATTTCACAGATCTATACCCGACATGATTTTAAATCAGAACAAAGGGATCACCAGCGCCATTCTTCATCTATATCTTAATACATCTATTATTCTAACATATTGAGTTTAGACATGTAAACGTTTTCTTCCGCTGAGTAAGATTTAGTTATTGATACTCTCTTCAGCGGTTTCTTGATATGATGATTTTGCAATTACGCTCATTACGCCAAAATTTTAATCTAGAGTTTATCATTTTATTTCATATTTTTGTAATATTGAATCTCTTTGCCCTGAAAACCAGATTGAATTGATTTTAATTAGGGACCAAAAATGTGGTAAGGCATTGAACAGTGTCCGAGTGTGCCCCATCACCACCCGAAACGAATAAATATTTTTTTTAAGAAACAAGATCTTTGTTTCTATCTTCTTTATTATCACGTTTTTTCATTGCATATTGGTTATTAACTTAGGTGGTGCAGTTACACATACACATCTAAGTCATTCACAAAGGAATTGGAGAAATGTTTGCAACTTTGGACTCATAAAATTGGAAACATACATAAAACAGAGCACTGAAGATTTTCTGAAGATTTGGCTCTGCAGAGCGGTCTCTTCAGAGGTAATCCAACAAGAACTAGGTGGGTAAGCTCGACAGCACAATTCATTCATTTCATTCGAGAGCGTGTTCTCAAATTTTCACCACAAATTCTCTCAAGAGACACCCTCTCACACTTGGCTTGTTTTGCACTCATCGTAAGCGTGGTGATTTTCTTGCCAACGCAGCAACTGGTTCATCCCCAGAGATTTTTTGATTTTATTTTGGTTTAAAGTACTTTAACCCCTTGGTCATTCGTCCCACCCCAGAGGAGACAAGCAATATGCATGTGAGATACGTATTTGGGTGAAATGCCATGTAAAGGTTATACGGAATCAAATTGCACCACTTTTAAATGGCTGTAACTTTTAACCGGTTGGGTATTTTCTATTGAAATTTTGGGTGGAATAAGTTCAATGTGTATTTGTTTACGCTGTGTAAGTTTTACTAGCAGATGTGCAATCGTTGCGAAGATGGAGTCAGAAGAACAGCAGCGGCGCAAAGAAATTTTGCGCACGTACCTCGAAAATCCGGATCTTTCTCATCGTGTCATCAGCAGGAAGCTGGGAATGCTACATTCTACGGTGTCTCGTGTTTTAAATCGGTAATACGAACGTTTGACCATCGATCGGAAAGAAAAAAGTGGCAAAAATGGATCTCCATATAGTGTTAAGGATCACAAGTGGGTAGTTCAAGCTTTCAAGAGGAATCCCAACAGTTCAGTTCAAGATGTGGCGAAGAAACTGAATCTAACCAAAACTTTCGTGCAAGATGCAAAAAAAACGTGAAGGACTACACACGTACAAAGTCCAAAAGGCGCCTAATCGCGATGAACGGCAAAATACGGTAGGTAAAACACGTGCACGGAAGCTCTACACCCAGATGTTGACAAAACCACATTGCCTCGTTATGGATGATGAGACGTATGTAAAAGCAGACTTCCGGCAGCTTCCGGGGCTCCAGTTTTTTACTGCTCATCATAAATTCGATGTCCCTGAGGACGTTAGAAAGTAGAAGATGTCAAAGTTTGCCAAAAAATATATGATTTAGCAATCAATTTGCTCGTGTGGAAACCGGAGCACCCCATTCGTGACAACTGGAACGGTCCATGGGCAGGTGTACCCAAAGGAATGCCTCCAAAAGCGTCTACTTCCTCTTCTGAGGTCACACGATGGTCCTACGATTTACTGGTCAATTCCGTGCCGAAGCATCTCAACCCCCCGAACGCACCGGAACTGCGGCCAATTGAAAAGTACTGGGCCATCATGAAGCAGGCACTTCGGAAGCATCCTAAGGAAGTGAAATCGGAGGAAGATATGAAGAAAAAATGGATTGCCACGCAAAAAAAAGTTGGTCCAAATGTTGTACGACACCCAAAACCCACAACACCCCCAAAAGGCCAACTCCGCTCCAAAACAATTCCATTACCTCCACCCCCAGGATTTGTTTTCATTTTTGTTCAGTTAGTATGCCTTTAATCCAACTGGCCTAGAATGGGCCATCCTTGCCACCGGCCCACCCACCCAAATATTTCACTTTTCGCGGTTGTCGTTTCATTTCCCCCACGGAAACCCCCGCCCCGCTCCCCCCACGAAACCGATATCCTTTTCACCTTTTCTACAACAAAAATTGCCTTCTCTACCCCCAAAAAAAGCTTTTCGGGAACATTTCTAGGTGATAACGATTGCTTGTGAAGTAAATAATTTTCGAAGCATTCCTTACCCAAGTAACATTGCCAAAACCATCCAGCTTTATTAAGTTTTATTAAGGTTTTATCAAAGCCACTGGAAATCAATTTGGTTTTATTATGACACCAAGAGATGCCAATAGGTTTCATGTTTTAGTCAGGTTTATGAGAACCTACACAGCTTGTTTAAAACGATCTTAAAACCTCGTTTTCTCACATTCCTTTTACTCCTATCAAAGGTTTTATTTCGACTTTATGAACTCATAATATGCTGTTTTGAAATGCCGTTTTAGGACTTATCATATTATCTTATTATGGTCAGTTGAAAAAGCATTTTAAAACCATTTTGCCTCCAGTAAATGCATGAGGCGGCAAATTGGCATTGAGGAAAGCCACCAGAGAACCAAATAGTATGAAAGTAGTCATTGCGAAGATAACTTGGCTTTATGGCAGAATTGTGATTTTTTTTTCAATCGCCATATTGAAATTAAAGAAATAAGAGAAATGTGGAGAAATAAATGCATCAAATTTTCAATGTAATGCAAATGAACTGTATATCGGAGACCAATTTCTACATTCTTTTAGATAACTTTATTGAATTTCATCAATTTTCAAGAAATTCATGTTTAATTTATCGAATATATTTGTTTTTATTTTGTATTTGTTTTTGTAAACGCGCATAATTTCCGAGGCGCATCAATTTTCGGCTCTTATCGTGCCAATATTCACCATAAAATTCAATGCGCATCTGATTTCGAGCATGCTACGCTGTAAAAAACTGAATTTGTTTTGGATATTTTGCAATGAAACAAAATTTCCCGCAGCCTTTTTTCCTCAGATATTATTTACTGCTAAATGAATCAGAAGAGCAGAGAATCGAACAAAGCAGAACAACAAAAACCAACCACGATATCACAGTTAAGTTTGACAGCTGTGGCAATTTGGCCGCATGCTGGTTTTCAATGCAGCCAATAGGTTTTATGAAGGTTCTCAAGTGGTCATAGCATCTATCACTAGAATATTTTCAAAATCTGTATGGTCTTATAGAGGTTTCATTAAATTGTTTTCACAACCGTCTATAGAGTGGGCCACTTTGTACAAATTTTGGCTTTAAAGAAGCATAGAGGAGGTGTTGGTAGACAAAACAGTTTTGAATGTAGTTTTATCAAGACAGCCGGGAGGAATGCTATACGGCTAGAATAAAACTTAAATTGTTACTTGGGATATGCAATGCAGTAATGTCATGAGTTTTTATTTCCTTTCTTTTTCTCTAATAATAGCGAACAGTGTACATATATTCTATTTTTTTTGCATAAGCACAGACGAGGAGACACGCCCGCGCCAAGAAAAGGCAAAACCCTTACTCCTGCTTCACTCGAATCCAACCAACTATACGTAACATGAAGATGAGGAGAACAACTGTTGTTGAAAAACGAAGGCGAGGTTGGACCGGTCCAGATTCCAGACCAACAAGTTCAAACAATTCCATCTTATTCTTCCTATCGTTTTCCGATGAAGCTGATGGAGATGCTGATTGAAGAAAAACACTAGCGTTGCTTTCAAATGTTCCGGAATTATCAACGTTAGATGAATGGAATCAGAAGTCTTTTGTGTTCTGAAAGAACAGTAAAGCTATGTCCATTCGAAATCGGAATTAATAAAATCATCTGTATCTCGGTAACGGATTGACGTACATTACAACAAAGGTAATTTACTGATTGATACATCACAACAAAGGTAATTTACTGTCCTTTAAGGAAAAAATATCAATACAAGTCATTTCTCTTCGTTTCTAATGAAAATTTGCACTTTCTTCTTTATCACTCCCTTCAAACGCTGCACACCTTCAGAGTCAACTTCCTTGGCACATTTGTTACACATTTGGTCATTTGAGTCGCGTCCCGAGCCGTTTTTCCACTTTTTTAAAGCTTCCGCTTCATTATTGCCCAAAATCTCTCGACGGGCCGGAACTGCGGGCAGTTGGGTGGATTTATGTTTTTATCGATGAAATCTTTGTTATTATCGCGGTACCACTGGATGACTTCCCGGCTGTAGTGGCACCTCGCCAAATCTGGCCAAAACTTCACGGGACCTTTAAAAGCTTTAATGAAAGGAAGTACGCGGTTTTTAAGACATTCTTCCTCGTACAGCTTCGAGTCCATCGTCTTATTCGTCACGAACACTTTGGCCTTTGCTCCGCAGCTGCATATCCTTTGCCAAATCATCAGTTTTTTTTTGGCAAATTTGTCCATAAAAGCAAACTTAAACTTCGCAGGAACATCTCCTCGTGCCGTCACCATGTAGATTTTTTGGCCAGGTAGCTGTCCGAAATCCATTTTGACGTAGGTTTCATCGTCGATGAGCAGGCATACGTGGTACTTCGTCAAAACCTGCTGGTACAATTTCCGAGCTCAAGTTTTGGTGACGAAACTTTGCTTCAACGTTCTGTTTGGTTACTTGCTGGCTCGATAAGAACGATATCCTGCTCGCAAACGAATTCTATTTTTGTGCGATTTCATTATCTGATAGTCCAGGGTTTGCTCTGATGGTTCTCAACACCTTCTGGTTCAGCTTGCGGTCATATGTTCCACTAAGACGCATACCTTGAGGCACTCGATCCATGCTCTTTCACTCCCTGAAACGTTTGAGCACATCATACACGGTTGATTTGGCGATTTTCAACGTTTTTGCGATTTTTATTGCGGACCACGTTGGATTATCAACGTGGGTGTGCAGATTTTTCTCTCTCCTCTCGGCTTCCATCTGGAATAACTTTTGACTAACTGCACGAAACACCGTGAAATTTATACCACAGAAAGTGGGCGCCTAGGTAAACAAACCGCTGTAAATTAATTCTTGCAGTGGTCACTTTCCGTGCCGCTGCAACACAATAAGTGATTCCGGATTCTAACTGGACAGAACTTTAGAGAAGTAAATATGTTGTCAATATAATATCGACCCTATGGTTTTGGTATGATAAGTGATATTTTCAAATTAGGCGTTTTGATGTGCAGCTATTAGCTTAAAGTTGCGCCTTGCAGAATAGTCTGAAAATACCTGGGGTATGGTGTCCCTAAAAACCCATTGTCAGGGGTGCCAATATTTAAATAACTATCAAAATGAACTAAAAAATAAATGGAAAAACCTAGAACCTGTTTCACGACTATGTTTTCTTGGAAAAATCCAAATCTCTGAAGTATTAGGATATACCTACCTATCTTTTAAGTTTTCATTTTTCATTTTGTTCATTTGTCCAGATGGTACGGAATTCTGTAAATCAATCGTTACATAAAATGAAAATGCAAATACTTTAAACTAAGCAATTTTACTTCTCTAATTAAGCTAACTAAATTTATCTGCAGTCAAAATATTACTGAAAAAAAAACAGTAATATCAAAATTCTGAGATTTATTTTTAGTTTTCGCATTGTGGATATTTTTCAAAAATTCGAAGAAATTCGATTTAAACTTCTTATTAAATAACTCTTTGCAATTTTTGTGAGCAAATCATCAACCAAGGATGCTTTGAGTAGAATTCTATGAAAAAATAAAATGAAAATCTATAAGTTACATCGAGATAAATTTTTATAGAGAGTTCAAAAAATTTGAAAGAGAATTCCGAGGATTATTTCATCAAAAGCCTACTGAGACCGAAAACAAACATAGAAGTAAAAAAAATAATATATTTTTATTACATTTATTATTTTTTTTATAAAATGACGAAAACGCAAAAAAAAATAAAACAACCCCAAAAAAACAAAAACAAATACACATTTCAACTGCATTTCACTATATTTATAAAAATTTTGAAAAATCTCCAAAAGCGCCATATACAACGTTTGAAAAAATTTAGTTATAAATAATTTAAAAATAAAAATACAACAAGAATGAACTACATGAAAAAATTATTAATAATTGTGAAATAAAAATAAAAAAAAAAATGAAATTTTGAAAATTTTGCTTCAAAATTTAAAAATTGTATATATGTATGTATGTATGTAAGGTAGCCACCATCCTTTCTAAGACCTTGTCATGTATGCAGCTCCACTTAATAGCAAGATCAAATTGAGTTACCGATTTGCATTCACAGTAACGCTGTATGAAGGGCCAAAAACGGTGGGGCGGACCCGTAAGCAGAGACACTTACGCGAAACCCGCGGGAACATAAGAATCTCCTTCCAACGATACGATCCAACAAATCGAATAACCCAATTCGCAATACTCATTAAGCTTTCTACGGGATGGCTTGTTAAGAAGGGCGCGTCACTCTCACTGAAATTGTTGGAGTAGAATTCACAGCACCACAATCGAATCGGTAGGATAAAGAAAATGATACTGTTTGTTCCCTCCTAGACGCCGGTTGTCATACCACTCCATAGTCCAATTCCAGCTTGAGTGATACCCTGATGCTCCCTCCCTTCCCAATATATATTTAATGTCATATAGTAATGTATAAAATATAGTGAATTAATATTATAATTATAATAAATATAGCGAATGAATATTATAATGACAAATAATATAGTGAATGAATATAAGAATGATAATAACAATTCCATTTGTGGACCTGAAAGTTTAGACAATGTAGCTGCGAGAAAAAAAATTGATTTAAAATTATCTCATCAAACTTGGAATATCCATGTATAATCTGAAATTATATAGCAATAGAATAGTAAACCTAAAATTTCGATGTGCTGTTCCGTTTCCTTGCAATAATTTATGTAGTGAGTCTCATCTGAAATATCGATTTTAATTAAATGAATTTAAATGCAATTATGTCACATCATTTAATATCACAACATAAAATAATAAACTGACGTTAAAATATAAAATAATAATACCAGCAAGCCAGTAAACTATAGTAGAATACATATATCCGTAACTAATCTGACCATCCACTCATCGAAAGACTGTTGCAGTTTCTATTGAAATAAGATCTACTAAGATTAGAATTTGTTTTCACAATAATAGTCAGAGAACATAATAAGCGTAGGTACAAGATATATATGACATCTACTGGTATGTTACTGAAAATAAAAATTAGATGTGTATTAATGTCATAATAATATTAGAAAAACTGAAGACAGCTAATAATAAGGCGAAATAAATTTCAGATGAGTATGAATCTAAAAACTGAATCTAAATAAAACTAAAATAAAAAATTAGGAAATTGAATTTTTCTATAGCTCTTGTACACCCATAAATGATTCCTCATGTCTGTGAAATAGGAAATGAATGATTGTAAACTGTTAGGTTTTGAATTAATATATATTTCTGATGAAGAAGGAAAGTGCTGTTTTAAGTAGAATTTTTCGAATATGATCCTTTCTAAAAAAAAAAAAAACAATCAAAACCTTCCTATCTTTTCAAATACATAACGTAGGTTAGATGAGCTCTAACTGACAAGGATGCATAAATGTGACGCTGAAAATGACTTATAAAAAAGCATACAAAATGTAGTGAATGGATGTTATAATATAAAACGATAATAATTTCATTTGTATTTACGTGTCTGCAGATTGTGGTCCTGCTGCAATTGTATACGGACCCGCACATCCACCATGAACCTGAAAGCTTAGATAATGTATCATGGCCACCAGAAAAAAAAATTGATTTGAAATTATTTTACAAAACTTGGGATATCCATGGATGATCTGAAATTGTATAGCATATAAAGAATAATGAACCTAAAATTTCGATGTGCTGCTCTGCTAATAAATGTGATATAACCACAATGGAACTGACTCTTAGCTTCGGGTCTTGATCCCTACTGAGCCCTTGCGGCACGTCAAGCCGGCCAGTTCAGCGCAAGGGAATTCAACACAATTTTTGGTCAACAGACTCGCTTCCCTTTCCGTCAAGGGGTTCCCCCCCTCCCCCCCCTCCCCGTGCGTCCCTGGATAAGAGATTTGCCCCCATTTATCCCTCCTTCTACCCCCCCCCCGTCTGCCCCCTCTTTTTTTCCCATTTTTCATCCCCCCCTTCCCCCCCCCCTCCATCAATTCTTTCTCCTCTCTTCTCTTATTTCTCGCGATATATTTCTCTCCCCCCCTAGCGCCTCTCATGTTTATGGAAATTATCTGCTTCTGACAAATTTCCTCATTAGATATCGTTACTCCGCACATATGGAGAATACAACAAAACAACAATCAAAGTGAAGAGTCCTTCTGTTTGATAGAATTGGAAGCTCACACAGGTAGATTTTGTATTAGAAGAAGCCATCAGCCGTTTATCAGTTAGGCCCTAATGAAAAATATTTGTCGAAATATAGCCCATCAAAACAAATCGATCAATGCCAAGGCTCAAAAGGCATGACAGAACAAACCAACTAACTTTTTCACACTCGCTTCGTATCCTATAATGACGTGTCAAAGCGCACATATGAAAGTGTTGAATGTCTGGCCCCCTAGCAACCCCTAGTAGTTAAGCCAATGGGAAAGGAGCGCTAGACAATAATTTGTTCATTTGCTCTTGCGGACCCACACTGTGTATTTGATAGCAACACCCAAGAGTTGAAAAGGTGGCAAAAAATGCGATTACAGTTTTTGCAATCATATCTTGAGAAATCCACATGGTTCAGAGAAGGCAATTTTGCCCATCTTGATCCACAAAGCGTTTTATGGTACAAACAAAGCCATGCAAATGTATGCAACCGGCTGGCAGACACAAATTGATCGAAACAAATTCCGCCGTGATGTTTAGAGCCTCGGCAGTCGAAGCAACCGTTGGGTCTTTGTTCAATCATCACCAACGTTTCAATATGGATAAGTTGATACCCCTGGATTGCCGCAACGCATATATCCATTTTCTTTACTGATGTACCGTTGAGTGCCTCGCCAAGCGAACCAACTGTAAGGTTTCTATTCCCTTTCTCTCAACTTGATAACGTGGCCTAGAAGTGAACATCAAGAGCTATCACACCAGTGGCTGTGGTTCGAATCTCGGTTCATAAAGCCCACCTTTTATTTTTGTGAGTCGACTGATTTTCGAACTCCAAACTCATCAACTAATACCCCTGCATAACCTCATGCACACATTTTATTTTTCAAAGCAAATTGCTGTGTTGCATTTTTGCCCACAAGCAATGTTGCATTTTTTCTCCAAGTTACGATCCACAGCGAGAAATGAAACAAAATCATGCGAAATTGCATTACAATCTTGCTTTTTTATTTTGGGTGTCAACTACTCAGATTTTTAGATTTCAGAGAGATTCAGTTTTCGAAAAATTTCTATAATACACAAAACCTAGCAAGCAGGCAGGAAGGATGACGGTATGAATTATGATTAACCGGGCTTTTGGAAGCTTTTGATTTGCACTCAATTCAATCCGCCCCGTCAAATGTTGTAACGAAGTATGGAAGTCCAGCCCCCGCCAGTTTGCGTTAGCTGTGTGAGTTTTCAGAAGATTGAACTTTATAATATCGCATCCGAGTGAGGAGTTGAAAGAAGGAATTTGATGAAAGAAGAGCCATAGAGATATTCAGGATTGTGAAAGGGCTGTCCCGAAAACCCGTTTGAGCCCTTTTTCCGAAAAAAAGGTTTGGTTGAACAGAATCCGGACAGATCCTTTTCGCGAAATCGAATATCCATCGGATGAGTGGTTACGCATGTTGCGAGCCACCCTCCACAAGGTGTTCATTGATGTTTCTCGTGTGAGTCCCTCGACAAAATTTCGCCAATAACCGCTTTGCTTTGACAAGTTGTTTTAGCTGTGTTTCAAGCATTGAATATTCCTCGAAGCACTTAGATCTTTTCTTTTTCTGCTTCAAATGTGCTTTTGTGAAACAGATCGGCAAGGAATCGATATTCTTCTAACGGTGGAAGTGTATCGACGGATTTAGTATCGATTATCACCGGCGTTGCATATTTTTGTCGATGTTCCTTGTGAAGTCGAATGGAACTCATGATGGCTCTAAAGGTTGAGGGCCAGTCACTTAGTTGAAATGATGATTGGTAAGTAATCAGCACCTTGGGGATTATAGATGACTTTCCGCAGACAGTCAAATGAAAGCGATTCTTGAACATGAAAGATAAATTCGAGTCTGCTTTTCTTGAGCAGAAGGTTTAGCTATGCGTGTTGCTTCACCAGTGTTCCAAATTGACAAGTTGAAATCGTCACATAAATCTTAAAAAATAGCCCCCCCCTTTTGTCATCGTACAGGTCCCCCCCATCCAGTACCACGAGAATTCATGTCACCCAGAATCAATATTGGAGACGGTTAAATAGAAACTAAATTCCAGAGTTGACTTCGGTTAATGGAAGTTCTGGGAGGAACGTAAACTAAAGCTACGCAATGGTCTTTTTTCTTCGCAGTTACTTGACAAGCGACAATTTCGACGCCTGAAAGAGCTGGAAGTGAAATTTTGTAGAGAGAGTGCACAAGAATTTTCTCTGTCCAAGCGTATAATGTTATACTGGTGGATGTTGAATTTTCTGGAAATTTCTGAAGAAAGCAATATTTCACAAAAAGCGAATATATCACAATCGAAATTGTGAACTACAACTTGAACGCGTCTAGTTTGGGCACCAGTCTACGGCAGTTTCACTGTAGTACAAAAGTCATATCTCCGACATGGTTCGATGAATTATCCATCGAAAGATATGATTAATGCTAGGAGGGGCCATGAAACAGTCAGTTGCTTAAGGTATGATTCCAATGTCGGATGCAAGGCAGGTACTAAGAGGGTCTCGTATATTGAACATGTCTAAAATGAATTCCACAATGTCCGAAAAAGCTTTCAATCCTCAATCGGACTTGTGTTCCTTTTGAAAAAGGTTGAGGAGTAGCATTTTTATTATTATTATTATTCTTTTTTGGTAATGGCGGAAAGTTCTTACTGCATCCAGGAGTTAGTGCAATGAGAGCATTCGGTTTTACGTTTTCTTCCTCATTAGCCTTAATATTTTGCATTCTTTTGGAGATGACTTACGGTGCACTTTTGGAGAAGAACTTTTCCATTCTGAGGATCTGGGTGTACGTAACATCGTAGAATCTCCTTCATCAGATGAATCATAGTCCGATTGTTCAGCTGCCAAATCGAAAATTGGTTGTTGTCTTGAACGGTTGTTGCAGTCTTGAACATTTCTGCATAAGTCTGCTTGAAGCGTACAGTGATGGAACGCTTCACTTTATCGGATTGCCTTTTTTTACCTTGAGCACTCCTGCAAAGAGTGAGAATTCTCACCACAATAAATACACATCTGCACATCATGTGTGCAAGAATCCTCAGTGTGGTTTTCTCAGACGAATAACAAAATTCGCTACCGCAATGATTGGCCTAGTGTCCCAGCCTTTTGTAATTGGTACAATTGTATACCGACTGTACCTACAACCGTGCCGTAAAAATCCATCTAATTTATCGAACCTTTTTTTTTTGTATTGCAATAATTCTGAATGCCGGCGTCGGTGGTGTAGTGGTAAGCGTGACTGCAACTTGGCACCCCAGTGGGTCTGGGTCAATCCCAGACGAAGTCGGTGGTTTCTCTGAGACGAAAAAATCTGGTCACGTCTTCCTTCGGAAGGGAAGTAAAGCCGTTGGTCCCGGCTCATATTCATGAGTCGATTAGTAGGGTCCAGGTGGTGGAGTCGTCTTCCTGGCGTCGGTGATTGTCACCATGTGAGTAAATAGCGGACTTAACAAGATATTGACAAGACTTGACTGTGAATAAATCAATTTCCAACATACAAATCTGTGAGGTAGATTTCCTCGTCAAACGATACGATTTTTTATATATTAAAACAAAACCGTACCATTACTGTTTGTTTCATATTAGGTGCTATTCATAAACCACGTAGACTTTTTTGGGGGAGGGGGGGGTTATTAGGTTTGACCAAAGTCTACGCTCCATACAAAATTTAAAAAAAATGAATGCAGAATAGTTTACGGGAGGGAGCCCCCTCGTAAACTATTCTCCACCCCCGTCCAGAAATTTTCAAAAATGAGTACGTGGTCTATGGCCAGTGTTCATGAGATGTATTTTATCTTAAGATTACACCTGATTCACTAGCACAGTGTAGTGTTGCCATTCTGAACTTTTGTTCACCTACTGGAAGTTTTTGGATTTTTTTCGTAAACTAAAACCTTTTATATGATAAGGATCTTAAGATACATGCATACCAGGTTATGTATGGTAGAGGGTGTTCCGATCAAAATTTGGTCAAACAGTAATGTGTGTGAGTCGATCAAAGTTTTTATTAATAAGTCAAATTCATTTTCTTTTTCAAGTTCAGTTAATACAGAATACAGGAGAAATATTCAGCTAAGCTTCCTTTTTTACCGAATGCGAATCGCCGGGTCTTTCGTTGAACATCTGCCATAAGATTTTTTACAGTCTCCTTGTCCACTTTATTCGCCGCAGAACGCCAGTTTTCCTTCAACTGTTTCTCGCTCACAACAGCTTTTTGAGTCTTCTTAAGGTTCCGCTTGACGATGGCCCAAAATTGTTCGATTGCGCGGAGCTCTGGCGAGTTGGGAAGGTTCTTGTCCTTGGGCACACCACTTGAACGTTGTTGGCAGCATACCACTAATGGCAAGATGCCAAATCCGGCCAAAATAGAACGGAACAATTGTGTCGCTTCAGGAAAGGCGGTAGACGTTTTTGTAGGCACTCGCTCAGATAAATTTCTTGGTTGACGTTTCCGGTTGTTATGTAAACGTTGCTCTTCAAGCCAAAGGTGCACATAGCCTGCCACACCAGATATTTCATCGCGAACTTTGACAGTTTAATGTGCTTGAAAATATCTGCCACCTTTTCCCGTCCGGTTGCCGTGTAACTACATTTTGATGCGTTGCTTCTCTTCCTTCGACGACATTTTGATAACTGAAGTGCTAATCTCAAAATCAAAATGGGTCAATTTTAAGTCGACCAAATTTTGATCGAAACACCCTTTACTACGGTAAGTATGGTGAAATTAAATTAGGTCAGTTCATAGTGGTGAGGTACATTGTTTTCAACTATATATGTGGGGGGGGGCTTTTTTTTTTTTTTTTTAGGTTTCTTAAGTTTGTGTAGTTGCCAGTCCCTTGCCATGTGAAGTCATATTTCCAACAGGTTTTATTTACTTGCAAAGGACTTTATTAAGTTTAGTTCACACTGCAAACCGTCAGGCTGAACTTCATTCCTCTGCAGCCATGAGTTATCCTTGCAGAAATAGTGGGTATCTTTTATATAACCACATCTTTTTAACACCAAATCTTTTTAACTTACAATCCTATTTGAAAGTACGCACTAAGTCTTCCATAGAATGTCCAACTGCAGGTAATATTCGGCATTTACTTCTCATGACACCTGAGAAAACTATTTCTTTTCTAGTTGCGTTTTGACAAATTTTAAATTTTTTAGCTAAATTTGCTGCATCATTCATACACAGTCTCAGTAAGTTAGAAAGTTCAAATAATCGGCTGTTGGATTTCCGGTAACATAATTTTCAAGTGTGTAATCAAATATTTTTAATGTGGGTGCGACCTCGGCGTAGTGGTTACCATCCATACCTCTCACGCCAAAGTCATGAGTTCGAATCTCACCCCCGCACAAGTTACGATAATACCCAAAATGAGGTATTTGAGTGACTACGACGGGAGATGAACCAGCCCGAGGCTGAAAATCTCGATAATCAAGAGAAAAAAAAATTTCGCAGACAGACGTTTAAGCTCGAACAAAACAATTTAAATTTGTTGTGTAAAATTTCAAATCTTATTACGTTGGAATCATCTTGCACAGTAGCGCCGCCTAGTCAACTTATTGCTACATTAAATCTGACAGTTTGACTGGCAACCTATTTTTCCTTTACCAATAAAAACAAATCGGTAGCGCCATCTGTTAGGTTATTACTACTTGATATCTTGAAGGAAGCCATGTTTTTACACAGGTAAATGAGATGAAGTCAAACGTCTGTCTGCGGCTAAAAAAAGGTGCCTGTGATTGTAAAACATATCATGAAACACTGCTAGCGCATCGTCAACTTGCTAACGTTTCTAATTAAAGTGTTCAACATTGTCATTTTTCTTATAACCTTGCGCAGGGCATGCGATACAAAATCCCTGATACAATCGATCTTGTTCTGTCACTGCTTGATAATAAGACAGTTCTGCAAAAAAAAAAAGAACTAGATTGTCTATTGTTTAATTAACGTGCCTAAAAAGTCAAATTCCTTATCTGTGATCTTAGCGTTATAAATTTAACTACTTCTAAACAGCTAAGAGCTAGAATATGATATTTTGTAGTATGTTTGAAATTTATGTTTGTTTACCCCTTGTGTTTTGAAACACAAAAGATGCCCTATCACCGAATCTAATTTTTTCATCAGAAGGTGTATTGAACTTCTAACAAAATCTCAACAATTTGGACTCCAAAATTAATCTAAATGTATGTATGCAAAATATTATTAATTTCAAATCCATCTGTTATTGGGAACCCTACACAGAAAAAAATTTTGCCGTAAAAACTACCATTTTACCCGACCATACCTATCTTTAAAACTACCATGAAATTTCAGTCAAATTTACTACGTTTATTGTAAAACCTTCAACATTTGTAGTATATTTGACAGACCTCATATTGATATCAACCGCACCATGGTCCATCTAATCGCAGGCATGGTAAAATCAAACGCATTTATATTCAGGGGAAAATTGTTGGTATTTGCGCTTAATTTAACCCTCGAAATGGCAGTTTATACTGCGGTTTTTTTTTGCGTGTAGGAATGCAATTTTGTAATAGTATTTTGTTTTGTCCGATGGCTTATTAAAAACAATAAATGCGAAGCGGAATCAGTGCAAATGCCCGGATCATATCACCTCTAAACTTCAAGACTATGAATTTTCAGAAAAAAAAAACTCAATTAATGGATGTTAGAGTGTATGTTCTCATAATTAAAGGAGGACCCAAGAAAAACTGACATTCTTTTCGAATTCGAAGTTCTCTCGATTTAGGCTTAGTGATGTTCATACAAACGATTTTTTGTTTTTTTTCATCAGTCTTTTGAAGATATTGGGTGAACCAAATGTCTTTTATCCTTTTTATGTGAATCTCAGTTATATGCACAGTACTTCTTTTCCATGAAATTTATACTCTGGTTAATAGCTAACTGAAGTTTGATAACACTTCGAATAGTAAACAATTTTAACTAAAGAAAACTGTTGAACCAGTCTCAAAAGTATGTTAAGTACTTATCTTTATTAATCTTCTTCTTCTCTCCATAGTTAAAACGCTATTGCTTTCTCTCAACTTAGTATTCTAAATGCACTTCCACCGTTATGAATTGAGAGCTTTCGTTGCCAGGTACCATTTTTGCATTAGTATTGTTGTGTGGCAAGTACAATCATACCCTATGCCCAGGGAGTCGAGAATTTTTCCTTAACGAAAAATTCCTAGACCAAACCGGGAATCGAACCCAGCCACCTGCAGCATGGTGTTGCTTTGTAGCTGCCCTTCATATCACTGTTATTATTTTGACTGTGTGATCATTTATGTATGTTCACAATAAATTTACTGGTGTTTTAATGTTGCTAACTGAATATCACTTATTATAACTTAACTTTGCAGTTGGTATCAAATAAATTCTAAATGCATGTGTTGTTGAGTCTCCTATTACTGACCATTTTATATTTTTCCTCTAACTTGGAATCTCGATAAAGTTTTATGTAAATCAATATCACAAATCATACATTTTATGAGTAAATTAACAGGAACTATCTTTATCCAACATTTTAACGACACTTCCTGTTCCTATCTTGACAAATAGTCCAGCTTTTATTTCACTTTTAACTGTTATCGATTCTACTTTTTGCTTAAGAACACTGTCCGACCGTGTTTCGTAGCGAACTAAATCAAACCAAAGAGGGAGACGTTGCAGCTTCCTGATTTGCGGCATGAGGATGAGAAAAGTATAAGCCACGCCCCTTATGCTCAGTAAAACCAATCAACGTTGATTGGCTTCCACACCAATGTGCATGTCCGTTGAACGGTGGTTCAGAATAAAAAAATATTTATACAAAATTGGATGTTGTTTTTTAATTTCCACGTATTTTATTTTTTTAAATTTTTCATTACGTTTTCCATGTTTTGCCGAAAAAGTTTCATAATGGAATTGATACGCGCTTTAAAATTACTATTTATTAGCGTTAAGTTGTTGTTTCAACGTGCATATTTGACAAGAAGAAACTTAAAAAAAAAAGTTAATCCTAAGACTGACAATCAACTATTTTTAAATAATGCAAAAACACTGACGCATCTGCGTTGGGAAATTTCAAACTATGTGCCCGACGATGTTTCTAGTGGTACCGCGATAGGCCGAAAAAAAGGAAAAAAAAGTTTCTTGGATTTTCGATTTTCAATATTTTTTCGGATCAACTTTGATTCCAAGAATGTAAGACAGTCATTTCCTTGAATGTATTTGATAAATAGTTTAAATTATAGCCGAATATATGTGATGATGTTTGTCATTTTCGATATAATCTTGGAAATGAAAACTAGGGAAATAAAAATTAAGGAATTTTACCGCTGGTTTCCATGGAACTTAAAAAAACATAAAAATCTTACACTTTCAGGTTATTAAGAAGTGGCTTTTACTACGTTGGAAGCAATGTGTGGGAGTAAAGATGATTACAACTAAAGAAAATAATGGTCACTCAAAATCATACTACCTTCAAATCTGTTCTTAATCGCAAAACAACTATCATAAGAATTTTTCTGGTCAAAATTTTGAATCTTTGAAGGTTTCAACAGCAAATATTTACAAATAAGTATACTCGACTCAAAATGGCCGTTTTTTCTTAATTTTATATTTTTATGAAAACCATGTACCATTTGCATGTTTTCAAACATAACTACTAAATTCTTATCTTTTTATAACAAATATATTCCATGATTTCAGTGAGTGGCCTCAACAGCATCCTTACCGTTGGTTTAAATCGGTCGTCAAATTGAATATTTCAACATATTCTTGTATTCCATTGAAATAAACCACTCACACTTGTGAGTGGCCCCAACAGCATCCTTACTGTTGGATATCAAATTGGATATTTCAACATATTCTTCCATTCCATTGAAATAAACCACCCACACTTGTGAGTGGCCCCAACAGCACCCCTTAAATCGGTCCTCAATCTCGATGTTATAAAAAAAAATTGTATTTGGCTGAAATAACATATTCCTGCCCATTCCCTACTTGACCTGCATTCGGGCGAGGCCGGCACCGGTATTGCCTGGGTTTGGGATCATCAGTTTTTACACATTGAGGGTGTATGTTGGTCCCAAGCATCATCTTTTGGTTCTCTGTGTAATAACAGCTGATCTTGCAATAATGGAGTAGCAACCTCGGGCAGTCAATCATGCTCATGCTCATGCTCATGCTCAAATATATTCCATGATTTCAGTGGTTAAGCTGAACAGATTTTTTCACAATCTTCAAATGACCTACACTCTTCAAAATAATGAATATTACGATTTATGTTGTTGTTGGACGTAAATACTTTGTAACTTCAACATAAATGTAAAACTCAATTGTATGTTCTACATGAATTGTTAAACCATCATTTGAAACCCAACTTTATAAATACTGTCACAATTAAAGTCACGTTCCAGATGCTATATTAACAGCTTCTATAAAATATTTCGTAACCTCAAAAGTGAGTCCATAAAGCGCTGAATAACAGTGGATACTTTGACTTCTTCATGAAGAGTTAAAAAATATGATTTCAAATAATTTGAAATCTATAAGGTTTTAATGAGAATATAGAGGAAATAATTAATAGTCAAAAATAGTACATAATCAAATTAAGGATAAATTTATAATTTTAGATGATGAGTCAAATACAGTGAATGAATTTGTTATCATTTTCATTTTAATTTAGATTGTTTAATACTCATATTTTGGAAATTACTATTTGAGTTATGAGAAAAAAAAAATATTTTTAATGTATAACATTATTATGAAAGTATTAAATTTTATTAGAGGAACTAAAGGAGAATTAATTTCGTGTATTAAGCATAATAAGCATAATGAAGGAAAAGCAACGCATGTGTGAATTATTGCTGAGATAATAGTTCAAATAATTCAGTTGTCTAAAAATTATATATCGATTAGTTTATTTATTTACAAAAAACAATATTAACGCAGTTCTTATAATTAATATTAAGAAAGTGTGATCATCCAACACAATTCATTGTTCTATTAAAGAAATAGAACTATCTTGAAGTCCCAGATTTGCTCATGTTTCCATTTTCTAATAGGTGATAACACTCTTTATAAATAAATCTTAAATTCATTGCACCAGCTACCATATTAGAAATAAGAAGAAAGTAATGGTAATTCTGAATAAGTTAGGAGCTTAAGTTATATCATTGAATGGAAGTAGAATGTTGTAGGGAATGAGTACGTTGAGTAATTATACTTTCTCAAATAATATATACAATAAATAATAGGAAATAAAGAAAAAGTTCTTCCTAAAGAAGAAATAATATTACATGTTATATGATTTACCATATTAAATAAGGGAAGACAGAATATCGTTTTGGTATCCCGGCTAGAAAAAAAAATGTTGATGGAAAAAAGTTAATTTATCTCGAATAATATTATTACAAATTGAGCCTTTAATCATGATAGATTGATTACTTATCCTGTTAATAAAGGAAATCAATGAATAAAGCCGGCTCAAAGACCACGCGATCCTGCCATAAAAGTTATCTGGCGAGATTTGCAAAAACAAATTAAAAAACACTTCTCTGCCCTTAGGAACAAACAATTTGAAAATAATGTGTCAAAATTAGAGCCGAGTTCCAAACCTTTTTGGAAACTCTCCAAAATTTTGAAGAAACCTCAAAAGCCTATTCCAGCGCTCAAAGAAGGTGATAAAATATTGGTAACAAATGTGGTAAAAGCTCAAAAACTTGCTGAGCAGTTTGAGAGTTCCCATAATTTCAGTTTGGGTCTTACTAGTCCTACTGAGAATCAGGTTGCTCTTGATTATCTGAATATTTCCACATGGGGAAATATTTTTGATGAATCCTGGGGTACTGATTTGGATGAAGTAAAAACTATAACTAAAAAGTTAAAAAATATGAAGGCTCCAGGTGATGATGGAATTTTCTATATACTCATCAAAAAACTCCCAGTGAGTACCTTGTCTTTCATGATAAAATTATTTAATAAATGTTTTCATTTGGCATACTTTCCTGAAAAATGGAAAAATGCCAAAGTTGTTCCAATTTTGAAGCCCGAGAAAGATCCAGCTGAAGCTTCTAGCTACAGACCAATAAGTTTACTTCCTTCAATAAGTAAACTTTTTGAACAGCTAATTTTGAATAGAATGATGCTTCACATCAATACAAACTCAATTTTTGCAGATGAGCAATTCGGATTTCGCCATGGCCATTCAACTACTCATCAACTTTTGAGAGTTACTAATTTAATTCGTTCAAACAAATCTGAAGGCTGCTCAACTGGAGTTGCTCTTCTAGACATAGAAAAAGCATTCGACAGTGTTTGGCATGAACGTTTGATTGCTAAATTGAAAAACTTTAATTTTCCGCTCTATATTACAAAATTAATTCAAAATTATTTAACTGACAGAACTCTGCAGGTAAATTATCAGAATTCCAAATCTGATTAACTACCTGTTAGAGCTGGTGTTCCTCAGGGTAGCATTCTTGGGCCGATTCTATATAACATTTTTACTTCCGACCTCCCTGATTTGCCTCAGGGCTGTCAGAAATCCTTGTTTGCCGATGACACAGGCATTTCCGCTAAAGGAAGAAGTCTTCGTGTCATTTGCAGGAGACTGCAGAAAAGTTTGGACATTTTCTCTTCTTATTTACAGAAATGGAAGATTTCTCCCAACGCTTCCAAAACTCAACTAATAATATTCCCACATAAACCTAGAGCTTCTTTTTTGAAACCTAGTAGTAGTCACATCGTTACTATGAGCGGTGTTCCAATTTCCTGGTCAAGCGAAGTGAAATACCTTGGTCTATTACTTGATCAAAAATTAAATTTTAAAAATCACATTGAAGGCATTCAAGTCAAATGTAATAAATATATAAAATGTTCATATCCTTTTATAAACAGAAAATCCAAACTATGTCTGAAGAACAAACTACTAATATTTAAACAAATTTTTAGACCGGCCATGCTTTATGCTGTTCCAATATGCTCTAGTTGTTGTGCTACCAGGAAAAAAAATACTTCAAAGGATTCAGAACAAAGTTCTGAAGATGATTTTCAAGCTTCCTTCTTGGTACAGTACTATCGAAGTACATAGAATTTCAAACGTTGAGACTCTAGAAGAAATGTCCAACAAAATAATTAATAATTTCAGACAAAAATCGTTGCAATCTTCGATTGAAATGATTAATTCCCTTTGTGCTTAGTTATGATTAATTTTAGTTTGCTTTTAGTTTTAAGATTATTATTGTTATACTGACACGCAGGAATAAAAACCTGTTTAAAATACTGAACTGCTAAGGCATGAACAATGTAAACAAAATTAGGTACATATTTTAACAATTAAGGTTGATACGTTACGGTAGTAGCTGGAGCACCTAGATTAACATGAGTAAGTAAATATGAATAAATTTGGAACAAATGAAGAGCTAAAAAAAAAGCCGGCTATAATAGCAAAGACAGCTTCTATAGATAGGAATAGTAAAAATGTGCATAATAAGTATCATGTGAGAAAAAATTGGCTACTGGTTTATCTATCTCGTCATACGTCTGTATCAACACTCCGGCTATTGTTGAATCGCTCGCACCACAGTGGCTCGAAAAATCCGGCTTAGTCAATATTGAAGCGCTGATTAGCAGCTCTTTGATTTTGACGAACGCGGTCTTAGCTTGCTCATTCTGTCTGATTATTTTCGGGTGATTCTTTAGACGATCGGTTAACGGTAATCTCACTGAACATGGCGATGAATTGACGATTATTATTGCATATACCCAGAAATCTTAGCTGGGCCCAGGGAGATTTGGACCATTCAAAATTGATGACTGCTTCACGTGATCAGGATTGGAACGAAGCCCAGTCCGACTAAGACTTTTCGCCAAATAACCTCAGGTACACAAAACATTGGTTTTCCTTGATTGATGGACAAATTCGCGACTTTGAGTCTTCGTGCCAACTATCTGAGTCTGCCTTGATGCTTTTCAAATGTATTGATTACCAAGATTATGTCATCGAGGTAAACGAATACATATGGTTCTAGTCCAATCCCTCCTAACACTCGATCCATCAATCTAGACAAGGTAGCCAGACTGTAGGCCAATCCGAAAGGCATCCGAGTGAACTGGAACAATCCTCTGCTGAACACAGAAAACGCAGTATAATTTCGAGAGCTGGATGGAGCGGAACATGTAGAAATTTTCCCCACTAATCTATAGTCTAAATATAACGACTGGGTCTTAAGCGGTTCAGAACTCGATCTGCTTGTGGTAATAATCTCACATGGTTCGCTCATTCAGCTTCCTGGCACCTAGACCCAACTGCAAGGAGTTCCAGATCAACTTCGACTTATTTTAATTCCCCATATTTTTATTAAAAAGTACCAACATGTCAATTACAATAGAAGAATTTTCACTGATGGGTCGCGCATTGATGGATCCACTGGCTCGGTGTTTACAATGAATACTCATCTGCCTTCCGGAAACTTCAGGAACCTTGTTCTGTATATGTTGCTGAGCTGGCAGCAATCAATTTCGCATTGGGGATAATTTCCGACATGCCCATAGACCATTATTTCATCTTCTCGGATAGTCTCAGTTCTATTGAGGCCCTCCGGTCGATGAAAACAGTGAGGCACTCATCTTAGTTTCTTTCAAAAATAAGGGAGCAGATGTGTGCGTTGGTCGAAAGATCATTTAGAATTACCTTTGCATGGGTCCCCTCACATTGCTCAATTCCAGGCAATGAGAAGGCGGACTCTCTAGCAAAGGTGGGCGCAAAAGAAGGCGAGATTTTTGAAAGAAGAATTTTACATGATGAATTTTTCCCATTAGTACGTCAGAGTTCTCTTCAAAGTTGGCAAAACGATTGGACAAATAATTCTCTTGGGTGGTGGTTGCATTCCATTATTCCAAATGTTTCGTCGAGATCGTGGTTCAAAGGTCTGGATGTAAGTCGCGGTTTCATTCGTGTGATGTCAAGACTTATGTCCAACCACTACTCGCTAGACGCACATCTCTACAGAATTAATCTCGTCGATAGCAACATATGTAGGTGCGGAACCGGTTATGATGACATCGCTCACGCAGTTTGTCATTGCACGGATAATGATGCCTCTAGAGCACAACTATTGGATACCCTAGTGGCCCGAGCTAGACAACCCTCCCGGGAGGTAAGAGATGTTTTGGGAATGCGTGATCTCCCCTACATGCAAGTGATTTACGAATTCCTTTGTTTGTGTGATCTAAGAGTGTAATGTCATCACAGCCCCCCCCCCCCCCCCTTCACTCTAGTAATTTCCCTGCCATTGTGTCCCAGTTATATTATCCTTTTGTTTCCGTGCTACTTGTACCTGCCCAGCAAGCAGTGGTCACCCATCTGCGGCTTAGTTCCTGAAAGGGACTACAGGGTCCGAGGATCTGGTAGATGTCGCAACCATGAGCAGCAAACAATACCTTCAATAAGTTACCTGCCTAGCTCCTTCCAAACGAAAATGAGACCCATTAACCTCGAGCTAGCCACGAGCAATCCCAAGTAACCACAAGCATTATATTATTGCACTTATTCAAGCCAAAATCAACATCATTAATGCGGGATCGCATTTATTCGACATCATTAATGTGGGATCGCATTACTTCAACAGTTGTGAAGTAATGAAGCGTTAGATTAGATTTAAGAATGTAGTGATGCATTACCAATGCAATAATGCTACTTTAGCAATGTCTTATGGCATTACAAAAGATAAAGCATTAGTTCGATCTTAGTGGGCCCCTTATCAGCATTATTCCAACTTCAATGATGCACTAGACGTAATACATATGCCCTATATATGCATGCTATTATAGCCTCGTGGTTACTTGGGATTGGCACCCCATTTTACTAAAATTGAAAAATTATACATTTTAAATAACAATATTGAATATCGGCTCCGTAATGTGTTACACACGCCTGAGCCTAACAAATAAACGAATTGATTAAAAAAAAAATCTATACCCAACTGAACTGACCCTTCCGCTTCACTTAAAAAAAACATTTTTACGAGCGTATTCGAGAAAAATGGCACACAGAGAATCTTCTGTAATTTTTGAATCGTATCAGTAAAAACCTGAAAATTTGAGCAAATCTTATTCATAGTTTATTGTTTACATCTGTCAAGTGATTCAATAGACAGTAAAATGGCCAGGAAAGTGGCGCAACAGTTCAAGAACCGTCCAAATATGTTGAGTTCCGTCATCTTCTTGAGCTAGAATATTTCGTTGCCAAGTTTAAGTTCGATGTTCCGGAGGATGTTCCAAGGAAGAAATTATTGAAATTTGCAAATAAGTTCCTGATCTGTCAGGTGATTTGCGAATATGGTGAAATAATAACTTCCGCAACAATCAACGGTGTGAACGGGATGAGTGCCTAAACAGTGGGTATAAACAACAAAAACACTGGGAACATCGGTTGTACAAAATTTGATGGGTGGAGTGAAAAAAGTGCGGGCATTCGAGATGGGAGATGAACTTGAATAAAACAAATTTTGTAAATCGTTAAGGCCTAGCTACAATAGCGAGCGCTGCGCAACGGCACGGCAGTGCGCATAGCGCGACAATGAACTAAAATGTTCTAAATAATTTGCCTCTGCCGCGTGCCGCTTTCTTGTTCACAATGCGTTGTCATTTTCATATTCTGCGAACATGGAGAAAGCACGCCAGCTCTTAATCTTATTAGAAATTTTGCGTGATATAAAAAATATTCGAAATAAGACAGGCGGCAGCAGACATTGGCAGTTAATGTCAGCGAATCAACAAATAAAGAAAGAGGATTTTATGTAACAGCGTTGAGTTTTATGAAAACAAAAGATTATTTCATCCGGTCGCCAGAAGTTTTTCAGAAGCTGTTGGATAAAGTGAACCACCGATATGTAAAATTTTCTATTACACTCAGCGAAATAAACTTTCGATATTCGTAAGATTGCTGTTCCAACGAGTGATTATATCCAACGACCCCTCGTACGACTGGAACGTTGTGGAAGATAATGTGGGAGACAATGGATCGTGTTGAAATAACGTCAATAAGAAATCGTCATTATTGGTATTGAATTCGTCATCATTGTGTAAGAAGAGAATGGAAGCACAATTGAACTTGTAAATAAACCTTAACTTTATTATACCTAATTAGAATTAATAATTGAAAGTATTTACAGATTCTACCCTAAAATTAATGTGAACTATACATTGAATTAGTGAATTACTGAGTATGAGACCGATTGTAAGTAGATTGATATTGAACTAAGATAAGCTAAATAATAAAAATATATATTACAGCTTTGAGCTGTTGCATCATCAATTAGTCGACTTGCTTCAAGGAGCTCAGAAAAGAAAATTCCCGCAACATTCTCAAAGAATCGTTGTCAAGATGCAACGATCATTCGTCCGCCAGACCCGATCGAGAGCCAAAGCCACCCAGGGTGCAGCTACTAACAGCAATAAATCTAGAGCTGATGATTGTGCTATTAGTGATGATCCGGTCGCGACAGTGGATGATAGCTTCGAGCCTTCAGTGATCGATTTCGAGCACGGAAATCTGTGTGAGTGTGCGGAATGTGATCGACCTAACAACGCCGAGTTGTATATGGTCCAATGCGTAGGATGTAAGCGTTGGTATCATTTCTCAAGTGCCAAGGTTGACACGATAACGGTGCGCTCAAAAGTCTTCTCCTGTTCGCAGTGTACCTCTAAGGCGTCCCCACAAACTGCTTTTTCTACTGCTGGACGGTCCAGCGTTGCTAGTTCGCGGAGAGCTCAGATAGCCCGTGAACTAGAACGATTGGAGGAAGAAAGGCAAATACACGAGAAAGTGGAAGAGGAACGACTACGGATGGAAAACCTACTGGTCGATAAAGCAATGAAGGACAAACTGGAACGAGAAAAGGACTACATTGCTCGTAAGCATGAGCTACTTCTTCAACAGGACGATGAGGTATCTAGTACACGTAGTCAGCGTAGTAGTAGAAGTAGCATCCAAAAGGTGGAAGCATGGGTTAGGCAGCATGCGGTCAATCAACCCACTGGTAACAATCGAGACAACGTGGCTGCAAACGTGACTGAGCCCGGAAACATCGTTCAAGCGACACCAACGCCCGTTGGTACGTCAACTCCGTTGATGAACAGCGGAATATCTGACATCGACGAAGATGTACATTCTGTTCCACGAACCACCGATAGTGTCACCATCGGGGAAAGTGCGGGGAACGAGTCGGATTCAGCAAACGAACAGCGCAATCCATCAAGCAATTTGATTCCTCCAAAAGTGCAATTAATGAACATTCAACCTTATGCTCGCCTTCTGGAAGAGTCCGAGCTCGCACCGATGCAGATTGCAACTTATCCGATGTCAACCAGATCGGGAATAATTCCAAAGATTATTCCGAAGTTCATGGGGAATTCGTCTCCATACGAAATTTGGCATCGTGAAACCAATGAGTTAAGGACGCAGCAATGTCTTGAGCTTCAAAGACAGCATGATGCTGAACTCAAGCGTCATGGGCAGCGTGAGCGTGAGCTGGAAGATCGTCTCAAACGCGTGGAAGTTCAGCGTGACCTGGAACGGCAACGACTGTGTCAAATCGAAGATGGTTTAAAAAGGCAACGTGATCTAGTAACAAAGCACCAGGAGGAGAATGATATAAGGCGCAAACGAGAGATGGACCTCGTGAACAAGTTGAAGCAGTCAGAACAACAACATACGGCGGAACGGGACCAATTGATGAAAGTTGAAGCCGATTTGCACAAGCAACTTGAAATGAGTCATCAACAGTACCAGACCCTAATGACGGCAAAACAGCAGGAACAAGCGGAAAGAGAAGAAGACCGACGAAGATTTCGATCGTTGGAGCAACAACTGGCCGAACATCAGGAACTGCTTCACCTACGAGAGCAGAACCGTCCAATGCGAGCAACGGAGTTACAACAGATGCCACCAGTGGTATCCACACAGCCAATGCTACACGAATCGTATTCTCTAATCGGAGCGAGGTGAAATAAACAACTGCTCCAACATTCCGACACCAAATCCAAGTGTCGTTAGTTCGTTAGACAGATTAGGATCGCCTCGTACGTTTATTATACCCCCAGAATTAGGACCTTCATTTGTAAGACCACATGGTCAACCACAGTTCAATCCGTCAGGGCCTTATTATGTAGGACCACAGGGTGAGCCACAGTTCAATTCGAACCGCCTTTCGCATTTGAACCCTTTCCATCAGAATCAGTTCCCTACGGTACAATATGGTCCAACACATCATCAACTAGCTGCTAGACAGGTAATTCCAAAAGAGCTTCCGGTTTTCTCTGGGGATCCAATCGACTGGCCACTTTTCATAAGTAGCTACAAGCATTCCAATGAAGCTTGTGGATATTCGGACTCGGAAAATCGACTACGCTTGCAACGTTCCCTCAAAGGCGCAGCAAAGGAATCGGTCAGTAGTTATCTTCTGCATCCGTCAACTGTGCCACAAGTTCTTTCCACCCTTCAGACTTTGTATGGGAGGCCTGAACAGATCGTACATAACATGGTTGCCAAAGTACGTGCGACTCCAGCGCCAAAGGCTGAAAAGCTGGAAACATTAGTTCAGTTTGGCTTAGTTGTCCAAAATTTATGCGGACATCTGAAGGCTGTCGGTATGGAAAACCATCTTTCCAACCCTATCCTTCTCCAGGAGCTCGTTGATAAGCTGCCAGCAAATATCAAATTTAGTTGGGCGCTCTATCAAGAGAACCTTCAAATTGTTGACTTGAACGTGTTTGGTGAGTATCTGGGAAAGGTGACATCTGCAACCAGCAGTGTTACAAACCTAAGTATGACAGCAAAATATCCTAAGGAGGAAAAACCAAGATCAAAGGAAAAAGCATACGTGAACGCACACGCTGCCAATGACCAGAGAAATTCAGGCTCGTCTAGTAACCAATCCAAGAGCGAACGACGGGAGCTCCAAACGAGCCGCAAGAGCAAGGAAAGTGAAGGAGATAAACGGTGCATTACGTGTAAAGCAACGGACCACATTATAGCGAATTGTTCATCTTTCAAGAAACTGCCATTGGACGAACGTTGGAAAGTGGTGAAGGAAAATAAGCTGTGTCGCAGATGCCTCTTGTCGCACACTCGTTGGCCTTGTGAAGGTGAAGTCTGTGGCTTCAAAGGTTGCCAGAAGCGCCATCATAAACTTCTGCATTATGAGCCCTCTTCAGAGCAATCCGTGGTTACCACCAACGCTACCGTCACCATCCATCGTCAGCCTGTTTCTTCGACGCTGTTCGAGATACTTCCGGTGACGTTGTACGGGAAGAACGGTTCCATCGATACCTACGCGTTTCTGGACGATGGATCATCAGTCACCCTTGTAGAAAAGGCCATAGCAGATGAGCTTGGAGCTGAAGGAAAAACACAATCCTCGTGCATCCAGTGGACCAGCGGGATCAACAAAAAGATTGCTACTACACAACTGATGAAGCTGGGAATATCAGAACCTGGTTCTAACAAGCGACTTGATTTATCAGAAATATATACTGTTGAGAACCTGGGATTACCAGAGCAGTCGTTGGACTTTGAAAGTATGAAAGAGCAGTACAAGCATTTCCGGAACCTGCCAGTAAAGAGTTTCCAGAGGACCGTTCCTGGTTTGCTAATCGGATTAAACAATTCTCATCTCATGGCAACATCGAAGCTTCGTGAAGGAGAAGAACAGGAGCCAATCGCAGTGAAAACTCGTGTCGGATGGGTAGTTAGCGGAAACCTACGAGGGGGAGCTCATCAGTTCCAACACCGGCAGATGCACATGTGCGTTGAACCGGCAGAGCTGAACTTGCACGAATACGTACAAGAATTTTTCTCTGTGGAAAGTCTAGGAGTTTCTGTGGCACCGAATTTGGAAGGAAGTGAAGATCAGCGAGCTCGTCGAATCCTCGAAGAAACAACGGTGAGAACAACGAGTGGAAAGTACGAAACTGGACTCCTGTGGAAACAAGATTACATCAAATTCCCGGACAGCAAACCGATGGCCGAACGTCGACTAAAATGTCTTGAAAAGCGTCTTGAGAAGCATCCGCAACTCTACGAAAGCGTGAGACAACAAATCGCGGATTATCAGACAAAAGGATACATCCATGTGGTAAAAGATGAGGAAATGGCAGAATTTGACTCACACCGTACTTGGTACCTTCCTCTCGGAGTAGTACTAAACCCTAACAAACCGGGAAAGGTAAGGGTAATATGGGATGCAGCGGCAAAGGTAAACGGAGTCTCGTTAAACTCAATGTTGCTAAAAGGTCCTGATTTACTGACACCCCAGCTGTCTGTTACGTTCAAGTTCCGCCAAAGAGAGGTGGCATTCTCTGGCGATATCCAGGAAATGTTTCTGCAGCTCGGAATCAGAAGAAAGGACCGAAGTGCTCTGTTGTTCATGTTCCGCAACTCGCCATCCCAATCTATGATTACTATGGTATCCGACGTGGCGATCTTTGGAGCGACGTGTTCACCAGCTCAATCGCAGTATGTAAAAAACTTGAATGCAGCGGAAAACGAGCAGGATCATCCAAGAGCGGCGGCAGCAATCAAAAACAGGCACTACGTTGACGATTACTTGGACAGTGTCAACACGGAGGAAGAGGCAATTGAACTTGCTCTGGAGGTTGCGGAGGTCCATCAAAAGGCTGGTTTTCACATTCGTAACTGGGTGTCAAACAGGCTCAAGGTTCTAGAAGCAATAGGAGAAGTCAATCCAGCTACTGTCAAAAATCTCTCGATGAATAACCAAAGTGGATTTGAGCGCCTACTTGGAATATCTTGGCTGCCGATTGAAGATGTGTTCTGCTTTTCACTCAGGCTACAAGAAGATCTTCAAGCACTGGCGGAAGGTGTGATCGCACCAACCAAACGAATGATGCTGAGCTTTGTGATGAAAATCTACGATCCACTGGGGTTGGTAGGTTCGCTGATTGTCCAAGGGAAGATCCTTATTCAGGAAGTATGGAGAGCTAAGGTGGATTGGGATGAGCAGATACCGGAGGATGTTTTCAAGGCATGGAAACTTTGGTTGCAAGCTCTGCATGAATTGGACAGCGTAGAAGTTCCTCGTTGCTACTTTCCGGGGTATGATGTGAACAGTTATAATTCCCTAGAATTACACATGTTCGTTGATGGCAGTGCTCAAGCGTATTCTGCCGTCGCTTACTTCCGAGTTAAGGACCGTGGGCAGATACGATGTGCTCTTGTTGCTTCAAAAACTAAAGTAGCCCCACTACAGTTAACATCTATTCCGCGCTTGGAATTGCAGGCAGCGGTCCTCGGAGTACGTCTTCGCAAAACCATCGAAGAAGGGCATTCCATCCAAGTGAAGCGCACATACTTTTGGAGTGACTCCAGTACAGTTATTTCGTGGATCAGATCGGACACTCGTCGATACCGACAGTACGTCGCATTTCGCGTCAACGAAATTCTAAACCTTTCGAAGGTTGATGAATGGCGGTGGTTGGGAACGAGGATCAACGTCGCCGACGAGGCTACAAAATGGGGAAAAGGCCCGAACTGTAAACCAGATAGTCGGTGGATGCGTGGGCCTGCATTTCTCTACGAAGGAGAGAGTGAATGGCCGAGCAGTGAATACGAGAATAAACCAGAAGAAACGAAAGAGGAGTTACGATCAGCGTATATTGGCAGCCACTTCCTAGCTGTTCCGATGATCGAAGTAGAACGGTTCTCCAAATACGAGCGTCTGTTGCGGAGCGTCGCTTACGTCTTCCATTTCCAGGAGAAGAGTTTGCGGCGAGTTAGAGGTTCGCTGTCTGGTGGAGCAGATTTATAGAGTAGTGATGAGTTGCAGAAAGCAGAGAGAACCCTGTGGCGACTTGCGCAATCGGATTGCTATCCAGACGAGGTAGCTATTCTAAAGCAGAACGTTCAATTGACGCAAGAACGGAAGAAGGTGTTGCATGGAAGCAGTTCAATAGCAAAGCTGCCTCCTCTTCTTGACGAGCACGGAGTACTACGGGTGGATAGCCGCATCACAGCTGCCGACTACATCGCATATGATACCAAATACCCAATCATTCTACCGCGAGGTCATCGGATTACCAATCTAATTCTGGACTGGCATCACCGCAAATTCCGTCACGCAAACAATGAAACGATTGTGAATGAAGTACGACAGAGATTTCACATTGCAAAGTTGAGAACCCAAGTACGCACTGCAGCGCTGCGATGCCAGTGGTGCCGTGTGTATAAATCGAAGCCCGTAGCACCAAAAATGAGCCAACTGCCTCAGATCCGGGTAACGCCGTTCCTGCGGCCGTTCACGTTTGTAGGAATCGATTATTTCGGCCCTTACTTCGTTAAGGTTGGACGTAGTTCTGTCAAGCGATGGGTGGCAGTGTTTACGTGTCTTACAGTTCGAGCAATACACCTAGAAATAGTCTTCAGTTTGACAACGGACTCGTGCAAGAAGGCCATTCGACGGTTTGTTGCCTGCAGAGGAGCACCACGGGAAATTTATACGGACAACGGTACGAATTTTGTTGGCGCTAGTAGAGAGCTAGAATGCGAGATACGGGAAATCAACGTTTCAATGAGCAGTACTTTCACGGATGCAAACATCAAATGGCGGTTCAACCCTCCCTCTGCCCCTCATATGGGTGGGTGTTGGGAACGTATGGTACGATCAGTGAAGACAGCATTGGGAGCATTGCCTACGTCGCGAAAGCTCGACGACGAGTCTTTCATGACATTGTTGTCCGAAGACGCGCATATGGTCAACTCGCGGCCATTGACGTATATGCCACTGGATAACGAAGAGCGGGAGTCATTGACTCCGAATCATTTTCTTATGCTTAGTTCTAGTGGTGTTCGACAACTAATCAAGGCACCCGTGGACGAAAAGAAAGCTCTAATGAGAAGTTGGAGGCTGTTACAGCACATGTTGGATGTTTTTTGGCGCCGCTGGATCGTAGAATACCTGCCGATGATCTCTCGGCGCACTAAATGGTTCAAAGATGTCGTGCCAATTGAGGAGAATGCGCTAGTTCTGATCGCAGACGAAGGCGTCTGAAACCGTTGGCTGCGTGGTCGTGTTATCCGCACCTATCCAGGCAAAGATGGTGTAGTGCGCCGGGCAGATGTGGAGACATCTAGTGGAGTTTTGCGGAGACCCGTTTGTAAACTTGCAGTTCTTAATGTTAGCCCTGAAGCCGGAGCAGGGACTAAAGAAGATGCTGAATTCGAAGCAGAGATTAGTGGAGATGGTGACGTCGAAGCAGTCTTCGAGCGACACGAGGGGGAGAATGTTCCAACGAGTGATTATATCCAACGACCCCTCGTACGACTGGAACGTTGTGGAAGATAATGTGGGAGACAATGGATCGTGTTGAAATAACGTCAATAAGAAATCGTCATTATTGGTATTGAATTCGTCATCATTGTGTAAGAAGAGAATGGAAGCACAATTGAACTTGTAAATAAAACCTTAACTTTATTATACCTAATTAGAATTAATAATTGAAAGTATTTACAGATTCTACCCTAAAATTAATGTGAACTATACATTGAATTAGTGAATTACTGAGTATGAGACCGATTGTAAGTAGATTGATATTGAACTAAGATAAGCTAAATAATAAAAATATATATTACAGCTTTGAGCTGTCGCATCATCATCAGTCGACTTGCTCCACGAACCCCAAAAAAAAAAATCCCCCAACAATTGCATTATTATTATTTGCCACAATTTTATTCAAACCATAAAAATTTCACCAATTTACCTTATAAAAAAAAAAAACGTTGAAAAAATAAAAATATGGAGCAACCTGGATTCGAACCTTGAACGTTGAGGTTGTGGGTCCAGTGACTTAACCACTAGTATATATCAACACTTGTAAATAGTAAGCTTAAAGGCGAACAACAACAACGTCGTATATAACAAAATCCATTCATAAGTCAACCATATGAAATTTAAAGCATCGTTCATAAATTGAACCTTATGAAATTCTTAAGATTATTTGATTGAGTTTAAGAAGCCAACAAACACGGAATGTCAGCTTTTTAGTATACTAATGTTAGTTTTCTCGTATGCCTATAGTTATTCAATTAGATTAAATAAAATTTTAATATTTTTCGAGCGATTTTCATCTATACAACCTATACTCAAAAAATATGGTCCCTTAAATTCATGTGTGGCTGCACATACCTTACTACAATTTTCGTTTTCATTAATTTCATGTGCGACATATGCTTACCATAACCGTGCCAAATACTTTGAATTTATATAACTCATGAATGTCATTATGAAAAGTATGTGTCACCTCAAATACACTTTCTTGCAACGAACTTTACGCTTTGCTCTACGGAAACAAACAAAACAATGATGGAGGAAGATGGAAAAAGTTTTTGCGAGTTCGTGCTAAACGAATTAAAGTTAAATGGTAATCTTGGAAGCTTTCGTACGTAAGTCAAGAAAAAATAATGTTCAGTGAACGATTTAATAATTCTACAAATTTGGCACAGATGCAGCAATCAGTTTCATCAAACTATTGAGTATTTATAGGGATGAGCTGGAGAATACTTTAACAGGTTCTGGTTCTGGATTCATTGGATGCGGCTCCATCACCTGATGTTGATTTAAGCAAATTGTTATGAAAAGTCAATAAACATATCTATTTATATTGGACAGGAAAACAATTTTCTTATTAAATCCGCTTAATACGCAATATTGCTATAGATTCATTATTGCGTAAAGCAATTTTGTTCATTTTTCGAAAATAAATACCTTAAACCTAATTGAAACCATTAATTAACATCCCTTACATGATCTGCATGATTAACGCATTCTATTTAAGGAATTCATAGAAAGTATGTGTCCAACTTATGGATTATATGCCAAGTCCTCATACATTTAATGAAAACATTTATTGACGATAATTCATTAATTTCACACATACTTTTCATGTGCTAACCCCCATTGCAAAAATCCATGTGGGTTTGCACATGAATCTAATGGGGATTTTCTTTTGAGTGACTGGTTTATGATACCGTCATTGGGGGAATTTAGGTCAAACGTTTAAAAACAATTCAATTTTTTCGTGATTGTTTCGTTATAAATTTCTCAAAATCCCAGTTTTTGATCAAACCTTGAATACTTTTTCATTAGGTCATTAGTTGATCACAAAGTTTGTTTTCTCGGTCAGTTTCGATTTTCCAGCTCGTTAATCTAATATCAAACTCTCAGTAGATTTAATTCGGTTAAATCTGATTTACGGATCTTTATTATGTTATGTAACGTTATTAAGTAATATCGCAATCATCATCCATACTGTTTTCACAAGAATCAGTGAACATTTAAAAATATTACTCGTGAAAGAGCCGCCTCGATTGTAACCGATCCAAAACTGTTCGTAGTATAATGTTCGAGTTGCCGCGCAAACGCTGCCGCCCTTATTCAACAATTTGAATATTTGCGGCATTTTAGTACAATGCCGCTCTTGCCGCTTGTGCCCATTGTAGCACGACAAACGAGGAAACATGTGTTTAATATTTTAGGCTGCCGTGCCGTTGCGCGGCGCTCACTATTGTAGCTAGGCCTTAACTCATTAGTAGTTTTTTATTCCCTAAAATCATATAATTGGTTTAATTTGTGTGTGTGTGTGCAATTTTTATCGAATACACCTTTTAATTGGGAAACTAGGAATATTTAATTTAACATTTCACTTGATCACTTCGAGTCTTGAGTGTCCGACTGTCCTAAGATAACCTTTTTCTAGTGGAATTTAAAGGAATTTGCTCGCGTTTACTAGTGATAGTTTGAAACAGTTTTTTTTATTGTTTATTGTTTAAAAAATGATCAAGTGAAGTGTTAATTTAAATTTTTCGAACTTCTTTCGTTTGAAAATTGGTTTAGTGAGTAAGTCGAAGAGCTTCTGCAGATTCCAGAAGAAATTTTGGAAGTGACTCGGAACCAAGAACTCTTTCTTCATTTTTCCGAGCAGTTCCTTTAATGAAGAAAATTCTCCTTTTTAGACAACAGGCATAAATCAACGCCTATTGAAAAGATGAATAGCTAAACGAAACAGTTCATCTTCCGAACTATCCAACGGTTTTGCAAAGAATTCAACCTCCTTGATAAATCCTATCAAACCTTGCCCTCCATCTCTACCGTCATAGCGCAAATTTTTATTCTGAAACCGGCTAGTACGTCTCGTAAGTCCAATGTGTCTGGAGCGTCGTATTCTAGGTGGAGACTGGAGCCAAGATAAATCTGAATCCACTTCGGGAGCATCATCCTTGCAACAACGAATCCGATCCTCGCCAGATAAATCATATCAGCACATTTTCCTCTTTCTTAATTATTTCACGGATCGCTAAAACGTTTCACTTATATGACAGCTGAAACTCTCCACTTTATTTACAACATGTTTAAATTCTTGCTATGTTCAGTAAAATGGCGTCCAACCAAGTGAAAGTAAACGCATTTTGTACGAACGGCAGCAAAATCCGAATTTATCGGTACGTGATCTTGCCAAGAAACTAAAACTACCGAAAAGTACCGTGTTTTGTGTTTGCAAAAGTGCTTGACTGTGGAACTGTGCAAAATGTGGCTCGCAAAATTGGGAAGTCAATCATACGTACAAAAAATGAATCAGAGGCAAGGACTGAAGGCGTACAAAGTGAAAAAGTGCCCAACCGTGATGACAAGCAAAATTTCACTGCAAAAAGTCGTGCTAAGGAGCGTTACACCAATTTTTTGCAAACATTTTCTTGTATCCTAATGGACGACGAAACATAGGTACTCGAAGACTTTAAAAAGCTTCCAGGTCTGGCTTTTTATACCGCAATGCAAAGGAACGCCGTTGCCGAGCATTGCCGGGCGAAGAAGGTGTCCAAAATTCCCTAAGAAGTATTTGATTTGGCAGGCACTATATAGCTGTGGTCGAAAATCCAAAAATCACTATCAATAAGGATGTGTACGAGCAGCCTTGGTGAAAACACCAAACCGTTCTGCACGAGAGCCGAACTTGAGTGCAAACACACTACCATGTGGCTATAATTTACCACTTCAGTTTCGTGCTTATAGATGAATCCGCAACGCAATGGACGCGACACGAGTGTACACGCTCGTGTTATGCTTTAGACACCGTTGATACTGGTTACCACGGATAGAGCATTGCTCGTCGGATGATTCTAAAAATTTGATAATTTGACTTATAGGTTTGTTTTCCTGGCTGTTAGGTGACGGGCGCATAAGTTGATTGAATTTAACAAGCGCGGCATGGGTAGAAATAAAATAAAATAACCACGCGTGTATTCCGCAATCGGACACAATCGGAAACACTCGGCTGTGGTGTTTGCCGAAGCATCATACACGGTGTCTGAAGCCAAAACACGAGCAGTGGCATTGGTGTTGTACCCACCGCGTTGCGTATAAGTCTGGAAGCAAGAAGTCAAAGTGGTGAATATAATACACGCGCTAGCGTGATAAAAAATAGCTCGGCGTGCAGTGTTTGGACATGGATGGTGTACGAGAAAGATTGTCTGCTGAAGCGGTTGCTACCATTTATCAGAAGCCACGACTCTCCAGGTCTGTTTTGGCCTGATTTGACCTATTGTTACTACGCTAAATCCCTCATGGAATGGTATAAGAGTTGACCTCGTGCGACCTTGATGCGTGCCAAAAACAGCCAATCCACCAAACTGTCCAGAACTTTGCCCAATAGAGAAGTACTGGGCTCTAGTTAAGCAGAAACTCTTCGAAACTAAGAAGAACGCAAATGGTACCAATGATTTCAAGAGAAGATGGAGAATCGTTACGGCGGGCGTATCTGAAGATACCTTACGGAACCTGATGGCGAGTGTACCACATACAGTTCGAGAATTTTATATTAGGTGCGTAGCTAAGTTCCCGCTGTTTAGCAATAGATGGCGCCAGTAGTAAGTGCTGGTCGAATGTTGTACATCTCAAGCGTCATAAACCAAGCTCAGACATATGGTAAACAAACCGCTTTGCCAAATCAGTGATTTTGGTTTAGTGTTATATATTTTGGTTGTTTGAAGATGTCTGATTTCGTGCCAAATAATCGTCATTTGCGGGAAGTGTTGATTTTCTTCTTTCATTCGAAGAAAACGGCGGCTGAAGCACATCGAGAGCTCCAAAAAGTTTACGGTGATGCTGCTCTAAGTGAAACAACGTGTCGTGATTGGTTTCGTCGCTTCAAAAACGGTGATTTCAGTGTTGATGATCGTCCGCGTGAAGGAAGGCCAAAAAACTTCGAAGACTCTGAATTGGAGGCATTGCTCGATGAGGATCCGTGTCAAACGCAAGAAGAGCTTGGTTCAGGATTAGGAGTTTCCCGCCAAGCCGTTTCTAAGCGATTGCATGCGTTGGGAATGATTCAAAAGCAAGGAACTTGGGTTCCTTACGATTTGAAGCCAAGAGATGTTGAGCGTCGTTTTTTCGTCTGTGAACAACTGCTCCAGCGGCAAAAAAGGAAGAGTTTTCTACATCGCATTGTGACGGGTGACGAAAAATGGACTCATTACAGTAACCCAAAACGGAAACATTCATGGGGACTGCCCGGGCATGCTTCAACATCGTTGCCTAGGCCGAATATTCACGCTGCGAAGGTTATGCTGAGTATTTGGTGGGGCCAAGTTGGTGTTATTTATTATGAGCTGTTGAAACCAAACGAAACCATTACCGGGGAACGGTATCGAACTCAATTGATGTGATTGAGCCGAGCACTGCACGAAAAACGGCCACAATACGAGCACAGACACGAAAAAGTGATTCTTCAGCATGACAACGCTCGACCTCACGTTGCGAAACCCGTGAAAACCTACTTGGAAACGCTCAAATGGGAAGTCCTACCCCACCCGCCATATTCTCCTGATATTGCACCGTCCGATTATTACTTGTTCCGTTCGATGGCACATGGTCTCACTGGTCAGCAATTCCACTCATATGATGACATCTCAAAATGGCTTGATTCTTGGATAGCATCAAAAGACGAACAGTTCTATCGAAATGGTATTCACGTTCTTCCAGAAAGATGGGAAAAAGTCGTAGCTAGTGATGAGCAATACTTTGAATAATTTGTTTGTAACCTTTGTTTTCAAAATAAAGTTCCTTTATCACCAAAAAATAACGAGAACTTAGTTGCGCACCTAATAGAAAAAATTCACATACAGATTCACATCTTAATCAACTGTTTCTAACAGAGATATAACACTATTATTGTGAAATAAACAATCGGTTTTGTTGAATTATGGGTATGTTTTTTGCTGCTATTATTTTGGTGTCCGAAATTTAACGTGGACAGGCATTAGTTCGATGAGAATTAGGCCCTCGACAGGACGGTTGGTGACCAACAGGTGGAATACACAAAAATGTAGCAAATTCCTCTAATCTAATCTAATCTCACACTAACGCAGCCAATTCTTGAAAGCATCCTGGAAAATGACGACTTCTTGAATGCATCATTTTTCTTGTCACCGGCCAGAAATAGAACGATTCCAGAAAGAGTGTCGGAAATCGCTCTACTACTTCGAATCAAGGGAAGGAAGAAAGCGTGGACCAAACACTTCCATATAGAGTTAAATAATGTGATAATTTGTATTTTATCGTTGGGAGCACAGATGCTAGAAAGATTAGTTTATGCTCCTTTTGCCTGTGGGTGAACTTTTGGCATTTGAGCCAAAAGTCTGGCAATAATTTGCTAAGGTTATAGCGCCTTATCTCGCTCATTGAAATTGAGATTGAATTTTAAAATTTACAGAATAATACATTTAATAGTATTTTATATAATTGTAAGTTTAATTTCTCAATCTCCACCCTGGCAACTGTCCAACTGACACTGTCCGTTCAAATGCGATTGGGCTAGGTGAGAATCTACCAAGCCTTCCCGTTGATATGTCCTAGACCATATAGCACACCGGGATCTTCCACAAGCAGGCGCCGGTTATTAACAAACCAGTCCCAACATGTGTTAGATACGTAACATAGACGATAGTAGGAGGCAGAAAGTGAAGCAAGATAGAGAAAGAGAGAGAGAGAGAGAGAGAGGCGTTTGATTGTTGAAACGAAAACGTAATTATAATTTGGTGATAAGTACATCATTGTTATTAAGATAAGTTCAAGTATGAATTGGTTCTCATCTGTTTCCTCTCCTATTGGTTGTTGTTGCACTGGTACTGCAAGACATTGTCATCCAACTTGCTCTTTGATCTCATCCACTGATTGTTGATGACATTTTTGAGAGCATTTGCCACCTCTCAAGTGTCTGAAGAGATAATTTTAATGATGCAGATCCAGTTGAGTCCAGTCAGTGTTGGTAAATGTACTGTATTTTGATATTTGACATTTCTCATTACGACCAAATTGTACATATGCAAAAGTGAACCGTCGTGGGAGAAAATCTCATATGACATTTCTGTACCGTTTTCTTCAGGTGACGAAACATTTTTGCTGCCACCAGCCGATGGTTTAAAAAATATTGCGACAAAGATTTATGTAGCTCATAACATCGTTGATTACTGGCTTATTACTGCATACATATGATGTTTATTATATGGATGGAATCAAATCATAAAAATGGATACTAACTGTAGTAGGTATATCTGATGAAGAATTAAACGATTTAGTGATCATTTGAACTAAATGATTTTGATAGGCTAGTTAGTAGATGAGAATGAAAAAAATAATGAATCATAAGAACTTTATTGGATTAGAGTCGACGAAAGTATCTCGCAGCACTGAGATTTTCAAGATCGATGTTCACGAAATAGAATCAGTGAATGCTTTGGAAAGCTCCATACACGATCATGACGTTAGAAAAAAAGCGAATCGGCGAACGAATACGAGCTCAATTGTGTGAGATATAATATGAATTGCTTTGGGATAGAAGAGTGCAAAATGAGAGGAGAGAACTTCTGTATCGAGTTCGCTCGGGTTTGATTTTCATTCTGTTGACGATTGTTGCGACGCTTGCACGTATTTTTGAAATCGTGCTTGGTTACGACTCATAATAAAACATTACCAAATAAGTCCTGTTCTTACCGGTACCGTTGTGGAAACCTTTCTTCGGACATTAGGCAAAATTCGACCGTGTAAACACACTCTTGACCTTTCACAATTTACCGACTTTTATTAATAAACGTATACGGTTTTAAGAGCTACGGTTTATTGGTAGGTTCTGCGCGCACGAACTAATAGCGAACTAATGTCCTTTTCAATTATTGCCAGTGCGGAACTGGGTTCGCCCTAGGTCCGACCTAACAGCTGTCAAAACGTTTTTTTATTCAATCGGGTCGGACCAGGATCCGCTCTGGATCCGACCCAACATCGATGAGTGTTGCGTACGCTTTTAGCGCGCTGCCGCACCTACGAAGTCATCACATTGATTGGAGTACCTTACAATAGTTGCATAACCTTGCGACTGGTGACAGATGGCCTCGGCGAAAAAATTGTGTTGACCTGTCAGTCAGATAAGGGACGTTATTATAGCCATCACCTACATTTCCATTTACATTCTTATACTAAAGTACAATCTATTCTTATACTAAAGTACAGAACTAGTTTATTGGCATATTCTGGAATTGTTTGGTAAGAGGAACTTAAAATTAAACTGAAAAACATGAACTTAAAACTAAAAGAATTTTCTCAATATTAGGATAACGGTTTGCTAGGTGTTAAGGATCAATCTTGCGAAAATAACTAGGAAATTACAAACGTAAGTGTCCGTATGTGCTATGAACCATAACCCTATTGTTAAGTGCTATTAAACTTTGTAGAAAAATTATAATCTCGCTCTCGCTCTCTGAATGCGAATAAATCGGACTAATATTTCGGAAAATTGTTGCTGTGTTGTTTGTTGCTCTTCCATCACCGGTTGGTGATATCTGACATCATTCTATTCTACAAAAAATCGGGTGCTTTTTAATTTGAATTTTCGAACATTAACAGAACTTGCCTGGAGCGGAGGCCTCCTGGCCTCCGCGGGTGTCTCAGATATCGATGACGACGAATAGCTCATCGCTCTTGCTATGTTGGATATCATCAACTACCATGCCTACGAGGCTGTTACGGTGAAGACTGGCCATCCGGACGGATTGATCAGGCCCTATGGAAGACTTGTCGATTGCGAAAACAGCGGGACCGAGTGATGCGACTAGATGCTCGGCTAGAATTGACGATGACTGGATTCATGATGGACTTGTTACCTTGGCGATATTGATGAATTGCTAACGAGATTGATTGATGCCAGAGAGAAACTGTGATTTCTAACGAAAGCGTTAACGACCATGCAATTGTAGAAGATTGGACAACACACGGTGACGATTGCTGGAATGGGACAGCCTGGACCAGAGAATTGTGCGACATCTTCCAGGAGGCGGATGTCCCATAATTGGGACGGGCCGGAGTGGCTGTGTAGTACAAACATTCCTTAAGCTTTTTGCAATGAAATATAATACATTTACTTAACTGGAAAGCGAAGGTCTCCAAGGTTAAGACCTCCGCGGTACCGAAGCACCATCGTAGGAACAATTAATTGCCTTCGACCGAGAGTGTGTTATCCTTGATCGGAAGAACGCATATTTTAGAAATGAACCGTCCTGGGTGCGAACGGTCACTACTCGAATGTTTCCATCCGATCCGCTAAAAACTTCAGTTCCGAGCAGATTCAGCGAGAACGGTCCTTTTGGTGATAGGAGCTTCGGTGTTGTATTTCGGAATACTAAAATAGAAATTGTCGGTAGCTGGCTTCCAAATTAGGTCAAGCGTTTTGACGGCAGACGTTGATGAATCCAGTTCAAAAAATGTGCGTTCGTTGCGGAGATCAAACACATGAACACATGACAGAAGGGCAGTGCTATTTAGCTCCATTTTTGCAAGATGAAACCAGCCAAATTTGCAAGGGAGATCAAATCATTCACAAGAACCTTGCCTTCCTCTAAACTGTTTGTGCCAGTCAGAACGTCATTGACGTAAAAATCCCCTTTCAAAGCCCTTGCTGCGGTTTGATAGCAGGTTTCTCCTTCATTTCCCAAACGTTGAAGGCATTTTATTGCTAAGTACGGAGCACAGCTCGTTCCATGTGTGACCGTTGTTAGTTTGTACGTTTTGACGGGTTCATTGGGTGACCGTCTCCATTAGATGCATGTAAAGAGGAGATCTGCACGACAAACCCTTATCATCCTATACATTTTTGCAACGTCTGCAACGACTACAAATCTACGGAAGTGAAAGCGCAGCGTGATAGAATGCAAATCATATTGTACAACCGGTCCAACCATTAATCCATCGTTTAGTGAAATTCCCGCATGAAGCGTCAAACCCGACATGAAGTTTTGTGGTTGTGCTATCAGGCTTCAATATGGCATGATGTGGCAAATAGCACACTGGCTCTTCAATTTCAGAAACTTCCCATGGCCAAGTACTCGTCGATGAAATCACAGTAAAGATCCTTCAATGTACTGTTTGTGGTAACCGACGCTCGAGCCCATAGAATCGTTTAAGAGCTCTAGTTTTTGACTCGCCAAGCTGCTGAATAACAGCTTCTTTTTTGGGAAGTGCAACTATGAACCTACCATCCTCATCTCGTGTCGAAGTTCGATCGAAGATTTCCTCACACATCGATTCCTCTACATATAGCGTGCTTACTGTTGGTGCAGGATTCCAGTTCCCAAAATCTGGTCAAAAGTTCCTGAAGATCGAATGTAGCACACGAGTGCGCCACAGCCCGCGATGGAGTCAGAGAACTTCCAGGTGCGCGGCCAGATACAACCCAACCGAAGACTGTTTCTTGAAGTGTGGGTCCTTCATCGAAGCTCTTTATTCTACCGTCAGCCAAGAGGTCGTAATAGTATTCAGCGCCAATAATGAGTTCTATCGGACCAGGCTCGAAAAACTCCGGATCCGGAAGAGTCAAATGCTCTGGAATAGCTAGTTGCTGAATATCGATGCACTCGGTTGGTAGATACGTAGTCAATTTCGGTAGAACGTGTAATTGGATGCTCTCCGAATACGGAGATATTTGTAGCGACCTTGGGAGTATTGTCGCATTCACCATCTTCGTTGATTTTGCCGAGGAACATCCGATGCCTGCTATAAACAGGTGGTTAGCAGTTTCTGCTAGCTTGAGTTTGTTGCAAAGATTTTTCGAATGGGGCGACCCCGGCGTAGTGGCTAATATCCATACATCCATCCACGCCAAAGTCACGAGTCAAATCTCACCCCGGACAAGTTACGAAAAACACACAAAGAGGTGTTTGAGTAACTACGACGGGAGATGAACCAGCCCGAGGCTGAAAATCTCGATAATACAGAAAACAAAACAAAGAAAATAAAAAAGATTTTTCGAAATAAAACAATACTCGGAGCATGAATCTAGCAAAGCTCTTGCTAGTTGCACGTTTCCATACTGATCCGTTATGCGTACCAATGCGGTGGATAATAGGGCTTGGCGCGATGGAGTGTCTATGTTGACAGGCAATGAGTGTGTGTTTGCTGAGAGTGTAAGATCTGTGGTGGGCGGTGGGTGTGAATTTGTGCTTGCGATAGGGAATGAACTTGTTGAAGGTCTTGTGTTTTGATTTGGAATGGTTTGGTTCTGGGCCTGTGGCTGTGGTTGTTGATTATTTGATTTCTGTGTTCGAGTCTGTTCTGGTGATACGGAGGAACTGTTCTGGGACGATGTAGCAGCTGCTCCGCCTTACGTTGAGCCCAAGGCCGAACCAGGTGCGATGAAGAAAAAAGCAGTTCAGGCACAATCCACATTTTGTCACCTTCTCCTATCGTTCAGACACCTTCAACTGTAGCAATTTGTGGCACTTGAATGCTGAATTCTGCGCTTCTCCACAGAAAGGACATTGCATCGGGGAGTGGGATGACTGGCTGCAGTGATGTACATATCCTCAGTGTGGTAAAGAAGGAGATTTTAATTTTTCCACACACTCTTCCTACCTCAACGAGAGCTCTCCTCTGTTGTTTATATTTACTACCGTGTTTGCATGCATTTGTCGTATGTGATTGGGAAGAAATGGTTTTTATTCACACAAAAGTCGATCGCTCTAGAGTGCCCTTGCGCTGAACTGGCCGGCTTGACGTGCCGCAAGGGCTCAGTAGGGATCAAGACCCGAAGCTAAGAGTCAGTTCCTTTGTGGTTATATCACATTTATTAGCAGAGCAGCACATCGAAATTTTAGGTTCATTATATGCTTTATATCCCATGATTCCTTATATACTATACAATTTCAGATCATCCATGGATATCCCAAGTTTTGTAAAATAATTTTAAATCAATTTTTTTTCTCGTGGCTATGATACATTGTCTTAGCTTTCAGGTTCATGGTACAATTGCAGCAGGACCACAATCTGCAGACATTTAAATAAAAATGAAATTATTATCATTTTATATTATAACATCCATGCATTACATTTTGTATGCTTTTTTATAAGTCATCTTCAGCTTCGCATATATGCTCCTTGTCAGTTATAGCTCATCTAACCTACGTTATGTATTTGAAAAGATAGAAGGTTTTTGATTTTTTTTTATTTTTTAGAAAAAATCATATTTGAAAAATTCTACTTAAAAAAAGCTCTTTCCTTCTTCATCAAAAATATATATTAATTTAAAACCTTGCAGTTTACAATCATTCATTTCCTATTTCACAGACATAAAGTATCATTTATAGGTCCAGTTGACCAAGAGCTATCGAAAAATTCAATTTTTTATCTGTTTGTATGTTTGTTTTATTCATTTTTTGGATTCATACTCATATGAAATTTATTTCGCCTTATTATTAGCTGTTTTCAGTTTTTTTCCAATATTATTATGATATTAATACACATCTAATTTTTATTTTCAGTAACATACCAGTAGATGTCAGATACATCTTGTACCTACGTTTATTATGTTCTCTGACTATTATTGTGAAAACAAATTCTAATCTTAATAGATCTTAATCCAATAGAAACTGCAAGTCCTTAAATTAGAAGTCTTTCGATGAGTGGATGTTCAGCTTAGTTACGGATATATGTATTCTACTATAGTTTACTGGCCTGTTGGTATTATTATTTTATATTATAACGTCAGTTTATTATTTTACGTTATGATATTAAATGATGTGACATAATTGCATTTAAATTCATTTCATTAAAATCACTATTTCCGATGAGACTCACTACATAAATTATTGCAAGGAAACGAAACAGCACATCGAAATTTTAGGTTTACTTTTCTATTTCTATAATATTTCAGATCATTCATAGGTATCCCATGTTTTATGAGATAATTTAACATCATTTTTTTTTCTACATTGTCTAACTTTCAGGTCCACAAATGGAAGTGCTATTATCATTCTTATATTCATTCACTATATTATTTGTCATTATAATATTCATTCACTATATTTTTATAATTATAATATTAATTCACAAGATTTTAAATATTACTATATGACACTGAATATATATTGGGAAAGGAGGGAGCATCAGGGTATCACTCAAGCTGGAATTGGACAATGGAGTGGTATGACAACCGGCGTCTAGGAGGGAACAAACAGTATCATTTTCTTTATCCTACCGATTCGATTGTGATGCTGTGAATTCTACTCCAACAGTTTCAGTGAGAGTGACGCGCCCTTCTTAACAAGCCATCCCGTAGAAAGCTTAATAAGTATTGCGAATTGGGTTATTCGATTTGTTGGATCGTATCGTTGGAAGGAGAATCTCATGTTCCCGAGGGTTTCGCGTAAGTGTCTCTGCTTACGGGTCCGCCCCACCGTTTTTGGTCCTTCATACAGCGTTACTGTGAATACAACCCGGCAACTCAATTTGATCTTGCTATTAAGTGGAGCTGCATACATGACAAGGTCTTAGAAGGGATGGTGGCTACCTTACATACATACATACATACAAAAGTCGATCGCTCTAGAGTGAGAAGAAGAGCTCTAAAAATCCCAGAAGCGAATGCAGATAAATTCCCTGACGCGTGCGCCCCAGTGAGCTGACCGACGTAGGCTCTTCTGCTAATATACAGCAGTGATTGCAAATTCGCTTTGACGCTACATAACAAAAAAAGGAAGATGAATGTTTCTTCCCGCTTCCTTTTTTCGGACATTTTCTACAACTCCGACGACCTTTTCATTATCAACCGCACCAGCGAATCACAGAGAGAGCACTGGCGCGTCCTCGCACAGTACGCGGCAGCGAGCGCACGTGGGCGAAGACCGATGAGAGCACGGAGCGCGGTCGTTTAAAAGAGAGAGTGATTCACTCACTCCAAGCCATCCCAACACTGGCGCACACTTTCACTCTGTCTATTTATCACCGAATATAAGAGCACTTTGCTTTATCGGCGGTGAGTTGTGGCTGTATTCTTTGTGAAGGTATAAATCTTATGCGATGGCGTAACATTAGTGCGAAATACCATCTCTGACTGGCTGTTGATTTCGTTTTTCGAAGCTCGAAGCTAATAGATTTCTCTGGAGCAATTGATTGAACATTGAACACTGATTTCGCCGGAAAGTCAACAAAATGTCAAACTTGGACACCTCTTTGGAACAAAGTCAAGCCGTGAACACACCATGTCGACCAGTATGGTGCTCCAGTTTTTGGTATCCTCTCCGATCTTCTCCAACATCTGAAGGTTCCTGTCGTACTCGTTGATAATATGATTCAAAGCTTCGTAACTCTCCCGTTTCATTGGTTCAACAGCAAAAAGGGCTTCGAGATGTTCTTTAACTATGAGTTTTTTTGTTTTCATAGTGCCTTTGCAGTAGATCACAGCCAATAGAATAATTTGCCGACGTCATCTCCAATGATCCAATCTCTTGCAATGCTTCACCGACAAGTGATGACCGCAAATAGCTAAACTTGTCCATGTCGGATAGCTGTCGGTTCCGATTGATCAAGCTTTTAAACATGTCACGGAATGTGACCCAGTCCCGAAGCCGACCACCGAAGTTTGGTAATCTTAATTCGGGAAGCTTCACCGTTGATGCTGTATTAGTTGCAGTCTGGGTGGGAACTACTGGAGGGTTTGCAGAAGACGATCCTGGGAGCGAACAATCTTGAAGGGACTGCAGTGATGACTTTAGCTCACAATAGGTGTCTTCTGTTTGTGAGATGATTGCTGCACTTTTTTGACTACGTCGTTCAGCAAGCGCTTCCAAACAAACATTGCGATCTGAAGAACTTTCCTTCGACTCGGCTGCATCTTCTTCATCCATTTCATTCGAAATTTGACCGATTTTTCTCCGAATCGAGAAGGACTTCTTCATTGGAGCTTCTAACAGCTTCAGTCTGGTGTCAATCTGACTGGAATATTTCTCCATCTTGAACCGATCGATAAATTTTCTTACCTCGTCGAACGTGCTTTTCAGCTGTCGTTCTTGCCGCCAAAGATCTTTCAATTCACAAGCCATATTCAAATTTCACTCTCCAACTAGTAATAAATCAACACTCACTGTCTATCAAAGGTCACTATCCACACAAATTAAACCAAGATTAATTGCTTGAAATATGAAATGAGTTCACCTTGAATCACTATTCTCACTAATATGCACTGCGGTGTTATATTCCGACCAGTCGCACGAGTGACAAAGACAGACATTCGAACAAGTGACTGCAGCAGGGGAACCAACCAAATGAATCACAAGCTAAGAACGAACGCCAGCAGAACCCAAGACCGTCGATCGAAAGGACACAAGAACAACATTCCCAGAAGAAAGACGCATGCAATCGAAAGATAATTTATTGGCAATTCAACACCTTTTTTATTTTTGTTTCCCACGTTCATTCGGTGCGCATACCATGCATTATGCCACCACAGATCATCGATACGCATGCACTTACCCAAGTAACCACGAGGCTATAATAGCATGCATATTAGGGTGCCAAAAAAAATCGACTTTTCGAATTTCAAAAACGGGTAGTGCTCAAAAGTTTCGTCTCCTCAAAAAAAAGTCCCCATGCAAAATTTGAGCTCAATCGGACTTCGTTAAGTGTTGGACCAAAGCGGTCAAAGTTTGACTTTTTTGAAACACGAAAAATTTCCCAAGGGGGGGGGGGGGGGGTACGTGAAAATTCCGAAATCGATTTTTTGTTTTTGATGCCAAATGTCTTAGAAATGCATGAAACGTCGAGATCTGGTGTTATCTCGAAAAAAATTTTTTTGAAAAAAATTGACTTTTTGGGACTTAGAAATTTTTTGAGGTGGAGGAGTGAAATGAATTTGATATGGAGGATTTGAATTCAATTGCTGAGATATCCATGGCAATAGTACTGAAACATGTCTTATATCATCGTTGGCAACTGCTAGCATATTATGTGATATTTCATTAGGGTGGTTCACTTGTTTTGCATTAGGGTGGTCCATTTTATAGAAAAATAAAAAAAATAAGATAATAGTATCAAAACATCTCTTATATAATCGTAAGCCATTATCAATATTAAATATATGATATTTCATTAGGATGGTTCATTTATTTTCCATTAGGGTGGTCCTTTGAGTTGGAAATTAAAAGCAACAAAATATTTCCATCAAATTTACCAGTCAATATTTTTTGTATAGTTTGAAACCATGATTCTTTTTTGGCATACTACACTTCGTTAAGATATTTTTATTATGTTTTTTTTAATAGTTAACAAAAATGTGCCGTTCCCAAAATATGGACAAAAATAAGGAAAAAAACGATTTTTGATGTACCCAAATTATTACAACAGCTTGATAGGCGACTACGAAGTGCAACAAAAGTTTTTTGTTTATCTTTTCTAAAGAGGTTCTTGGCCTTGGACTGCTTCGTTTCCGAGAAACGCAAGTAGGTACGTTATAGGGGATCAAAACAAAAGTACGTTACCTGCCGCTTGCTGTGGTATACGCGCTTCGGTAGTGACAACGTCTGCTTCGAATGCTTTTTGTTCTGAAGTGTTATCTACCCAAACAAAATATAAGCTACCCGTAGGCAACGAATACGTCCCAAGCGAGCAGTTTTGAAAGACTGAGTAGGTAATGAAATGGCCACACATTTGGTATATAAGGAATTGTTATTTTTAGTTTTACTCATTCAGTATTTTTATATTTGAACGAGGAACCGCGGTCTAGTCAACAGTTTTTTGTTTTTCAAAATGGAGGATATTCGGCTAGTTGGAAAATACCTACCTTTGTTCCCCGAATCTTCGAATTTGCCTACATACAACGAAGTTTTCCGGAAATTCATGTTTCATTTGCGAGCAGAGAAGCAAAAGACTAAACCAAGTGCACAATTAACAATACAAGCTTTGAAAGTATCATGGAATAAAAAGCATTTGAACCATTTGCTCGACGACAGGACAGTGCAACATAAAATCTTGCGGTACTACGAAACTTGGAAAATCTTGCAGAAGCGCAAGCTAAGAATGTCGGCGAGAGAAATTGAGAAGAGAAAGGATTTCTCTGATTCATTGCAGAACCTTTTCGATATCGGGAAGAGGTATAAACCGAAGAATAAAGTAGAAAGAAAAGCATATCGGTATTTGCAAGAACAACGAGAACTAACTCTTCCAACAACAAGTGAGTCTTTTCCAACGGCAACTATCTCGTGAGGAGGAAGAAACAGCAGAGGCGACAACAGAGACTAATCCACGAACAAGTGAGCAGGAAGAAGCAAGTCTACAGGAAAGAAAAAAATTAACTGCTAGTGATTTCGAGTCTTCATCTCAAACCCAGAGTGAGTCCGTTCCTTCTATCAGTACTATCGGCGAAGGTTTTCAGATACCGGGTAATTGTAAATTGAATTAATTTCAAATATGTTTTAAAATGTTTTTCGTGGTTAACAAACGATTGATTCTTAAATTTTTTTCTAGGTCCTTCCAAATCGTCTTCAACTTCTAAATCACCATTAAAAAATGTCATTACTGTCGATGTGGCTGCTGCTTTGGACCGCTGCAAAGTGAGTGATCGAAATGCGGTATTTCTAATATCATCTATAGCGAAATCATTGGGGCACGACGTTTCAACATTAGTGTTAAACAAAGAGTCCATTAGGAATTCAAGAAAAGAAATTCGTGTGCAAAAGCAGAACGAGCTGAGAGCAACATTTAAGCCACAGGTTAACTTAACAGTTCATTGGGATTCAAAACTGCTTCCTAGTATATTGTCGTCTAAAGCCACCCCCAAAACTGAACGATTGGCTATAGTTGTATCTGGTGAAGGCATCCGTAAGCTGTTAGCTGTTCCTCCCATCCAAAATTCAACAGGAATAGAACAAGCAGAAGCGGTGTACAATGCAGTTGTCGATTGGGATCTTGAAGACAGGTAATTTCTATTAGTTTCAATATTATTATTGATAATTTTTAAATTATACCGTTATTCCGTGTTTTAGGGTTATGTTTACATCATTTGATACCACTGCGTCAAACACTGGTCGAAAGAAAGGAGCGTGTCAACATCTTGACAAAATGTTTAAAAGACAGCTGATTGGACTTCCCTGTAGACATCACATACACGAGCTGTTAGTTGGCAAGGCATTCAAGGCACTACAATTTGAAACTGCACAATCTCCAAATGTTGAGATTTTGAAGCGGTTTCAGACGGAATGGCACCGTTTAGAAAAGAGCTCATACCATTCTGGTGTTAATGATGTATTCGTTAAATCATCAATAACAGCCAACGAGAGGGTGGATCTTTTTGAATTTTTTTGAGCGACAATTAAAAGAACAACATCACCGCGAAGATTATCGCGAAGTTATTCAGCTTACGCTTATATTTTTGGGTGGAAAAATTAAAGAACATTTTAAAATTAGAGCTCCTGGTGCTTTCCATAATGCAAGATGGATGGCAAAAATTATTTATTCACTAAAAATGTTCCTTTACCGACACACTTTTGCGTTACCTAAGGCAACTCAACAACAGTTAGCACGATTTAATGTATTCATTGTAAAAGTATATTTGAAAAACTGGTTTCTGTCTACGTGTGCTGCAATGTCTGCAAAAAATGACCTTAATTTGATAAAATCGCTTAAAATCTACGAAGCTGTTGACGAAGAAGTTGCCAAAGCAGTATATAAAGGGTTCTTGAAACATCTGCAGTATTTGGATAGCAATCTCATCGGATTGTGTTTATTTGATGAAACGTTGGATATCGCAGATAAAAAAAAATATATTGAAGCCTTACATCAGGTAATTATTTTGTTCTATTCGATGTACGCAGAACATTATATTTCTAACAATATTTTTATTTTCAGCTAACAAAACAAATGTGTGTGCTAAATCCATAGTCGAATCAAACGACGTTTCAACACTACAGCTGCACTCATTTGTTCAAGGCAGTCAGCATACTAAAAACTTGTTATGTGCTCTAGAGATTCCGGAATCCTTGTTGGAAACTGATATTACGCAGTGGAATAGCAAACAAGAATATGAAAATGCCATTAAACGAATTAAAAGCTTGGAAGTAGTAAATGACAATGCAGAACGAGGTATTGCATTAATCAAAACATATAATTCGAAATTGTCAACGGATGAAGATCAGAAACAGTTTATTTTGCACTTAGTTGAAGAACATCGAACAATGTATAAAAGTTCAAAAAAATCAGATGTAATTTAAGAAAATATATGCGATGCAATGTACCAAAAACCTAGCAACATGAATTTTGGAAATATCACAATACCGTTCCCTCTCTCCTTCCAATCCCAACCAATAAATCCCCACGTTCCAACAAATTTTACACACCTAAAACAAAAATTCCCAAAAATTTATGTTCATCGAAATCCCTACAATTCGCAATAAAAAACCAAATTAAATTTAATTTAAACCGCAAAAACAAAAAAAAAAACCAAAAATAATTCACAATTAATATTAAACACGAACTAACTTACAAATAAACAGCTTCCCAAACAAAGAAACCTCACACAATCCCAAAAAACCAAACAAAAAGAGAGCGTCTCCAATAAATAATTCTCTTTGGTAGTCCGTACGCTAATCTTACAGTCTGTGGATAGAAATCGGTTGAAATCAGAGACCGAAATTTTCGCCTACGTGAGAAGAGAAATGTGCTTTTTCACCCGCTTGGAGAAACAGATGAGAATGTGAGAAGCGAGAAACTATTATACGCTCACAGCAGTTTTCGCGAGAAAAGCAACGGCGATTTATAATTTTCGGAGAGCATGAGTAGCTGATAAATCGTTTCTTTTTCGGTGAATCCTAGATGCCGATAATTATTTTTCACTTACTTTTTGACACCTGAAATGCAGCAGTCTTCATTTATCATTTATGGTCCATGCACCAGTTTTTCATTTATGGTTCATGGCGGTACCAGTGTGCACCGGCTTGGCCTTGTTTTCGGTTTTTGCTCCTCGTATACGATCTAGGTAGCATGTTTTCAGTGAAAAATGTGACATGAGAAAATATTTTCGCTGAATTTTGGAGAGAGATATTTTCGCATATGCAAGAGAGAGGATAATGAATTATCGGCGAAAAAGGAGAGATGAAAATTTGAACGGTTCGCTACTCATCGACAACCTGCTTGAGAGAGAGCATGGTTTTCACCCAGCTGAGTGAGAATTTCGATCTCTGAAAATAATAAATAAATAAATTAATGAAAAAAAAAGAAAAAACAAATTAATAAGAAATTAACATTAAAAAATTTTAAAAATTTTATCATTATTTTTCCTTCTACAATTAATTATTTTTTACATATATTATTTTTTTTTTTTTTTCTTTTTTTCTTTTCCACTTAAAAAACTACAACAAAAATAATGAAAATATAACGAAAAAAATATATTATAAACGATCCCCCTACCCCCGGGGCGGCCGGCATTAGATGTTTGATTGTCGTTTTCCCCTGTTGCCCGCGGCCCCCCCACCCACACAAACACCCACATAAAAAAAACCCGTGCGCCCGCCCACGCCGGGCCCAGTAATGCGAATAGCGTTTAAATTTGCTGGAAATATTTTTTATTGTTCTTAACGACCCTAATGGAAAATAACTGAGCCACCCTAATGAAATATCATATATTTAATATTGATAATGGCTTACGATTATATAAGAGATGTTTTGATACTATTATCTTATTTTTTTATTTTTCTATAAAATGGACCACCCTAATGCAAAACAAGTGAACCACCCTAATGAAATATCACATATAATATGCTAGCAGTTGCCAACGATGATATAAGACATGTTTCAGTACTATTGCCATGGATATCTCAGCAATTGAATTCAAATCCTCCATATCAAATTCATTTCACTCCTCCACCTCAAAAAATTTCTAAGTCCCAAAAAGTCAATTTTTTTTCAAAAAAATTTTTTTCGAGATAACACCAGATCTCGACGTTTCATGCATTTCTAAGACATTTGGCATCAAAAACAAAAAATCGATTTCGGAATTTTCACGGACCCCCCCCCCCCCTTGGGAAATTTTTCGTGTTTCAAAAATGTCAAACTTTGACCGCTTTGGTCCAACACTTAACGAAGTCCAATTGAGCTCAAATTTTGCATGGGGACTTTTTTTGAGGAGACGAAACTTTTGAGCACTACCCGTTTTTGAAATTCGATGGTCAATTTTTTCCCATACATGCCATTGGTACCCTAATGCATATATATGGCATATGCATTGCGCCTAGTGCATCATTGAAGTTGGAATAATGCTGAAAAGGGCCCCACTAAGATCGAACTAATGCTATATCTTTTGTAATCCCATAAGACATTGCTCAAGTAGCATTATTGCATTGGTAATGTATCACTACATTCTTAAATCTAATCTAACGCTTCATTACTTGACAACTGTTGAATTAATGCGATCCCGCATTAATGATGTCGAATAAATGCGATCCCGCATTAATGATGTTGATTTTGGGTTGAATAAGTGCAATAATATAATGCTTGTGGTTACTTGGGTATACTCCCTGTTTCTATCCAACTCCTCTGGTGATCCTTTCTTCTTGTGGTCCTGATTCGGCTGCCAATTCTTTCCGTCGAATTCCAACCGCTAATGTCCTTATTTATCCCTCGTGGTCATTGTCTTTCAAATCACGATGGCCGAATCGATGGTGCAAGGTCGTTGTGCACCAAATAACGATAGTCGTTGACACTGCTATGGCGGGTAGCATAGCCAAACTACCGATGACACTTCTATTGTCCATCACACTTCAAAGTCCGATTTTCTCCAGTTCAACGGTCCCAATCCGGCTCGACGGACCAAAAATGTTCTTACCGGTACCGTGGAGGAAACCTTTCTTCGGACATTGGGCAAAATTCGACCGTTTAAACACATTCTTGACCTTTCACAATTATGCGACTTTTATTAAAAAACGCAAACGGTTTTAAGAGGTACGGTTTATTGGTAGCTTCTGCGCGCACGATTGATAGCGAACTAACTTTGCCCTGGTATATGAACGATATCAAGGGTCAGTGGTAAACAACTACGAAAAATACCGATCGCATACGATCAGTCAAATCACTGTCTAGCGAACGCATTATGTGCTGATAAGGAATGAAGCAATAGATAACAATCTGAAAGAGAATGAGGCTAATATTGTTTCTGTGCTGTGGAACATGTTTGTGTTACCAGTATTCATAGCTTTTACTAATTTTCAACAAGTGCGTTTTTAATCTAGCTATCAAATACAGTCACATACAATTTCTAAACTGTTTGAAATTGTCGGCAGAAATAGGGAGAAATTTTTCTTTTTCTATTATCTATCCTTCGCGTTCGCTAGAACTGTACACATAAACTGTTGGTGGAGTGCGGGCCTCAAATTTCGCAGCAGGTGACTGTTTTGCAAAAAAATGTACATTTACCACCTCTGCTGCAGTATACCAAAAAAGAAACAGATATATAGTCATTAGAAAGTGATATTATTAAAACAAAATGGCTATTCAGTATGGTTCAACGGATGTGAAATGAGGGAACACCGGAATTAAGCATGTTTAGATTATACAACGAGATGATTAATTCATTTTCAAATATGTTTGTTAACCATGCGTTATTATATTTTCAATATAGCAACTCATTAAACTTATCCAACATCGACTCATGTTCTATGCAAATAGTAAAAATGTTCCGACATGTTATATCTTCAAGTGATCTGCGTAACTAGATGAGGTGAAATAAGGCTTTGTGCACAAATTACGTAACGCAAAAAAAACGGGATTTGGCACCCCCTCCCTCCCCTATGTAACAATAAGTAACACGTGACCAGACTCCCCCCTTTAATTACGTAACGCTCACGGACCTCCTCCCCCCTATTTCTCAATTGTTATAAAAACATCACAAAAACTGTTATTGTTGTTGCTTTTATGTTTAATTCTCATTTGATTCAAAATTGTAGTATCCAGACAACAGTTCAATCATTTTATTTGTCTGACTTAAAAGGTTTTTTTTTGCACCGATATTTCACCATGGTCAATACCGTGTGAAAAATGGAAATACTCATGTTGGTGCATCAAATTTAACGCCACTTGATGGAAACAGTTCAAATTTATTTCCTATACTTTTTAGGCTATGGTGAAATTTGTATTACACTACCTACATTTTTCACAGAAGTACGTATTTTACAAATTGGTATGTCCAAAAATGACTTTTTTTACATGTGTTATCAAATCTTCAAATTTATTAACTATACGAACATGAAATTTTGTTCACATGAGGTTAATACATTAGTTATAGGGCTGTCAAAAATTCAGTCAAAAATGTTTATAATAGACAAAGTTACAGGAGTTTGAACGTGACGTTTTTTGGAAGCAAAATTTTGCTCGGCTTTTTTTTTGCTACTGAGTGTACTACTTTTTATTTTATTTGAATTTCCATAACATTATCTTTTGAAAAGTAAATAAAATTTATTATTATTTCAATGGTTTTAATATAAATAACAATATATTTATATATATTTTTTATTACAATTCCACCGCTTAGGTCGAGTCAATGGAAAGGTGCATTGCTTCCAAAAATCTTATTTTTTGATTCAACAATAAGTGTTTTTTTTCCTATAAACCCCCCCTTCGCAGCTTTTTTGTAAACAAAAAAATATATCGTTGGTTCAAAAAAAAAAACGATATAGTTTGAATAAAAAAAAATAATGGGTAAGCCGTGAGTCAACAATAATATTTGTTGTAGCTATACAGAACAATACATTTCTCAGATGTACCATTTATGGAAAATTGCGCCAATTGGTGATGCAAATCGTCATAAGATACATTTCGTTTAGTAGATCATATTTAAATAGTAGGGTAACGGTATGTAATGTTAGCCTATCACCTTCATTCGGCCTATGTACCAAATATGTCATTAATTTAGCGATAATCAACAAAATCATGTTGCTATTAGGATGACCGATGTAATCAAAAGCAATTGAGACAATATTAATCAATTTATAGTAGTTCACTTCCGCGTAATTTTCGATTTCTTGAACTTTTGGGGCATCATGATTTCACTCGTTAAGTTGAACAGATGATCTACACGAATTTCAAGTGATCTAAATTTGGCTTAATTGAATCGATAAAGCGAGTAATGCAGTCTGGATGTACAGAAAATAGTTACACGTTACAAACTAACTGTTCACTTAACTACAATAACTATGACTTTACAAGAAAATCGTAGACCCAATGTTGGGGACATATTTTTTTGTATGTTCCCAACTATGGCCTGTTGCACGAATAACGTAGTAAAAAGGTTGATATTGGTAAAATTTGAAGTGGAAATGTATGAATTCGCAGTTGTTTATATTCAAGTGGCTCATCTAAACACAAACCGCAGGAACAAAATCATTGTATAGGGAATTATAATGATTTCATTATTGAATGGCTGATAAATCATATATGAACATCACTTAAGTGTTTCGAAGCAGTTTTATTTTAGTTTGTTTTGTGAAATTTTTGTGTTAAGTAAAGCGAATACAGCCGACAATGCCTTCATCATAAAATTAGAAAAAAAAAACTGTACAAAGACTGCATTTAGTAATAAATCCATCGAATGGGACGAAGTTGCATCCATTACTAGACCTAATTTGGAGCTTATAGACCGACATTAAATCCATATACCTCGAAAGTTTCTGAGTCCATAACAAGATTTGTGTAACTTTTCGTGATACATACTACCAAATGTCTTATCAAACTTCTTTTAGCAAGTGTATAACTAGTTGAATCTCGCTTACAGCTTCAAAACTTAATGAGTTATAATGAAAAATGTAATCGATGGTTGCATAATAGGCTGAGTCAAGGGACACATACCCTACATTACAAATATAATTTGGAAAAAAAAAATAGAGATAATATATATTTCCCTACCAAAAAATTTTCCCCCCCTCCCAAAAAAGTTTTTTATCCCCCCCCCCAAAAAAAACCCACCATTCCCACCAAAGGAAAAAAAATTTAAAGTCCCTTCCCGCTATGGCAAACTGATTAAAAAAACAAAAACAAAGTTTTGGCTCAGTTTCGATATTTTTCAGTATATTTTATTATTTTATTCATTGAAAGCTTTCATTTGACGTATTGAAAGTGGATTTGTCCCAGAATTTTTAAACATAGTTCTTAACTGGTATTTACTTTTGATTTTTTTTTTTCAAATTGGTTATTTTGTTACGTAACGATTTTAGAACCCCCCCTCCCCCATATGTCACAATAAGTAACGGTTGCTCAAGCCCTCTTCCACCCCTTCATGCGTTACGTAATTTGTGCACAAAGCAAGGATCCCAGTATATTAAAACTGGGATCCAAATAACAATGCCATGACGAAAGTCATCACTTACTCCTACTTGACTTCCGCCTCGACCAACGGCGGAACGTCGTCCAAACCCTTACTGAATCAAAGGGCAGTTCAGATAACAATCATACGTTATTGGCAAAATAAAACCGGAGAGAGAAGAGGAGACAAAAGAAACAATTACAAAGTAATTATTAATGTGAAATAATGAAAATAATCATAAGAGACACTTCCGCCTACCACCAAGAGTAACAATAAAGCAGAAAATAAAAGTAAGTAATAATAAATAACTACTTTATAAATAACCTTCGCAGATGAACGTTGGTTTCAGGGTCTTCTTAGTGTTAGAATCTAACCAAAATTTTAGTGCAAGATGCGAAAAAACGCGAAGGACTATACACGTACAAAGTTCACAAGGCGCCTAATCGCGATGAACGGCAGAATACGGTAGGTAAAACCCATGCACAGAAGCTCTACACCCAAATGTTGACGAAACCACATTGCATCGTTATGGATGATGAGACGTATGTAAAAGCAGACTTCCGGCAGCTTCCGGGGCTCCAGTTTTTTACTGCTCATCATAAATTCGATGTCCCTGAGGACGTTAGAAAGCAGAAGAGGTCAAAGTTTGCCAAAAAATATATGATTTGGCAAGCAATTTGCTCGTGTGGAAACCGAGCAGTGCAACTGCTGATAGAATGTTCACGTGGTGTGTTGTGTTTTGCGCGCCTTGCGCCGCGTGTTTATCTGCCGGAGTTAACGTGTCGGTAGCGAACAACTACATATAGTCGGATGTGTGTCTTCCGTGGTATACTCCAGACCGTGCTCACTTCACCTATAGTAGGTCCTCAATTCATTATGACTTTCCCATGAAACAAGCATTTAATGGGATTCCGGAACAACTTCGCTCTGTGATAATTTTTGTGTGCGTATTTTTGTTGAAAAGTACCAGCACTTCAATTCCAAAAAAGGTTTTTCACTGACGGGTCTCGCTCGGTGTCTCTTCCACTTGCTTCGGTGTCTTTAATAAAAAATCTAGCGCCTTCCACAAACTTCAGGAACCTTTTTCTGTTTATGTTGCTGAGCTGGCAGCAATCAACTTCGTATTGGGGATGATTTCCAACATGCCCGCATATTTAATCACCTTTGCTTGGGTCCCTTTACATTGCAATCCCAGGCAATGAGAAAGCGGACTCGCTTGCAAAGGTGGGCGCCCAGGAAGGTGATTTCTATGATAGACAAATTTCACATGATGAATTTTTCCATTTAGTACGTTAGACGTACTGCACGTAAGCCGTGATTTCATACGCGTGATGAGTAGGCTTATGTCCAACCACTACCTGTTAGATGCACACCTCTATCGCATTAATCTCGTGGACAGCAATCTTTGCCGGTGTGGAAACGGTTATGATGAGATCGATTTCGCAGTATGGCAATGCATGGATAATGATGCCGCCAAAACACGAATTTTGAATACCCTAGTGGCCCAAAAAAGACAACCTTATGTTTCTATGAGAGATGTGCTGGGATCTCGTAATCTGTGTTATATGTAATCGATTTATGTGTTTCTTCAAATGTCTAGTAAAGATTGGACTCGAAAAAAATGCGACACTTTGTTTTGGGTGTAACTTTTTATCGCGTGGGTAAAAATTAATGAAATTTTGAGAAACACTAGTTTAGAGTCTTATGTTTATGTGTGCAAAATGTGTGCAAATCACGATCTGTCAAGTAGTTTTCAAGATGCATTCGAAACAACAAGAGCTACGCCAGCAAACCTGGGCGCGGTGATCGATAATCCTGGTCAGTCGCACAGATGGATCGGCAAAAGGCTTGGAATCCACCATTCCACCGTCTCCCGCGTTGTGAAGATGTTCCAGGAGACGAAGACCATCGAGCGGCGGGCTGAAAGCGGCCGAAAACCGAAAACGGAATACCCAGCGAAGGCGCGGAAGATAAGACAGTACTTTAAGAATAACCCAAACCTTTCCACCCGAGACGTGGTCAAAAAGGTCAATTCGTTGAAGTGGTTCATCCAGAAAACCATGAAGTGGGCTGGGCTACGTGTTTTAAGGTCAGGAAGGCGCCAAACCGGACTGACAAGCGAAACACGGTGGCCAAATTGCGTACGCGGAAGCTGTACCGTGAGTGGCTGGTCAAGCCAGGCTGTCTCGTCATGGACGACGAGACATAATATCAAGGCGGACACCAAACAAATCCCCGGCCTCGAGTTTTTTGTCGGTACGTCCCGCATGGAGGTTCCGGAAAAGTTCCGGAAGAGAAAGATGGACAAATTCGCGAAGAAGTACCTGTTGTGGCAGGCGATCTGCGAGTGCGGACGGTACAGCAAGCTGTTCGTTACAACCGGCACCATAAACGGGCAGATTTATCGAGAGGATTGCTTGCAGAAGCGCTTGCTGCTCTTCCTCCGCTCTCACCGTGGTCCCACGCTGTTCTGGCCGGATCTCGCTTCGTGCCATTACGCCAAGCCTGTAATGGATTGGTACGAAGCGAAGGGCGTTCATGTGGTCCCGAAGGAGGCGAACCCGCCAAATACACCAGAACTTCGTCCGATCGAAAAGTTTTGGGCGATAATGAAGAAAAAGTTGAAGAAAAGTAGAAAAACATTCAAAACCGATGAAGCTTTGAAGAAAAACTGGGAGAAATTGTGTAAGGAAGATGGACAAAGCCTCGCCCAAGATCTCATGAGCAGTGTTGAAAGAAATGTACGAGCATTCAGCTTGGTGGAGGAAATTCAATAAAGAAGTTATGTCAAAACATAGCTTATATATAATTATGTAATCCCTGAAAATTTGAGAAGTATCCGATTTAAAATGAATTTTTGGTGATCATTTTTGTGTGTCTCATTTTTTTCGAGTCCAGTCTTTATAAGAGTTTAATCTGCTTGTGCTTTTTTTCTCTATTTATTAGTTTGTGTTTCTTTTGTTCCGACTTCTTGAGAAGTTTCATCGTCGTCCAATGGTAATCAAAACCGGCCGAACACAAAAAGAGAGCTCTGACCATATCGCACAATGTTATAGTGCTGGCGACAATTATTTTATGAGACTACAGAATTCCATTCCCATGATCCTCTATCCAACCCATTCCCAAAAAATGTCACTCCTTTTAACCTCGGGTAAAGCGCGAGTAAACGGCCCAAGTCCTACTTACCCGAGTATTAAGTCATTCATTATATTAAAACAACAATTAATTATCGGCTCCGTAAAGCTAACGCAATAAAGCCTCCCAAATAAATGAACTAGTTAAAACAACATCGATTTTTTTCCAATAACCGTGCTTGTTTTCTCGTTCAGCTGCCATTCGCTGTTCATAAGCAGAGGAAAAAAGAGGACCTTTGTTACTTAGGGTTCTAAAGCTGTTCACACTTAGTTAGTTGTTAAATAGTTCGTAAGTGAAGTATCAATTGTCGTGTCGTTTGAAGCAGATTTAATTGCCGTTTAAGAATAAATTTTGGTTTTAGCTGGTAAATGACTCTTATCTGGATTCCCCCATTGTTGCAACCTGTACCTTCTCAAGTTAGATTGATTAAGCTTCAAAGTTTTATTTTTTTTCACAAGGCATAAACAGAACGTCCCTTAATATAAATTATATGATATTTTGGATTAAACTGATAAGTTTCTATGAACGCATCTGATCCTTTTGTCATGTTAATAACATGATCCGCGGCTGCAATAGCAAAATTGCTCGGTAGCGCTCATTTGTTAAATTTGTTGTTTGCTGTTAGCAAGACAAACTAAGCCAAACGGCTTAAGTTTACTAAGGACCATGCTAATAAGCCCCTAGAGCTCAGGAAAACGGTTCTCTGGACGGACGAATCAAAATTCGAGCTGTTTAACCGAAGCGGTGGGTTCGTGTGTGCTGCGGATATATTGAAGACCTTCAAAAGCGCCACATTCTAGGTACGGTGAAACATTGAGGAGGAAATCTGGGGTGTTTTTCGTGGGGTGGACTGGAAAGCCTCGTGAAATCGACGGGACAATGACGGCAGATTCCTACATCGACGTCCTTCGGAAAAATCTGGAGGTTTCGCTGATCCAGACGGGCCTTAAAGAGAAGTTCGTATTCTAGCAGGACAACGACCCGAAGGATACGGCCAAGAAGACCAAGACTTTCTTCCGATCTTGTCGGATCAAGTCGCTGGAATGGCCTCCACAGCCCCATTAAGAATTTGTTGGCGATTCTCGATGGTAGACAAAACTAGTGCTACCAATGGAAATATCTTTTTTGAAGCCCTGAAGCGCGCCTGGGAAGAGCTAGATCCACAGCACCTAAAGATCCCGGTGGAGAGCATGCCGAAGCAGGTCCAGAAGGCCAAAAAAGGACACGTTTATTAATGAAATGCTTTTCTTTTACTTTAATTAATCTTTTCTGGAGCCAATTTTTTTGTCACTGTTTATTCAAATTGAAATATCTTTACAATACAAATTGGAAACTCTTTTTTCCGTATTCATAAGTGAAACTTTCAAAGAATATAAAAATAGGATTTCAGAAAAGACTACACTTCTGTGTTTATTTTAATTTCAACCAATAAAAATGATGAGGTGGGCTCTTTATTTTGCATATCAGTGAACAAATTAAGCATAATTAGGTTTCAATTACAATAGCTTAACTAGGTGTCTATTACATCTATATTGTGACGTCACTGTTTCTTCTGTTGGTGTAGATTTCAGGTGGACTGGTAGGAGTCGGTGTCTGCAGGTGGCGGTTTGCACGACCGAACGGAATACATTAACAACAGTGTTCTAGTATAGAGTCGCAAAGTTAATCCCGGAATAGCATCTTCTTGCCGGAATCTTTGTCCGGTGGAAAACTGGGGGTGCACCGTGGTGATAGTTTCCCTGCTGGTTGGCGAATTACCCGCCGAAGGCCTTTGGTAGCTTCTACGATCGACTTCAATGTGGTGTGCCACTTAACAAAACGGTGGATGCTTCCGCCAAATCTTCTGCCTCTTGTTTCTTTTTCAGGGCTGTTTCCAGACAAAGGCTGTTTAAGAAAAGAAAAACGTCCTTTGTGGACAAAACCGCATTCATTAGATTTTGCTATGTACTTTTTGGACTGCCTAAAGCTACATTTTTCGCAAGTTGAATTTAATTTTAACCGCTTTTTATATTTAAGTGTATGTTACCTATTTCTTACAGGATCAACTGTTTCTTCGAAGTGCACAATTGATTTAGGACTTTTGATGGAAGACCCACTCAACACTACTAAAACGTGAATAACAATAGTATTAAGGTTGTTAGCCATCTTATTCGTACTAGACCTATAATTTAAAGATCAAGATAATTAAAAAAAACCATCACTGTACTCGACACTACTTGAAAACTTTTAGAATACGTCGTGATCACCCGTTTTTACTTGTGGGTACCATACCCAATACCCTACTTGCGACTCTTTTGGCTGAGTATCTTTTGCCGAGATGAGCGTCGATCTGTCACTGTCTATAAATACGATGAGGATATGTGGTATCGTGTGAGTGGGATAAGGTTTGGGAGAATTTTGAGCATTTCCATTAACCCTCAGTGATGATTGTATAGTGCCATACCTAGACGCATTCTAGCCTGACTTGAAATAGTCACAAGCCCTCATATGGAACCATCACAATCACGATAACTTGTTCTGAAAAAAATGCGTTGCATAATTAATGTACAGAAATTAACCAAAAGCATATTGATGAACAGCACATTATGATGCGTGCTGTAAAAATAACTATGCCAATCTTCAAGCAATACTAAGGATGGTAAAAATTACGTTTTAAAATTTAACATTATGATTCGATAAAACGTTCTTCCAAGCGCAGCTGTGCAAGAATTTATTCCAGCAAAATATGTATATTTTACTTACGCAATTGCAAAAAATAGAAGTCTATTCACAACATGGAGTACAAAATAGGCGAATCATTTAAATAAAATTTATTATCAATCGTAATTGAAATTTAATTCACTGTGCAAATTCCGCTATTCGTTACATTAATCAACTAACCAGTGATCAGTTCTACTGATAAACCGTTTTCAGCAAAGGGTATTTTCGTTTCTCAGCCGGCTTATAGGCATGTTGGTAGACGCTCACCAAACGCCAGTAATCAGGATATCCTGAACCCTTCTTCCAGAATGCAAAAGGTGGTGCTAGGGTATCTATTATGTAATTCTTCTTGCTGTATGGATCACGTGGCTTTGGAACGGCTAATTTTTTCGGTTCATCCTTATGTGAACAGTTTGAAATTCCACTATCAAAGCTAGCCACTGTTCCAGATGAGTTACTCTGTGGAATACCGGCTTTAAAAGCACATCTAAACTCATGTTGCACCTTATAGGTTAGTTCATTCGATGGAGTATTATGGCACAAACGTGGTATTTTATTATCATTATGCTTATCAGTTGCAGATCTTTGCCTGGAGCTTTGTGATCGTATTTCCTGATCTGCCAAATGGACCATGTTCGGTGAACTCTTAGACCGTTTCTGTGTTAAGTCAGGAAGCTCTGATATATCTACTACATGCAATGCATCGTTACTATTTCCATTCTTTGATCGTTCAAGACGTTCAGATTTTAATGATTTGTTGGACTTCTTTGAGTTAGCACTGCCATCACATTTGCACCGGTTTGACAAATTATAATTTTTGGTGTATTCATCATGTTGCCGAATAATATCACGATCGAAAAAATCTTCTTCTCCTAAAGTGTTCGAAAATACTCCTCCAGAATGCACAACTACAATAGATGACGAAAAAAAAAACGATATATTTAAATATCATGATTAGTTCCTTCAACATATCTTACCGTTAGGAAGATTTAATTTCTTTGGCGCTTCAACGACCTCGAAGATTGCTGGCGCCACCGATGGCTTCGATCCGTCCATATATATGGCACGTCTTGGTTCACGTTTAGTACGATAATCCCATCCGATTGCCAAGTCCATTGCACCTACTTTCTCTCGTTTTTTAAAGTTCGGAGTTCGTTCATTCATGCCCGATGCACTAAGTGGTTTTGGGATAACTCCACATGTTTTTGGTCGGTATACTCGGTATTTGGTACATTTTGTTGGACCAGCTTTATAATTTTTGCAACCAACTCCTTCAATTAAAGTATTTTATTTTGAAATATGAGTTAAACTAATCAAAATCTTAATTACCTGTGGCATACGGGCCGACTTCTAGGGCTGCTCCAGGATTAGCTGAACCGGCAACCTGCGCTTTTCTGAATGCAATATCCATAACAGCATCCGGTAAAGGCTGATGTTCAAGATTTTCTTGTGCCATTTTTCTAGCGGTTTGAAAATTACATATAGCCGGAATGAAAGACGTTTTCGGCCTCCCCTCGACAGGTCTGTGAATATCCAGTATTTGTTCCGGAGTCAATTTTCCGTACTCAGGTTCGTTACGGGTGGTTTTCGGTCGTAAGTTCATGTTATTAAACTTGTTAATAATTTCTGCTGAATACGCGGTGTCCATTTTGGCAAAATTGATGTAAGTTTCAGAGCTTTTAAAAATTAAATATTAGTAGTTCAACCAAGATGTAGAAATGCATATAATTTGGAAGTCAAAAATAAAACAAATAACAACTCGTGAGATTACCCCGGCGTAATTGTTAACACCTAGTACATACATCCATACCTCTTACGCCGAAGTAACGAGTGCAAATCTCATCTGCGGACATGTCAAAAAAATACCCAAATATGTGAAAAACAACTTAAACTAGTCTTATTATATTTCTTGTAACTCGATGCGTGATGTTGAAGATTACAATTTATACAATATAGACTAATACATGTATATTTACAGTTTTTTTTTTCAAAAAATATGTGTCAAGTTCAGTGAATTGTTCTTAACAAAACTAGTGCTTTCAAGCAGTGCTTTTTTTATAATCTTGCCCGTTAGTGGTTAATAATTTGTAAGGTTAAAAATATTCTTTAATTTTATTTCGAGACATTGAAAAGTCAATAGTTTTGCAGTATTGATTGTAAAAGACCATCAACGATTCATCGGACCAAATTTTGCATAATATGGGCTTCGTGGTCAAGCGATTAGCGGCGTCATTCGTCGTTCAAGCGATTGCCATGAAGTGAGGGTTCGATTCCCGTTCCAGCCTGTGGAACTTTTCTCAAAACAAAACTGTCCATTCTGGTCCACTGAGTGTTAGGTTAAGATGTCCGTTGTAATTCATTATATGTTCGATGTTCAGTCTGTACAACCTCGAGTTGAAGACGGTGTAAATGTCTATAATTTATCTGACGATGGCTTATGGCAAACGAATTTTGATCACGAAGCAATCAAATAGGTGCATACACATTTAATTTACAGGGTGTCTCACAATAGGTGTCACTAAAACAAAATGTGTTGTATTGTATTGAACAAAATTGTACTAGCTGTGCTTTATTTCGCGCCTACGATTTTACATTTTAATTAGTGTTTTCAATACGTGTTTGATTTTATTTGTTGCTGAAGTGAAGCGAACTGATACAATTGATCGTTTGGTGTCGAACTGTTGATAGTATCGATCTTTAATTGTATGTGCCGTGCCATTTGCAGTTTCATCGCTTCACGATTGCTGTTGCTCTTCCTATTATCTTCTGGCAAATAATTGTCACCATTGTTATCGTTTTGAGTAAACTTCCGGCCCCGTTGTGCTGTTGTATTGCGTGTGCATACTTTAAGGCGATTACCATAAACCACATGTGTAACGATGAGTGAAGACAAAAATTGCGCCAAGTGCGATGAAGCGATCACTGGCATAGAATTTCTCACATCCCGAGGATACTGCGGTGGCATATTCCACATGACATGTTCAAATGTGTCACGGGCACTTTTAGGCTATTTCACGCCGCATCGCAAAAACTTGTTTTGGATGTGCGATAAATGTGCTGAGCTATTTGAAAATTCACATCTCCGTTCTATTACTAGGGTGGCTGATGAAAAATCTCCGTTGGTGTCTCTCACTGAGGCAATCAGGAGCTTACATACGGAGATAATGCTATTGTCGCATATGGCCGCACCCGTGTATGCAATCACGAACGATCAGGCAATGGCCCCAAATCGGACAAACTCGAGCTGAAAAACGACCTCGCGGACCTGATTTTGAACAAAAGGCGTTCGAATATCAATCTGGTTCCAAGCATGTTGACCAGAATGCAGTGTCCGTTTCAATCACCGCTCAACCAGTGAATAAATTTTGGCTCTATTTGTCTCGAATACGTCCTGGTGTCACCAACGAAGAAATTTTGGCATTGATTTGAGCAAAACTTGATTTGATTCAGGACCCAGAGGTTATGAAACTGGTGGCCAAAGGAATGGATACAAGCAACATGACCTTCGTCTCCTTCAAAATTGGCTTGACCCTACGACTTGGCCGGAAGGCATAATGTGTGAGTTTGAGGAATATTCAACTAGAAAATTTCAGAAACCCTCCGCTATATTTCTGACGCCTACAACCGGTACTCGGTACCGGTAGTTGTAATGCAGCGTTAAATAATTACAAAGGAAAACGATTTGATCCTCCACGATGTTACATTCAACCACCTGTTTACACCGGGACGCACCGAATTTGGTGTAATGGAAGCCCTCGATCCCCCCACCGCAGTCGTGCCATTCCAGCCAGCGACCTGCAGCCGTCCCGGCCCTACGTGTGGGTGTGGGAAAAGGGTCTTCCAAAACGCAACTACAGGCAAGTACGACTTTCCTACTAGCCCGACAAGACCAGATTCGCTCTCCGATGCCAGCTTATTTCCACCGTTTTTGGACGCACCTTTACACGCATGGTTTTCAAGCCAAAAACCAGGACGCACGGGAATCAGCACTATGAAAGCCCTCGAGCCCCCCCCATCGTAGTCGAGCCATTCCCGCCAGCGACTTACAGCCGTCCCGTCCCTACGTGTATGTGTGGGGAAAGGGTCTGCCAAAACGTAACTACAAGCAAGTACGACTTTCCTACTAGCTCGACAAGACCTGATTCGATCTCCGATTCCAGCTTATTTCAAGGAAGTTTGAAAACAGCACCTCAAGAAACAACTAGTGTTAGCCGGTTGCTGGGACGGACCGAGAATAGTATTGTGGAAGCCGTTGATCCCCTCACCGTAGTCGAGCCATTCCCGCCAGCGATCTGCAGCCGTCCCGTGCCTACGTGTGGGAGTGGGGAGAGGGTCTTCCAAAACGCTTCTTCAGGCAAGTACGACTCCATTATTTGCCCAGCCAGACCTGATGCGCCCTTCAATTTCAGTCACTCTGATTGTACGCCTGCTTTGCTTCATGGACTACTGGCTCATTATCAGAATGTTCGTGGTTTCCGAACGAAAATAGACGACTTTTTCTTAGCTGCTTTGACGTGATAGTTCTAACCGAAACCTGGCTCAATGATCAAATTAATTCCGCTCAACTATTTGGAGATCAGTTCACGGTTTTTCGGAATGATCGTAATCGCATAAATAGCAACAAATCTCGTAGTTCTGGCGTCTTGATAGCAGTTTCCAAAAGACTTCACAGTTGCATGGATCCCACTCCTATTAACCCTTCGCTCGAACAGTTACGGGTCCAGATAACAACTCCACACAGGAAGTTAAGTATCGGCGCCATGTACTTACCTCCCGATAGGAAATCTGATTTAAGCAGCATTGAGAACCATATCAGTTCGATTGGCGCTGTGTTATCCCGTTTAGATCACAACGACTACGCTTTACTATTCGGCGATTAAAACCAGCCTGGGTTGGTTTGGAATGTCCCCATGATTGGTTATCCCACAATTGACGTTCTTCATTCGCATATGCCTCCTGTTTGCTGTGCTGTGCTTTGATGGATGGATTTAGCCTCCATGATTTAACGCAAATAAATTCAACGTTAAATCGCAACTCGAGACTGCTTGATCTTGTGTTGGAAAATGAAGCTTCCGCAATGGCATGTGGTGTTGTCGAAGCCTCCGAACCTTTAATTAACCTCTACGCCGATCATCCTGCGCTGGAGAGTACTATGAATCTATCAGTACCTATTACCCTCGATAACATCGTTGATCCACATGGCCTGAATTTCCGTAGAACTGATTTTGCTGCTATGAGCCAATCTATGTCCCAAGTCAATTGGCAGTTCCTTGACTCGTGCTCCACTATCGATGAAGCGGTAGATTTTTTTGACGAGGTTGTGTCTCGGGCTATATCAGATTTTGTTCCGTTGAGAAGACCTGCTCGTAAACCTCCTTGGTCTAATGATCATTTACGGTACCTGAAACGTGTGAGATCGAAGGCTCTTCGTAAGTACTGCAAAACTCAAAATCAATTCACCAAGCGACTTTTCTCGACAGCTAGTACCCATTACCGAATGTACAATCTTCTTTACAAGAACTATTCGAAACGAATTCAGTCAAGTTGTTATGGTCATTTGTGAACACAAAAAGGAATGTAATGAGCTACCGATTGAAATTCATCTTGGCGACAGAATCGCCAGATACACCAGTGGACAAATGTGATTTCCTTTCTGAGTACTTCAAAAGTGTATTCAATAACACCATGCCAGCATTGGAGCAAGTCAGCGAAGCACTCAGAGATACTCCCAGAGACGCGTTCGACTTCAATATTCCTGCGATTACATTGGATCTCGTTGAATCCGCAATCCGGAAGCTGAAAATCTCAAACGTGGCAGGACCTGACGGAATTCCTTCATGTGTACTAAAGAATTGCTCTGCAGTGTTTTCGATTCCCTCTTTGAAGCTTTTTAATATCTCTAAACGCCAGGGAAAATATCCAACACGTTGGAAATCTTCGTTCATGTCCCCGATTTTCAAGAAAGGAGATAAACAAAATGTCGAACATTATCGAGGAATCACATCGCTCTGTGTCTGCTCAAAAGTCTTCGAGATCATCGTCAACAACTTGTTGTTTGCTAGTTGCAGACGCTACATCTCTTCTGAACAACATGAATTTCACCCCAGAAGATCGATCTCAACCAACCTTGCACCTATCGTTTCCTCGTGTCTCCGGAATATGGAAGCTGGATCTCAAGTCGACGTTTTTAACACGGATCTCAAGGCTGCTTTTGACCGGGTCGACCATTCTATACTTTTGGCAAAGTTAGACAAACTTGGCGTGTCAAATAACTTAGTTCGTTGGTTTAAATCTTACCTAACGGACAGAATACTCTGTGTGAAGATCGGCTCAGCTCATCGAGCTACTTTACTTATATGTCGGGCGTACCTCAAGGCAGCAACTTGCTGTTCTCAATTTTCATCAACGAGGTTGGACTGATACTTCCACATGACTGCAGGTCGTTCTATGCAGACGATGTGAAAATTTCTGTGGTTGTACGATGCTTCGCTGATTGCTTACAACTACAGCACTTTATCAGTAGTTTTGAAGAGTGGTGTTCTAGTAATTTTCTCACTCTGAGTGTTAACAAATGCTTCATTATCACATTCCATCGAAAATTGAACCCAATTGCATTTGATTACATAATAAACAATCAACCTCTGCAGAAAGTTTATATTGTTCGTGACCTTGGAATCACGCTTGACTCCGGTTTGACAACAGACAGCTCGGTTTCATATTTAAGATCTTAGACGAGTTTCGTGATCCCACCTGACTCAAAGCATTGTACTGCCCTATCGTGTTTTCTATCCTGAAATTTGGAGCCTTGGTTTGGTGCCCGTATCAAAGAATATGGATTGCGAGGATTGAAGCTGTTCAAAGAAAATGTGTTCGTTATGCTCTCCGTCATCTGCCGTGGAATGATCCTGTCAACCTTCCAGCGTACCAGGATCGTTGCTCACTCTTGGGAATTGAAACATTGGAGCATAGGCGTACAGTCATGCAAGCAGTTTTCGCCGCAAAAGTGCTACTAGGTGAAACCGACTCTCAAGGAATTCTGGCCTTCTATTCATGTTGACTAATGTAGTGTACGGTTTAGAGATAGGGTTTTTTTTACGCCGCATGGCTTTTCCCCATTATATTCCAATAAGACGTTAAGTCAGTTGGAATTATATCAATAAATAAATAAATAAATTTTTTTTTTAATCAGTTCGTTTATTTCTTAGGGTCAGGCGTGTTTAACACTTTGCGGAGCCGATATTCAATATTGTAATTAACAATGTTTTATTTTTCGGTTTTAGTAAAGTGGGTGCCAATTACTCATAGCTAGCTCGAGGTTAATGGGTCTCATTTTCGTTTGGAAGGGGCTAGGCAGGTAAATTATTTCAGGTATTAGTTGCTGCTCATGGTTGCGACATCTACCAAATCCTCGGTCCCTGTAGTCCTTTTCAGGAACTAAGTCATAGATGGGTGACCACAGCTTGCTGGGCAGATACAAGTCCCAGGTAACCAATAAACAGTTCCAAAGCGTCTAAACGAGCAATTAAGTCGTCTTAAATGCAACATAAATGCCGCTTTTGGCCCAATATACGGCTGCTTTACTGCAATGCTATGATAATGCTTCATTAATGCTATTTTGCATTCGAAATGCTTATTACAGGCTACACGCATTTAAATAGCATTTGAAATTCAACTTTACAACAGATAGAATTCAAGATGCTGATATAATGCTAATATAATGCTTGTAGCATCTGAAATGCAGATAAAGGGTTGATTTACTGCATCATATGCTAATTCTGATTGGTTACCTGGGGTAGCACGGGAATAAAAGGATAATATAACTGGGACACAATGGCAGGAAATTTACTAGAGTGGGTGGAAGGGGGATGATGACGTTACACTCTTAGATCAGACAAACAAAGGAATTCGTAAATCGCTTGCATGTAGGGAAGATCACCAAAATATCTCTTACCTCGCGGAAGGTAAATGAATAAATAAATAAATCAAAAATGGGATTACAGCAAAACAAATCAACCAAATCAAAGCATTTATTTTTTATTTGAAAGATACATGTTATAGAAATAAACCATATTACTTCAATTCGAATCTCTTGCTCTTTTCTTTGATAACTTTGCGCAAACGCTTTGTAAACCCATCGCAGCTGGCACGTACGATTTCCTGAGGAATTTGGTCCCAAATATCAACCAAATGTTTCTTGAATCGATCTAAAGTAAGCCCTTTCGTAGGGCCTCTATGTTGAAGCATATAACCCCAAACAAAGTCGTCAAGTGGGTTGAGATCCGGTGAAGATGCTTCGCTTGTGATGAAATCGGGCAAATTTTCAGCGCACTACGCTTGTGTCTTCTTTGCCTTGTGAGCTGGAGCTGAGTCCTGTTGGAAAGAATATGGTGTATTCCCATACAGCGTTGAAGCATGAGGTAGCAGATGGTTCTTCAAAACCTGCTCGATGTAATATTCAGTGTTGATTTTTACGTTAGGTTCTATGAAAATAAGAGGAAGTTTTCCTTTTCGTGAAACGGCGCCCTATACCATGATTTTCGATACATTCTGATAGCATTCTACAGCTAGTTTATCTCTTGGAATATTGGCAAGACTTTTGCCATACATACGATCATTTTGTTGATTATGACTGTCCTGAAGGAGAAAGAGCTTTTCATCCGAAAATAAAATCTCGCACTCACCGTGCCTAACCAAAAGATTTCTGCTTCTTTGGACCCTGGCTTGCTTTTGACGCTCCGTCAACCCGTGGACCCGTTGTTTCTTACTGGCATTCCGGATCATGTCTGAGGAGCCTGTTCATTGAAGCAGGGAACATTTGAAATTGTATGCTCAATTTACGGCCAGATAAGGCAGGATTACGCCTTATTCGCTCCCTCACACATTTGATCTTTTTCTTCGTTCTGGCAGTTCGCCTGACACCTCCTTCGTGTTGAATATGGACATTTCCAGTTTCTTTGAACCGTTTCAAGGAACGAAAAACAAAATGCTTACTCACTCCGAACGGCTTAAAGCTATTGAATATCTGACACGGTCTAAGCTTTTGCAAATGTAATTTTAAAACTTGCTGTCAAAAGAATACACTCAAAACGGGTACAATCAATTCGGCTGTTAAAATTTCACAACTGAAATAAACCAAGACTGAAAAAAGGTGACACCCTTTTTGAAAGACACTGTAGATAAATGCGTTGCTGACTCGATGCGCTGCGGAACGATTAAGAATAAAACCAGTGAATATTCACGTCGCTTTTTTATTGTTTATAAGCATTCTAAGTAACACGTGCAACGTACCTATGTTATGATAAAGTTTGAAAATAAGTGCTGTATATGGGTTTTATATGGATTGTGTTGAAAATCTAAGACATGATTACTGTTAATTCTGTTATTAATGTTTTAACACTTCAACATAGTTAGGTCACGGAGAACAGACATCCAAACTGGAATATATTTTTAAAAAAAAAAACTTGTGTAAGGATTCAAATTAAAGTACGTTAAAACCAGAGGATGGAGAAAACGTTAGTTCTTGAAGCCTGCCACTTTTGGTGTGGCGCTAGTGACGATTTTAACATTTTAAGCTCGGTTCACAATGGATTATATTTCTTAACAATGTTTCTTCTACCAAATTGATGGTATCAGTAATTTAGATAAAACATTATAACACCTGGCTGATAAACAATGAAAAAATACTACCGTTGTGCTAACCACTGCACTAAGTACAACACGATAGATTTTTCTCTGGAATCAAATTAACGACAAAAAAAGACAACTTCCGCCGCGAATATTTTGTTTGCTGCATATAGCCTTCAAGAAAACCGAGCTGTCAAATTAGCACCACACGCAGCACCAAGTTTTCGGCTTCACGATTGTTGTTCGTGGATGACAGCCGCTGTTTATTTATTTCTCGCACCTTTATAGCTTCACGCATGTTCAACGAGTCTTACTCATATTTCAGTAAAGCTGACTAAAAAATTTATTAAAAATTTTCTTCATTTGCTTAGCAAGAAACCAAATCCCTTTTCGGAGAAAAATTGTTGGATATCGTGAAAATTGATCTTACTTTATTCTGGTTTGATAGAAACAGTCTTCTTGAAAAAATAAGATATAATTTAGGTCGGTCGATGATGGTACAGTAAACAATCTATCGAGAGTAGTTTTCCCGCATTATTCTCACCTCAACCACGCTGACCGACCGGTTCACATGCCGATCGGGGAAGTAGTTCGCGGCGTGCCTCAACAGCTGATTATTTTACCATTATCGGTCGTTGGCGTGCGACTTGTTGGGTGTTGGGTGTATTTGGATTTGAATATGTTGTAACACATTATCCTCCCCCTTTGATGGACGAACGGCGTTGGGTACGGTGACGACGATGGGCGTACTTGCCCTATTAGTCATCGAGTGTAGTGGCAACAGCCAGACAATTCCCCATCGAAAAGCCATTGATGTGTCCACTTGTTTGAGATTTTGAGTGAACAGTACCCAAAATGATTAAGATTCTGGAACTGAACCGTAAAAACCAGGGATCTGGCGGACAGCGATTTTCCAGTAGCCAACATCTCTAACAACCAAACGTCAAAAGAGGCATTGTTTGAAAACAATGCTGGCGTTCCTACCCGTAGTAACAAACGTCAGGCGGGCCTTATTCAAATAAGGCCCGTGATATGTTGCATACTGTCAAACGCTAGTAAATAGGATAAGGTTGCCAGGTCCCTGGTCAAAACTTTTCAGTTCATGACGAAAATTTCATGTTCCCAAATTGTAGTCAACCAATTGCCTCGTTATTATAATCTGAAAACATAACGATCACGAGGTTTTTGTATTCTGCAATGGAAGTAAGGCTTCTCAGATTTTGTGTACAAATTATAACATCGTGAATGGAAACCGAGGACGCAACATTGCTATTGTGCTGTTATTGTGTCGACGGTTGAACGCTGAAAAATCTGTGAACTGAGAATCGATGTTTCTCAAAATCTCTACGCAACTGGCGCTTGAGTTCTTCTAAGTTTTTCTGTAGCTTTTTAATATATTTTAATACCAGTTTCAACTGAGAGTAATAATTGAGAGATCAATCTTGCCTAACACTAAGGAATCCATTGTAAATTGAGGATGTACCTTGGGTCTTACCATGAGATGTGTTGGTGGGAGTGAAATTGATAGGTTCTTGAAAACAGAAACATTTTCACCTACCAATCGCATACATACCCAATATTTCCTTCGCCAATACATTTTGCAGGCTCAGTAAAAACGGTGGATTTGTCAGCTTGGCGCTCATGTCTCACATGCGGATTTGAGGTTGTTTCCAGCCATTCCCAGAAATCAGAATCATTTTCAATGAAGTCTATTTCTGGCAGATCTTATTATAGTACAGTATTTCACTTAGCACCTAAATACCTCTCAGAGGGTCGTTGTTTTGATTGCTGCTCCAATGACCACTGTCATGGAGAATTCAGCCGGACAAAAGTCTATGTAGAGACTGATTTAATTTTTATGAATACCAGCATGATTGACTGTACTTTACCCGCAGGCTTCAGGAGAGAAGTGGTCGGAACATAATTTCTTTTCCGCGAAAGCTTGAACAGCATGGACAAAATTTGCTGCAATTCGGACGACTTGCAAAAAGACACCCAGCAAATGCATCTAAAATGATTTTTCAGGACTATTAGGGGTGTATTCACAAATCTGCATCCTTGGGAAAACTGTATAAAAAATTTCCCCGGGTAATATCTTGCATATTTTTACACCAACAGAACTCGCACTTGCGGCCCATGTCTTTTCCGATAAACAATGTTTTGCCGATGTAAATTTTGAGATTTGGTCCACAACGATGTATGCCGGTCGGTGACGTCAATAGGTGGCGATTCCAGCGCTGCCACGGTATTGCCAGTTACAATGATTATCAAATGGCAGTTAAATTTCTTACACACTTTTTGAATTTGACTTTGATGTGTGTTCTCTGTGGTTAGGTGTAGTAATATGATATATATTCTGAAACATAATAAGGTATTTTATTCTTCCATTGCCTAAAAAAAACATAAACAACTGAATAAAATTGGTGGAAACATGCGAGACTTATTTACGACATGAGATAATGTGTCAGTTTTGGAATTATTAGCAAACACGAGTACCCATGAAATATAATTTTTTAGTAACATGCTTTGAAGGGTTATTATACGTCAGTTAAACATGCATTTTAAACAGGTGATCATAATACGATCCATTTTCTGTTTTAAAACATGCGCTAGCATGGCTACAATGTAGATCAATAGGGTGAATAAAATTAACTGGAATGTTTGCACATTGTATGTGTTATGTTTAATGAATATGTATAATTATTTATAGCTCTATTTTATTAAATTTTCTTTGTACAACAAATTTTGTACACAATACGTACAACAAATATGAAGTTAATCTTCTCCTTTCAGAACCTCAAGACCTTTTTGAATTATTTGTACTTCTGAAGAGATTTTTAATATCGTTCATTTGTCAATAAGACCCGAAATATGTTCATACCACTTAAATTAATTTTCACACCTTCTTCAAAACCAGTTGGCACGAGATCAAAGAACGCCTTGGTATCAGGTAGACGTACTTTTCTTCCCACTGTCATTTTTGTACAAAAAAAAATTGAATTTTGTTACTTTTTTAACTGTTTTATTCATAATAAAAGTGAACCAGTGATAAACGTGCGCCGAAAAGCAATACCGTAGTGGATCGATGTGAAAAGTTTTATTTTTTCTGTGGCGTTATGCCACCCGGCATGTACCAAAATGTAATCGTCTGATCAGATTTATTAGACGAGAAAGTGCAAAGAAAAATCAGAACGTTATAAAGTGGCAATGAACACCGGGGTGATTCGGACGCAAACGAGAGGTACAATATTGAATAATGACCATGAGCCACGGAAGTTGATCGGTATTCGAAAAACATAGCTCTGAATTGTCGCAATGGACACTGTGGTTGCTGGCATAGTGTTTGAATCCATAGAACCTAGAGAAGTGACCAGCGACTCGGGGATCCTGAGCGAGCTGACGGATTGGCCGAAGTATGTTTTGATCATATCACTCCTCTTGGCTGCAAATTGACTAACTGCGTGCGTTTTGGCGGGTTTTTTTTCTGGACGAGGAGAGGACTACCTTCATGGACCAAAGATAGTATCTGTTTTGACAACGGTATGAGTAACAGTGGAACAGGAATTACATGCATATCGGTAAGCCAGGCGGTTTCACTACCCTCGTAGAGTGCGGAGATGTAGAAAATGCGAATGAAACATGGACGCGCAAAGGTAAAGTTTTGATTATCTTTTGTTTCTTTATCTGACCAAATTAAAAATTGAACAACATTTACATGAAACTCAAAAAGAAATCAACTATCAATAATCTTTGTAACCTGTAAACATTGTAGTCGACTTTTAACTGCAATATTTGACAGTTGGTGAATTGTTTGGACGCTTTTAACTTTCAGTCGGCGCTCACTAATCTAAATCCAAACAGAAGCAGTGATGTGTGTGTGTGTGTGTGTGTGTGTGTGTGTGTGTGTGTGTGTGTGTGTGTGTGTGTGTGTGTGTGTGTGTGTGTGTGTGTGTGTGTGTGTGTGTGTGTGTGTGTGTGTGTGTGTGTGTGTGTGTGTGTGTGTGTGTGTGTTTGAGGGGGAGGGTGTGAGCATATGACTTTGAACGGCGCGTTCTTCTTCTCTTTTCAGAGAGCAAGTAATGGCGCGCGCTATAACCATAAGCCATAAGAGGCTAGGGCAAGAGTTAGTGCTCATGTCTCAACCGACAGACAAGGTATGACACAAGAAAAGGCTCTACAAGTAGAAAACGCCGGTTTTCCAGCCCAAAAAGCGGACAGCAGAGTGCATTATTTTCTTAGCTTCGTCACTCGCAGCGACCTATATATATAGACTGTTCTACAAAGTATAAGCACACTTTCAAAATAACAAAAAAGTCATGCTTTTTTTTTGTTTTAATAATTTTATTTGGCAAATCATATTTGTATTTGTGTTTTATATGATATTTTACTCTCGTTTAATCAAAATATGGAATCATAGCCAGGACTCCTAACTTTTCCTCGAACATTACCCATTAGCTTCTGCACAGTGGTACTTCCCAGTTCGGCGGAATCATGTCTTTCGGCACGAAACATACATTTTGACTTTTGTACCATTCTAAAGTGTCCTTTGCGTAATGACATGACGCCAAATCAGGCCAAAACACTACTTGACCTTCGTGCTGCCTGATCATCGGCAATAATCGCTACTGGAGACATTCCTTAACGTATTTCTGAGTGTTCATCGTCTCCGTTGTGATGTACGGACTAGATGTTTTACCACACTCGCATATTGCCTGCCAAACCATAACCTTCTTACCGATTTTTTCGGTAAAAAATGCCTTCTCCGTTTCGGGGATGTCTTTGTCTTTGCTTGCAGTATAGAATTGTGGTCCGGGAAGCGTTTTGTAATCTTGTTTCACATACGTTTCATCGTCCATTATTATACACCCAGAATTTCTACACAATAACGAATCGTAGAGTTTGCGGGCCCGTGGTTTCACGGACGCGGCCTGTTTTGGGTTCCTTTTGGGTTTTTTCTGCTTCCGGTATGTTTTTAGCCCAAGTCTTTCTTTGGCACGCATGACGTTACTCGACGAGGTCCCTAGTTTTTTCGCAACATCCCGAACGGAAGTCGCTGATTTTCGCTTGTAGGCATCCCTGATCTTTTTATCGATACCGGACTAACAGGACCGGATTTCCGACCACTCTTCGGCGCATCTTCAAACGTACACTGTTCTCTATATGTTCGAATCGCAGATCGTACCGCTCCGACGCTTACACCCTCTTCCTTGGCCAATTTTCTCAAGGAGAGTCCGCTCACAGTGCACCATTTGTGCACGATACTTTTTCGTTGTTCCGGAGTAAGACCGCGCATTTTGATAGGTAACACAAAACTGAGCACTTTTTTGATGCCATGTCATTCAGAAATGTGCAAACAAAGGACGCAGCCAAAACATGTTGAAATATTTCATTATATTCAAAGTGACCGTTAAAATAAGGTGTGCTTATACTTTCTGGAACATTCGTTATAAATATACATATGCTTTTTCGCCAAGGAAAGCCTCCCTCACAATCCCAACCAACTTCCAACTCCAGATGTCTATGAAGGTCGCATGAGTTCTCAGCATCTTCTTAAGTAGACATCTAATCAACCCTCCCATCCCTTGCTGATCATAAGGACCTGGCCAGGTGTTGTGCATAGAAATCGATGGATGAAGAGCCTGTCACATCCAAGGCAGCTCTTTTGGCGCTTCCATCGTCTCTACAACAGCCAACCCAGGATTGTGTATGGTCGGAAAATGCTATGCTATGCTATGTTATGCTTCTTCAAAAACGGTTGGCACACTGTTGACTACAATTAATGTAGAATAAAAATGCGGACAAACATTTTTCGCGAAATCGAATATCCATCGGTTGGAGTGTTCATTACTCTCATTAGTAGATGAGTGGTTACGCATGTTACGAGACTCCCGCCACAAGGTGGTCATTGCGGTTTCTCGTGAGAGACAAAATTTCGCCAATTACCGCGTTTTGTTTGCTTTGACATGCTTTGTTTCATTTGTTTGATTGACATGCTGTTGCTTTTTTCTACAAGTCGCCCAATTTTCCTACACTCTAGCCCAGTTTACCCATAATCGCAAAAAAAGTGCATATACTCATTAATGAGTAAAGTTTACTTTAAAGGGTAAAGTCAACTTTACTCATTAATGAGTATATGCCCTTTTTTGCGATTGCTTATTTGACTAAATGGAAAAAAAATTCTCAAATATGGGTAAGTAGTAATGTAGTAATTCGCGATTATGGGTATTCTTCACCCATATTTGGGTAAAATGAACTTAGCGTGTAACATGTATTACCAGATACTGAAGTCCAGTGGTGTTGGCAAACCCACTGGGCAGTTGCCGCCGGCTACCATCGTCGAGCGTTTGTAGAGAAACGTCAGTTTGATAGATGATCGATAAACGGAAAGAAGGGTCGATTATTGAACAAAAGACAGTTATGAGAGAATAGAACTTTACGCAACAGAGGATAAAAATAGTTTGCATAGTCCGAAAAAGTTTAATTTCCCGTATTTATAATACATTGAAGTGAATTAGTTGAGAAAATAGGGTAGTAACGAAATAAAGTTAAACATAATGTTAAAATTTCCATATATTATGTTTTGGAACAGAGTTCACGACCGGGAGAATTGGCGGTCTTAGACGAAAGTCGCAAGTTTGCGAAGAATACCAAATGTAAGTTTCACATACCTACTTATCCAAAATTAATATTATACCGAAAATAAGTTTCAGCTTAAAGCTTTGTAACACCATTTCTACGTTGCCGAAAAGAGGTTTTCTTGCCTGTAAATTCGACCGAAATTCGCCCGTCAACAAACTTTAAGATTTGCTCTTCATTGATTTTCTTGGGAACTGTGAAGTGATTTGTGGTTAGATTCGTTGTGTGGTCTGAACTCGGACAGATAAAGCTAGCAAGCCACTGCACGATGTGTAATCGACCAGACAACGTTGACAAGTTAGTCCAATGTGACAAGTGCGACGATTATGTTCACTTTTCGTGTGTGGAGGTAGGTGATTCGATTTCCTGCAGGAAGTTCACCGAGAGTGAAAAGGCACTTGCCGTTTCTTCACACCGTAGTAGTAGACGTTTCCACACGACGTCCGGAAGCAATCTCAGTGCAACGCGAATGTAGTTGCAGCTTCAACAGTTGGAAACGAACCGGCAGATTACGTTAAAAGAAGAAGATGGAAAATGCTGAAAAATTTCGGCGACTACGACGTTAGGTAGATGCTAATTTTGAAAGGCAGCGATATGGCGCTCGTAGCTCAATTGTTCGAAGAGGAGGAGAATCGAAGCGTAAGGAGTAAAGTAAGTTTCAGGATCATCCGTGAGAATACCGCTAAGTGGATTGGTACAAGTCAGACAAAGGGAGAAGTAGCTACTAAGTCCACAACTGTTGTTACCACTACCACTATCACGGATGTTGCAGCACAAAACTAATGTGGACTAGCAGTTGATGCTGCAGAAGAAAGCGTCGGAGCCAATATAGGAGTGTCAACTCAACCGAAAGAAGTCCTCTTTACAAGTGGGATTATGCTGCAGAGAAAAGAAACGAACGACTAAGACAAAGGAATTCAAGTGCCGATGCAAGTGTCGACTAACAGCGTCGCAAATCAGCAGAAAAAAGTAGTTCCAGCGCACGTTGCCACTCCGATGCCGAAAGAGGTTCAGCTGTCTGTTGGTTCACGACAAGAGCCAGCAGCTGCTTCATCAACGGACGTTGTATATAGGGTACCCAAGTAACACCACTTGTCATATTCATGTTAATAATACACGTTTTAGACCAAGCTCATGTTTTTTTCTAACCTCAATAACTTAATTTCATACACGCATATAACCGAAAAAGCGCAATAAATGTGGCATTTTTGAACATCTTTTAGGTCATACCAGATGTTTTGTAGAACATCCATAAGACAAATATTATGTTCTATGGATGCTTCCAACAGCATGCTTATAACATAATGATATGTTTTGTCGGTATGAACAAAATAAAAAATATATAAACAAGATTTTTTAATGGCGAAACGATATCGTAGCCAATGGTATTCGACGCGTTGAAGATGATTGTTTTAACTTTTACAAATAGGAAATTAAAAGTGCTTTACGCATGGTAGTTGTATCAAAATTGAATGTGCGGCTGAAGGTTAGCATTTCAATTTTCCGTTTTACCTTCCCTAATTTCATGCGCCATTGATTGGATTAAAAAACGTAGAAGGTACCCCGAATAAATTATTGAATTTTAGTGAGATTTCTTTATGGAATTCACAAAAACCAGCATGGCGATTTTCCAAGTCTACAGTCCTACAGTACAATTCTACAGTACGGGTAAAAACATTAGTATTGTATTTGATTTTGAAATGTTCGTTTTTTTCTTTTCTGCGTTTTTTGTTGTGAAATTGAACCGAGTAATGTCAGTATGAATGAAAATACAAATACAATTTTTCTATAATGTTGTGCGTAGCTACATCTCAAAAGACTCCACCACAAATTAAGCGTAACAATTTATAAAAAATACTAAACAATCTACCAAACTGTTGCTTTATGTTAAATTTGAATAAGCCCCTTACATCTTACATTTAGGTAGAGTTTTTTTTTTATTCCAGTGTTTCAAATAAACATATTTTCAGCCGTCACTGTATCGGATTCACAATCTATTTTGAATAATTTCACTATTGCATGAGGATGTTAAAAACATGTTTAAAATTCATCTTGAATGCAACCTATTGACATATTTACAAACATCTAGCATACACGCTATTTCCAAACAATCCAAAATGAAGTACGTTTGACTCAAATCAGTCAAAAGTATGGATACTCAAAAGTGAGTAAAGATAATTCGTAGTGGTAAGATGACAAACAGTCACCGATGTTTTCAAGAAGTAAAATTTAAGTTGATCGAACAAAATTAGAACAAAAATGTGTTTGCTGTTCTGGTACCACGTTTGAACCGAATATGTGTGGAAGAACATTCTCAAAACTTTTTCAAGACCAGACATGTTTGGTATTTAATCCTCACGACTTTTTTACAACAAACTTCTTATATTATTTTCAAATAAGATGTTTCTGGTGTTACTTGGGTAACGTAAATGGCTAGCACCTCAATACACTACGGTACACCCAGCAGTTCTGGCCAGTCTGCAGCAAGTCAGGTGAGGACTACTTGTATTAATTCGAATGTAGGATTTCAACCCATTGTTGAGGTTGTCCCCCCCACCCCAAAAACCCTCCCCACACAAAAAAAAAAAATAAAAAACAAAAAAAAAAATCAAAAAATCCCACAGAGAAAGGGAAAAAAAAAAAACCCCCCCAAATACACACCCACCCCAAAATTTATCCGGGCCCTCCCCCCACCCCCCCCCCCCCAAAAAAACCCCCCCAGCCCCCCCCCCAAAATATCATCCCCCTCCCCCCCCCCCCACCCCCCCCCCCCCCTCCCCCCCCCTCGTTTTTCTCCCCCCCCGGGCCCCCCCCGCCCCAACCAATCCTCCGTCTTCCCCCCACCCCCCCGCCCCCACCGACCAACCAAAGTCGTCGCACCTTCTACCACCGTCGGGGTACAAGCTAAGAAATTCATCCATACTTCTACCACCGCCGGAATACAAGCAGAACAATGCACAGTGGTCGAAAAGTCAATTTTAACGCTCTCAACTCATAGCTCCCTAAATAGTGGAGCTAGAGCGATGGCGTGTTTGGCAAAGTTGATGGATATGACAAGCTTCATATTTTGACGACATGATTTTCGTGATCAATCCCCCTAAAAGTGAGATAAAAATTCAATTATTTTAGGATTTTAAGATAGAGAGTTGATGTCTTTAGCAAAATTGTAGAAAAAGTCAATACAAACAACTTTGCTGAAGGGATATAAATCGTATGTTTCACCCAATTGGAGATAGAGAGCGTTATGTAAGAACTAACCTCCAAAAACACATTTTTCACCGAAACATTTTGTTTTTAATTTTAAGGACAATATAATGTTCTACAAAGTTATTTGCAATATCAAAATACAAAATTTTCTAGAACATACTATACCTGCATTATTTCAGTGGGATGAGTTATTGAACTTTTTCCGGTTTTTTTTTTGCCGTATTTTCGACGGATGTACCACACTTAGGAGCAAGTAGGAGCAGATAGAGTTGACCGCTTCTAATAGTACATTATATGAGCTTTCAAGTGGTGGTTAGCTAGTCCGTCCACGACCGTCTGCTGGGGAGTTATGCTCAAAAAAGAAGCGATTCATATTGAAAACGGCAATGAAAATATAAATGTTTAATAATAATTGAATTAAAAATCGGTGTAATTATAGTAACATATAATGAATAAAAATATTGACTATATATAAATGTAAAACTCAGCTGAAAATGATGAGTTTGAAGGTGTGGTTACCATGACAACGCACATTTTTGTACTGTTTGAATCATGAAATATAGTAAAACCATCGATATTTGTTTTGAGCATAACTCCCCAGCAGACGGTCGTGGACGGACTAACTATCCACCACTTGAAAGCTCATATAATGTACTATTAGAAGCAGTCAATTCTATCTGCTCCTACCTGCTCCTAAGTGTGGTACAGCCGTCGAAAATACGGCGAAAAAAACCGGAAAAAGTTCAAGAACTCATCCCACTGAAATAATGCAGGTATAGTATGTTCTAGAAAATTTTGTATTTTGATATTGCAAATAACTTTGTAGAACATTATATTGTCCTTAAAATTAAAAACAAAATGTTTCGGTGAAAAATGTGTTTTTGGAGGTTAGTTCTTACAAAACGCTCTATATCTCCAATTATGTGAAACATACGATTTATATCTCTTCAGCAAAGTTGTTTGTATTGACTTTTTCTACAATTTTGCTCAAGACATCAACTCTCTATCTTAAAATCCTAAAATAATTGAATTTTTATCTTACTTTTAGGGGGATTGATCACGAAAATCATGCCGTCAAAATATGAAGCTTATCATATCCATCAACTTTGCCAAAGACGCCATCGCTCTAGCTCCACTATTTAGGGAGCTATGAGTTGAGAGCGTTAAAATTGACTTTTTGACCACTGTGCTCCCCCCCCCCCGTTTCCGCCCCCACCCCCCCCCCCCCCCCCCTCCCCCTCCAAACAACCCCCCATAAAGTTTTTTCACCCACCCACCCCCCCCCAACACCAGAAAGACGTCCCCGTCACGCACCATTCCCTTCGGGCCGATTTCAATTCCCCGCATCAAGCTCGTGGCAGCCGAGTCTGCAACAAGAAGCTTTTCAGGCTCATCTACAGGCGGATCCTGGTGAATCGATCCCTGGTCCTAATCCAGATAACCATCCGTCATCGGGATATGCACACGCAACAGCAATTTCGTGAATCGCATACGTCGGTGCTCTTGCCATCGTCGGGGCAACCGCAGTATGTACCAGCGTCATCGATACTTGAGCCACCGTCGGGGCAACAACAGTTCCGTGTACCAAGTTCTTCTGTGGCTAATACCACCTTCGGGGTATTAGCAATTTTCCGCGCCGTATTTGTTTGCTCTAGCACCACCGTCGGGGATTGAGCAGCCTTATTGTACGAGAATTCCAATGTACGACCAGTGCCAGTGCAGCAATATGATCACAATCGAGTTCTTCAAAGTCATGCAACGGGGCCTACAACCCAACAATTTGCTGCTCGACAAGTGATAACGAGAGAGTTACCTTTCTTCTCCGGTGATCCGCAGGATTGACCACTCTTCTTCAGCTCCTTCCAGAACTCTACTGAAGCTGCGGGTATAATGATGCAGAGAACCTGGCGAGACTTCCACGGTGCCTTCCTTCGAGGGCACGCCTTGGAAAGTGTTCGTAGCCGTCTGCTGATTCCAGAGTCGGATGCTCCATGTGATGTCTACACTGGAAAGACTCTACGGAAGACCCGAAGTTATCATCTATTCGATTTTAAAGCGAATCAGCAACCCAATGCTTTTGCAGGAGATGGTGAATAGGCTTCCACCAAGTCTAAAGTTGCAGTGGGCGTCCTTCAAACGTAAATACCAGCCAGTTGACTTAGATACGTTTAATAACTTTATGGTGGAGCTGGTAACGATGGCAAGCGAAGTGACACTGCAGGTCGCAAGTAGAATAAGGGCAGCAGATTTCAGCTAGATCGGAGAAATTCAAAAGAGAAAAATCTGCAAAGGAGAAGTTGTTTGTGCGTCAACAAAATCTGTCAACATTCGGTTCGGAAGCAAGAAAGCCTCTGCAAAAGGAATCTGTTAGTAAAACAGTCAAATCCTGCTCAAACTGCAACCGAACAGACCACCGTATAGTTGATTGTCCAAGAAACTTCAAGAAACTGAACACGGACGAACGCCGGTAACTAATGAGGCAAAAAAAGTTATGTCAAATCTGCCTAATTCTTCATCGATCGTGTCCGGGATGCAGCTGCTCGAGTCGACGGCGTATCATTCAACGACATTATGCTGGCCGAACCGGATGTGTTGACTGCATTACTTATCGTATTATTACGATTCCGACGGAAGCGTGTGTATTTCAGTGGAGACATCAGAGAAATGTTCCACCAGTTCCTGATCCGGAAAAGGGACAAACAAGCGCAAAGGTTCGTTTTTACGCGAAACTATTTCCTGAGGCTGCAAGAGCTATAATCGAAAATCACTACGTAGACGACAACCTCGATACAGTAGTGGATGCAGTAGAAGAGGAGTGAGGCTAATAGAAGACGTTAGATATGTGCACTCCCTGGCTGGCATGGAAATCCGAAACTTGGTGTTGACTTCCACCGAGGTGCTTGACCGTATAGGAGAAAGCAAGAAAACCCAACAAAAGTCGATGAATCGTGGAAAACCAGGAACCACCCACCAAACGTCATGTTCTAAAAACGGTTATGTCATTATTGGATCCTTTAGGTTTAGTAGCGCACTTTTCAGTTCATGGAGAGATAATCATGCAGCAAATTTTGAAGACTGGCTTGGATTGGGACGATCTAATCAGTTGTGAAATATTGGAAGACTGGCACAAGTGGAGCGGACAACTATCAAAAACTAACGAAGTTCGCGTCCCAAGATGCCACTTTTCCTGCACTGAAGTCACATAGAAAGACTCACAAATACTCGTTTTTGTAGATGCGACGCGTACGCTTGCGTTGCGTACCTCCGCAGTCGTTGCAGTGATGTACCTCGGTGTACACTGATAGCAGCGGAAACCAAGATAACGCCGCTAAAGCCCATTTCAATTCCTCGGCTGGAGTTACAGGCGGCCCTTATCGGTTCCAGACTTTTGGACAATATCTGCAAGGCGTTGACAATTCCAATGGCTGCTAGGTATCTCTGGTCCGACACTTCGACGGTCCTCGCATGGCTGAGATCTGAAACGCGACGATACCATCAGTTCGTTGGCTTCCGAATGGGAGAGAACTGTCCACAACTACCGTGGATGAGTGGTGAAAGCTCCCATCCAAGGTCAATATAGCAGACCAAGCAACAAAATGGGGAGACGGCTCTAGGTTAAATCCAGACGCCTGTTGGTACGCCGGTCCGAGTTTTCTTAGGGAATCAGATGAAACCTGGCAGACAGGGACAAGGAAGGAATTCACTACGGAAGAAGATCTTCAAGCAGTCTTCTTCATCACCGGACCATACCGCAGCCGGTAATAAACGTGGAACGGTTCTCTAGATGGTCGAAGCTTCACCGTGCTGCAGAATATGTTATCAGAGTAGTCACTAGATTCTAGGGACATAAGGCGACGCAAGATGAGCTGCAGAAGGCAGAAGCCTTGATTTGGCGGCAGGCGTTGATTTGGTAGGCAGACGCGGACGAGTATGCAACGCTGGTCTTCAACAAAGAACATCCCGAAGCAGATCGATAGATTGTGCCCACTATACATAATGTCCCCGATGCTAGATGATGATGGTGTCCTTAGGATGAATAGCCGTATAACAACAGTAACGATGTTGATGATGCATGCAAAGTACCCTACCTACCTTCCCAAGGATCATAGGGTATCAAAGTTGCTCGTGGAAAGTAACCATATACGCTTTCTGCATGAAACTACGAAACAGTCGTAAACGAGATCAGACAGTGGCTCTGGATTTCACAGCTTCGCGTGCTGGTTGCGAAAATCTCCAAGCAATACCAGGTCTGTTGAATTAGAAAAACGGCACCGCAAACTCCGATCGTGGCACCACTGCCTGAGTTTCGATTGACCACCTACATACGGCCATTTACACACACTGGAGTAGACTATTTCGGGCCTGTTTTCGTGAAGCAGGGTCGCAGCCTGGTCAAGCGATGGATCGCGCTGTGTACGTGCCTGTCAGTCAGAGCAGTGCACCTGGAAGTTGTACACAGCCTTTCAACTCAGTCGTGCGTAATGGCCATAAGGAGATTTGTTACGCGCAGAAGCTCCCCAGAATCGTTTTACTCCGACAACGGAACCAACTTTGTTGGGGCGAATAACTTGCTATAAGAGCAATTCCAAGCAGTCTATGAACACTGCTCAGTAACCTTTACGAATTCGAACACGAGATGGCTGTTTAATCCAATGCTGACGCCCCACATGGGAGGATCGTGGGAGCGCATGGTCAGATCGGTGAAAGCTGCAATGGTAGCGATCGCAGACCATCCACACCACCCTAACAATGAGGTCCTGGAAACCGTACTGCTCGAACCCGAGTCAGTAGTAAACTCGAGACCGCTTACGTACATCCCTTTAGATCACGCTGAACAAGAAGCACTTACACCAAACCACTTCCTTCTCTACGGAGCGAAAGGCACTAACTAACCTTCTCGGGATTTGGTGGAAAATGCTTCAACTCTAAGGGACAGCTGTAAACTGGCGCAGCACCTTATCGACACGTTCTGGAGTCGCTGGATTCGTGAATACCTGCCAACTCTAACTCGTCGTACCATATGGATCCAATCAGTGAAACCATTGAAACCCGGTGACTTTGTGTTGGTAGTCGACGACGATAAGCTTAATAAGCTTAAGATGGATTCGAGGACGGATCACGCATATTGTGAAGGCGAAGGACGGGCAAGTTCGGCGGGCCGAGGTGTACACGTCGAGAGGAACAATCAGCAGACCCGCCACCAAGTAGGCACGGCTAGACATTCGGAATGAGTCGAAAGGACTGGCAGTGGAAATCTCTGGCGTACCGGAATTATACGGGCGGGTTCTTGGCAAACCCACTGGGCAGTTTTCACCGGCTACCAAGTGAGTCTCGGTGACGCCCTTTAAATTTACGGTCGAGCGTTTGTAGAGAAACGTCAGGTCAATAGATGATCAATAAACGGAAAGAAGGGTTGATTATAATCACTCATGACTGCCTTTTGTTCAATAATTATTGAACAAAAGCCAGTCATGAGTGAACAGAACTTTACCCAACAGAGGATAAAAATAATTTGCACAGTACAAAACAGTTTAATTTTCCGTATTTAAATCTATTGAAGTGAATTAGTTGAGAAAATATGGTGGCTATGAAATGAGGTGAAACATAATGTTAAAATTTACATATATTATTTTATTGGAGTTTGTGACTGGGAGAATTGACCGTCTTAGACGAAAGTCGCAAGTTTGCGAAGAATACCAAATGTAAGTTTCACATACCTACTTATCCAAAATTAATATTATACCGAAAATAAATTTCAGCTTAAAGCTGCGAAACACAATTTCTACGTTGCTGAAAATAAGTTTTCTGGCCGATAAATTCGACAGAAATTCGCCCGTCAACAAGTGGAAATGGATATGAATATGGATTTGCAGAAAAACTTACGCCGTTGGTCAAAGCAACGATGGATCGAGTGATGTGTGTCGTCCGAGTTTCAGGGACACTCTCGAGTTCCTTCGCACCTTGGAGAGGGTTACTGCAACGTGATGGATTGTCTTGTTTGCTATTTAACATTGCATTGGAGTGTGTTGGTGTGACGAGTAGTATCGATCTCACCCCATTGAACTACAACCAGCGGATAGATAGTCATGAAGAAAACGATTTTTTTTTTTTGGCTTAGGAAGTACTAGAACATCGGTCCCAAGCTCGGTCCCAAGCTTAATGATTCGCCCCCAAGACCGTAACTCACACCAATACACTCTCAAATATTCTGTCAAAATAACATAGCGAATGAAAACAAAAACAAAGATACTTGTACCAAAAGGGACTGAAAAGCGCAAGATTGTATGACAAGGTGCAGACTGCAACGTGTACTTCGGAACTAGGGGTTCTACAACAGTGAACCAATTTCAAATCACTACTTGCACATTTATTTTTTCCACCAACCTCTACCCCCCCCTGCCCCCACCCGTCCCCACTCTCTTCTGTAGAGATCGAAATGCGACGTCTATTGTTCGCAGGATATGTAGGTCAACAGACAGCGACAGATCATCCAGAACAGAATACTCACCAACCGGTTGATTGGTGACGTCACTCATATAGCCTTACAGTGGTGAGTTTCGTTGTCGGTGATAACCTGGGGGTGCGACACATCTAAATCCAGAATCAAGATGATCGAAAAATTCCACGCTAGCGAATCAATCTTTGAAAAATCTTGTTTCAGCTTGTGAATCTTAATCCATCAACTTGCATCGTGCTGCATCTTTTTGCAGTAAATCTTTAAAATCTTCATCAAAATCTTTGAAATCTTCTTTCTATCTACTAAGCGTACGCACATTGCCCAAAAGCAAAACAAAAAAAAATCCTGCATCTGAGATAGAGTCGCACCCCCTGGTGATAACGTATGATAAGAGCGGGAGCGAGATCTCTTCTGGACCCGAACAACATCATCGCACAAGGCGATCGCGGACAGCAAAGTTGGGAAGGTAGATAGATTTGATCCAACCACCGAGGCAATCAGGTATGCGGGTAGATTTAATTCGTTTTTCGTGTGTGTTATATTTAGCCAAAATGTTACATTAAGTGAAAGTAAATGTTTAGATATAATAAATGTAGTGTTGTTCAGATGCGAATTTTAATAAATGTAGTGTTGTTCCCATCTGGTTGCAATTATTAAAAAGGGGAGAAAAGCAAACCCAAGGAACCCAGGAGTATCCATTGTGCGCTATAACACCATCAACGTGTGTTGGGGAACCAACTCTATCGAAAGAAGGAAGGTAAAAACTTCACCAACAGTGTGATTCGAAGAATTGGGATAGACACGAGTGTCATGATCTTCAAGAAGTCTGGCCAACTTCTTGGCTTCGTCGACGACGTTGATACGTAACTTTGAGACGATGGGAGAAACGTACATCAGACTTAAGACTGAAGCTCGTAGTAGGGTGGAACTTCTGTGAACAGCAGAACACCGTCTGATTAGTAAGGTAAGTAAGGGTTCAAATCAGGAGACGATGCAGGCAATTCATGAAACATGGTAAATTTGGCTTACACCACTGCTGAACAACTACTGCCTTACCGAAGTAACATTGCTAACACCATCCTGCTTTATTAAATTTTATTAAAGTTTTATGAAAGTCACTTGAAATCAATTTGGTTTTATTATGGCACCAAGAGGTGCCTATAGGTTTTATATTTTAGTCAGGTTTATGAGAACCTACACAGCTTGTTTACAACGATCTTAAAACCTTGTTTCTCAGATTCCTTTTACTCCTATCAAAGGTTTTATTTCGACTTTATGAACTCGTAAAATGCTGTTTTGAAATGCCGGTTTACCCAAGTAACAATCCTACTGCCTTTTAGCTTTTGTTCTAATTTATAAGGGCTTTATTACTGCAATACACATGCCATTTTGTTTAAAAGCGGTTTTCAATGATGCGAAAGATGTATGGTTAATTATTTTACTTTTCGATGTTTTTATAACCTTTTCTAGAAAAAAGGTGAAGTCCAAAACAGTCTAGCTTTTAAAAATAATTGACGAGGAAATCTATTCCATCATAAAACCGTTCAGTAAGTCAATAATAAAGCTCGTTCATATTTGTTTAAGAGAGTCATGATAAAATATTTCATAAGTACGCTTTATCATTATAAAACCATCATTAAGCCATGTGGATTTTGACGAGAGCATACAGCATATATTGTAGCATTTTGAACTACATAAAGAGTATGATAAGCTGCTCTACCGTTGTTGTCATAATAAAATGAAACAATGATGGATTCGCAAAGCAACAAATTTAAAACAGTGAAAACAATTAGCACATTTAAGCGAAAAATTAAGCTAACTTCTTAAGCATTCTGAATAACGGGTGTCCACTAAAAAATGAGAATGATTTCAATACTTTTCCATCAGAACAAAAACGGCCGCATAGAAATGTCACTTTAGATAAATGAATCGTTGCACTCTCCAGAAAATTTTCATACACTCTTATTTCACTCTAACATGTTCAGTCGTGTTCAGCATGCCGTCGAAACAGGAAGAACTGCGCGCGCGTGTTGTACAATTCTTTCAAGCGAACGAAGATCGTGGAAAAAAATACACGGTGGACCATTTTTGTCGTGAAAAAGTTCCGGTATCCACCGTATACCGTATCCTGGCATGCATGAGAGTAACCCGGAAGAAAGGTTGCGGCCGTCCAGCGAAAATAATGAATGAGAAAACGCTCCGCTCGCTGCGCAGCATGTTCAACAACAAGGATTCGGTAAGTCAACGGGAAGCAGCCCGAAAGTTCCATTGTTCGAAGTCACTCATCTGCAAGACGCTAAAGAAAGAAGGAATAGTGTGTACACACTTAAATTTTTTTACAGAAATCTGTAAAAGTTTACCGAATTCTCAACAGCTGAACGTTCGGTAATCCGATTTAACGGATTTCGGTGAAATTTTACAGTTATCTGTAAAAAATTTACTGGATTTCGGTAAAATTTTACCGAAATCCGTTAAATTGGATTACCGAACGTTCAGCTGTTGAGAATTCGGTAAACTTTTACAGATTTCTGTAAAAAAATCTAAGTGTGTAGAAAGAAAACCAGATCCCCAGAGTACACAGATGAGCAGATTCAAACCGTGAAATCCCAATGCCGCTGGATGACTCGGAATTACGGCGGAAAATCTTTCGTTCTGGACGACGAAAGCTACTTTCCTCTTTCGAAGTCTCAGATACCGGGAAACGACCGATTCTACACTAAGGACAAATCTACTACTCCTCCAAAAGTAATGTATAAGTTCAAGCACAAATTTGAATCGAAGGTTATGTTATACATCGTAATATCCGATAAGGGTATTTCGAAGCCGTGGTTCAAACCAAGCGGTTTGGCAATCAACCAGGAGGTGTACCAAAGAGAGTGTTTGCAGAAAATACTCATCCCATTTCTTAAACAACATCACTCGGATGGCAAATACGTGTTTTGGCCGGACAAGGCATCATCGCACTACGCAAAAAAAACGCTAACGTTTTTGGAGAGCCAAAATATACCATATGTCCCAAACGACCGGAATCCGACAAATTTGCCACAGTGCCGTCCTATCGAGGATTTCTTCGGTCTTTTGAGCTCCATGGTATACAAGGATAATTGGAAGGGCAAGAACACCAAGCAACTTACCAACAGGATCAAAAGCTGCATCCGAAAAATCGATGTGGCTGCCGTCCAACGGTCATGTTCCAGCATAACGACTAAGCTGCGCCGCACGGCGGACCACGGACCATATGACAATATTCACTAAACTTAGTTTGAAGATTTAAGTTGACCCTTTTAATAAAATAAATCAGTTTGAACAAAACTTCACTGGTATTTTTTTCCTGACCCATTCTTTTCGTTCTCATTATTTAGTGGACACCCGTTAGTGACCCATCAACTAAGTTCCATGACAAAACAACAACATTAGTCAGTTGACAATGACCGCGCGCACCGTTCCACCGCCAGCAGAGCAGCGTGGAGCCGTTGGATCATTTGAATTCAAAGTTATCGGAGAAGCTGTTCTCTCGGAAAAGTCGATTAAGGACCATGATGATTTTATCATTCATCAATTTCGTCCGAGATGATGATCCAGATGGAATAATCGTGAGGCATGTTTCGCATCGTTCAATTGTCTGCAATTTTCTTCCTGCGGACTAAGCTTTAACTGTCAAAACTCTTTTCTGGCAGCAGCTGGGTTACCATATAAGCTGTTTGACAGCTAAACGGTCTTGCATGTAGCAAAATAGCTTTGCAAAGAAGCAGTTTAGCCTCAAAATTATTTTCATAAATGCAATATCAAAACATGATTTATTTATAGATGCTTTCATAAAAACAAAACAGCATTTTCAATAATGGCTTATGAAAAATCAATGTAAATGCCGCTGCCATTTTTATTCCAATCTTCATGGAAGGTTTATAATTTCCATACATCAAGATATGTTTCGATTGACACGGTTTATTGTTATACAGCAGTTTATGTGGAATAAAAATAGGGTTAAATAAGAGTGATTGAGCAAAAAGCTTAACTTCAACGAAGAATTAAACTTTTTTTTGAATTTATAAAATAAATAGAAGGTACAACGTATTTCGAAGGCGGACTTAGTTTTTCAGCTCTTTTCAAGTACTTTACACAATGAATTTTGTTTGGCACTTGAAATTTGAGACTAGTGATAAATTATGATAAATCAATATAACTGAGTTAAATATTTTACGTTGAAAATACTGATGGGTAAATGTTTTCTCCAATCAGAAGTGTTTTTTGTCGAAATGAATTTGTTGAGACTAAATAAATTTTATGAATACGATTATAATATGAATAAAACTGTTTTGAGTGGCTTTGGCAAGCGTCTAGAGGAAGTGGCCCAAAACAGGTTTTTATAAATGTCAAATTGATTTTATTGTAGCTTACATTTGGTTTTCAAACGGTTTTTAATTTGGTCACTATACAATCTTTTTATTTTAATCCAATCTAGAACTGTCTCTAAAATATACCCTTCAGAACCTCTGCGAGGGTGGGCCAACTAGCCAAATTTTAGTCTTTATGAGGTTTTGGGGGAAGGAATCAAGACAAATACGCCTTGACCAGAGTTTTATGGATGTCGTTTTATAACACCCTTGTAGGAATTCATAAAACTTAAAACGTTACTTGGGTAGTCTAATAATATTTTATTATTATCATTAGAAAAAAAAGAATAATAAAACAATTCCCCCCCCACCAAAAACAAAAAAGAAAAAATGCCCCTAGAACAAAGCCGCCATAACACCAAAAAATTTAAAAAAAATAATACAAAAAAAAAATTGCCTTAAGGCCAAAATTGGATTTTTTCCAATCGCCATATTGAAATTAAAGCAATAATTGAAATGTGGAAAAATAAATGCATCAAATTTTCAATGGTATGCAAACAAACTGTAGATCGTAGACTAATTTCGGCATTCTTTCAGATAATCTCATCCAATGCCAAGCTTTTTTCAGGAAACTCATAATTAATTTATCGAATATATTTGTTTTAATTTGATTTATATTGTTGTAAATTCGCATAATTTCCGAGGCGCATTAATTTTCTGCTCTTATCGTGCCAATATTCACAAAAAAAAATGCACATATAATTTAGAGCATAAAACGCTATGGAAAACACAATTTGTTTGGGATATTTTGCTATCAAACAAAATTTCCCGCAACACTAGACCTTTTTTTTACTGCTATATGAATCAGAAGAGCAGAGAATCGAACAAAGCAGAATAACAAAAAAACAACCTCGATTTCACAGTAAAGTTGGACAGCTGTGGCCGTTTGGCCACATTCTGGTTTCCATGGCTGCCAATAGGTTTTATGAAGGTTCTCAAGTGGTCATAACATCTTTCACTAGAACATTTTCAAAATCTTTATGTTCTTATAAAGGTTTTATTAACTTGTTTTCACAACCGTCTATAGAGGAGGTGTTGGTAGACAAAACAGTTTTGAATGTAGTTTTATCAACAAATTCGGGAGGAGTGCTATACGGCTGAAATAAAACCTAAATTGTTACTTGGGTATGCACTGGAGGTAAATCCTGTTGGAAACAAAAACTTTACTCTCCAAAAATTTTCTTAGCATATGGAAGTAGGTGGTCTTTGATAACATACTGTAAAGAATGCTCTTTGTTTATTTTCACTCCGCTGTCTATGAACAACAATAGAAGCACTTTGGTATCGTTCAACCCCTCGTTTATCAGCTGTTATTTTACGAAGACTTGCTCCATATACAGTATGTCCCATAAAAAACTGTGAAAGTTTTCAATACTTATTTTTGGGTAGCTTTAAACATTATTTTTACTGTTTTAATGCGTGTGTGTAATCATCTGACTGTATACTCTGAGACGATGAAACAAAACAGTGGTTCGCGAGTAGCAAAATTGAGAAAAATGTACGCAAAGGAGGTTGTGACTAGTTTGCTGCTCGCCCAAAAGCCCATAAAACAAATTGCAACGATTATGGGATGCCACATAGCTACCGTTTACCGAATCCAACGGTCACTCCTCGATGGACCACGTCCACGGAAGACGGAAAGTGGCCATCCACGGTCCGCTCGCACACCGAAGGTCATCAGAACAGTGAGAGACAAAGTGAGGCAAGATCCTATCAGATCGATCCGGAAATTGGCTAAGGAAGCCGATATTTCAAAAACTACCATGCAACGGTTGTTCAAAGATGTCTTGAAATGTTCGTCCAGGGCAAGAGTAAAGCGCCACTTTGTAACGGACTGAATCAAACAACTACGGCTGGAGCGCTCGAAATGTTTGGTGTCAGCATTAAAAAAAAACTTCCCCTCATCGTATTCTCCGATGAGAAAATGTTCAATATCGATCCCGCATCTAACACACGTACAGACAGGTTTATTTCGCCGAAGAAGATTGAGGATGTTCCAGAGAACGTGAAATTCAAGTTAACAACCAAACATCCGGCCGGGGAGTTTTCGGGGCAGTTGCGTCCAACAGCTTGAACATGCCTCCAGTATTTATCAAAGCTGGATTAAAAGTTAATACCGAGGTTTGCATGAACATTTTGAAGGACCACGTTCTGCCATGGATGAAAGCTAACTTTGGAGCACACCAACACGTCATTTTACAACAGGACGGAGCACCGTGTCATACCTCAAAAAGGACTCAAGCGTGGCTGAAGGAAAACATCGAATTTTGGCAAAAGGACATTTGGCCTCCTAGCAGCCCGGACATGAATCCTTTGGATTACTCAATATGGGCATATGTTCAGGCTAAAGCATGTGAACGTTCTCACCACAGTGTTGGCGCCCTGAAAGCTTCCTTACCAAGGCATGGAACTCGATGAATGACTCATACATTCAGAAGGTATGCTCTCGATTCCGTCCCCGTTTGGAGAAGGTGATCTAGAAAAATGGTGGACATATTGAGTAGTGTAATCATGAAAGGCTTAATAAACGATTCCTTAAATAAAATTATGATTTTTTTGTTTTTCTGACAGTAAATTATGCAAAAAAATAATTCAAAAATTCCTGGTAAAAATACTGTGCAGACAATCTGCCAGTATACCTATGGAAACTGAATCAAATGCGCCCTTGCTATCCAGAAATACTGAAGCCAATTGCTCCTTGTGTGCAAAGGCCAGTTGTATATCAGATGAAAGCAATACTAAATAATCGTTTGTTGCTTTGCTCTTTTCGGAAACCAAACTGCGTATTTGATAGAAGGTTGTTTGATTCAACCCAACAGTCAAGTCCTGATAGGATCATTTTTTCTAGGAACAATTTCCTTAAACATGAGCATAGAGATCGGACGGTAAGAATTGTAATCAGACGCTGGTTTCCCAGGCCTTTGAATACCCAAGTAACTGCGTGGCTATAATATCATGCATATATACACACTTACACACTCAGATTTTTTTTTACAGAAATCTGTAAAACTTTACCGAATTGTCTTCATCTGAACGTTCGGTAATTCAATTTAATGGATTTCGGAAATTTTTTACAAATTCCGGCAAATTTTTTACAGTTAAATAATTTTTTTACAGTTTTAAATTTCACCGAAATCCGTTAAATCGGATTACTGAACGTTCAGCTGTTGAGAATTCGTTAAATTTTACAGATTTCTGTAAAAAAATTAAGTGTGTAGGGCATATGCATTACGTCTAGTGCATTATTGAAGTTGGATTAGAGCTGAAAAGGGGCCCACTGAGATCGAACTAATGCCATATCTTTTATTATGCCGCATAAGACGTTGCTAAAGTGGGATTATTACATTGGTAATGCATCACTGTATTCTTAAAAGCTAATCCAACGCTTCATTATTTGGCAACTCTTGAATTGATGCGATCCCGCATTATAGATGTTGATTTTGGGTTGAATAAGTGCAATAATATAATGCTTGTGCTTACTTGGGAGCTATTACTTTAACCTGCCTCCTATGGAACTAAGTTTTATTCCATAAAGGGTGTCCACGATGAAATTGCCACACTATGAAATTGCTCTAACTTTTTAACCGTTGGGTAGAATTTAATGAAAATTTGGGTGGATTTAGTTCATAGTGCATTATTTACATCCTGCAAGTTTTTAAAGTCCTGTGATCCTCGCGGAAATGGAGTCGAAAGAACAGCTCGTGCGTGATAAAATCTTGCGCATTCATCACGAGAACAAGGATCTCTCGCATCGTTCCATCGCTAAAACGTTGGGAATCGCGAATTCCACGGTGTCGCGAGTGATTAAGCGGTTCGAGGAACGGTTGACCACCGATCGGAAGCCCAGAAGTGAAGGAAAAAGTATTCCGTACAACACCAAAAATCACAACCGCGTAGTTGGGGCCTTCAACCGAAATCCGAACGCCTCCGTTCGGGATGTGGCTAAGAAGCTGCACCTAAGCCGAAGTTTTGTCCAGAAGGCCAAAACTAAGGCTGGGCTTCGAACGTTCAAGGTACAAAAGGCCCCTAATCGCGACGAGAAGCAGAACAAGTCCGCCAAAACCCGTGCCAGGAAGTTGTACCTCAACATGCTGACGAAAGTTGAATGCTGCATCATGGACGACGAAACATATGTGAAGGCCGACTTCAAACAGATCCCCGGCAACCTGTTTTTCACGGCCAAGGATAAGTTCAGCGTTCCGGAGCATGTCCGCACTCAGAAGATGTCCAAATTTGCGAAGAAATTCCTGGTTTGGCAAGCCATCTGCACGTGCGGGAAGCGGAGTGCACCTTTCGTGACCCAGGACACGATGAACGGACAGGTGTACATAAAAGAGTGCCTCCAGAAGCGGCTGCTTCCTCTCCTGAAGGCCCACAACGTCCCAACAATCTTCTGGCCGGATTTGGCCTCATGCCACTACTCCAAGGACGTGCTGAAGTGGTATGCGGACAATAAGGTCAATTTCGTGCCGAAAATGTTCAACCCTCCCAACACTCCGGAGCTCCGCCCCATCGAGAAGTACTGGGCGATTATGAAGCAGCACCTTCTTAAACGACCTAAGGTAGTGAAGACAGTCGAGGAACTGAAGAAAGTATGGGTTTACATGCAAAAAACGGTTGATTCACAGGTTGTGCAGAATCTTATGGCCGGGGTTAAGGCCAAGGTGCGGGCATTTGCGTATGGACTGTAAATAAAATACGAGTAAAATGGTAAAATGAAGTTTAATAGTTATTTCTCAATCCCTGAAAATTTGATGGCAATCGGATGAAAACTCGAATTTTGCGAATCAATTTTGTGTGTGGCAATTTCATCGTGGACACCCTTTACAAAACCACTACCATTGCTCACACCAAGTAAGCATACAAACTGATGATTAAATATCCAATATCTAGTACAGATTATTAGTTATATCAATTCTTAATTTTAAGGTAATGACTGCCGTCGAGAATGCTTCAGCATAAGGCCTTAATCATATCGCTTCCCGGAGCAGAGTTATTGGATAAAAGAAGAGCCATTGAAAATTCCAACATTGTAGATGGTTCGTCCAGAGAACCGTTACTTCGAGTTTTTTTTTATTACTTTCGACGCATAAAAAGGAAAATGAACTTCCTACGCAATCGTTTCGATTCGAGCAAGATCATTTTCATGCATTCCATTTAGGTTCTTGCTATCGAGTCACGATGAATATTTTTCCTGTCATTCATGACATGTCTGTTGGTCATTTTCGTCTTTATGTTTATCAGTTCATTGTATTTTAAGCACATACTTGCGTCAATTGACGTAATGAACTACTCGAAATATGCGTCCTTTGATTATTGGTTTGTTTTCACTTCAATTCGGTACTG
>JAHHFK020003229.1:0-47662 GCA_024533555.2 Aedes koreicus | reverse complement strand
ACTCAGAATTGCTGTAACATGTCTAGTTTTTGAGAAAAATGAGATTTAAAATCACAAAAACACGTATTTTCGTCGAAATATGATTTACCTGCTTAACAAGTAGAAATTGGCTCCGCCCTTTTAATGTTGGGCTTGGGACTTCCCTGAATCCAATGGTGCTAAAATTTGATTTTTTTATCGAACATTGCTTGGTTGGATGAAAGGTACGCACAAAGTGTTACCTTTTGCCAAATCTATGGAGTGGACTCATCCAAGCAATTACATGAGCGATTGTTACTTTTATATGACGAAAACTCACGGATTTTCAAAAGCACAAAATTGAATACCCGTCAAGGCCAACATTGCACTCCGAGGTTATGCCGGTTCCAATATCTCCAAATATTGCTGCATGAATCGAATTCAGAACCAAAGGAATCTGATCAAAAGTTTCACGATGATCCAGATTTGTTACCTTCGGATTCTATAACCCAGGAGGAGCTGAACGATTTCGTTCGAGATTTGGAGATACCCAAGACAAAAGCGTAGATGCTAGCTTCAAGGCTTGGATGGAAAGGGATCTTGTCTTTAGCAACAATATCTAAAGTCTAATGGAAGAGGTACAGTTAGGGACTGTTCATACACCAGGTAGACTTTTCTGGGGGAGGGGGGGAAGGTGATACTTATGAGAATCTTAAAACACTTCTGGAAAAAATAAAATATTCGGAACATCAGTGGAATCTCTGTGCAGACCTTAAGTTAGTGGCATTGCTAACTGGGGTTTGTTGTTTTCTGTGCGAATTAGATAGCCGTGCGAGGAACAAACAATACCAAACAATACAATAACAATGGTACCTGGGAAGAAAAATGTGTCAAATCTGCCCCTTGTCGACAGGGACAAAATTTTCCCATCTCTGATACATGTTAAGCTTGGGCTCATTAAAATGTTCGTAAAAAACCTGTATATCCAAGGAGAACCATTTTGTTTTTTGAGGAAGAGGTTTCAGAGATTGAGCGAACCCAAAGTGAAGTCCGGATTATGAATATTATTCCAGAGCTGGTTGATTCGTATGCAGCACTGGGGTATAATACTAAAACTGCACTTCTGACATTCTCATCTGAACTCTTTCCCACAGAATATAGGAGCAGTCACTGACTGACTGACTGACTGACTGACTGACTGACTGACTGACTGACTGACTGACTGACTGACTGACTGACTGACTGACTGACTGACTGACTGACTGACTGACTGACTGACTGACTGACTGACTGACTGACTGACTGACTGACTGACTGACTGACTGACTGACTGACTGACTGACTGACTGACTGACTGACTGACTGACTGACTGACTGACTGACTGACTGACTGACTGACTGACTGACTGACTGACTGACTGACTGACTGACTGACTGACTGACTGACTGACTGACTGACTGACTGACTGACTGACTGACTGACTGACTGACTGACTGACTGACTGACTGACTGACTGACTGACTGACTGACTGACTGACTGACTGACTGACTGACTGACTGACTGACTGACTGACTGACTGACTGACTGACTGACTGACTGACTGACTGACTGACTGACTGACTGACTGACTGACTGACTGACTGACTGACTGACTGACTGACTGACTGACTGACTGACTGACTGACTGACTGACTGACTGACTGACTGACTGACTGACTGACTGACTGACTGACTGACTGACTGACTGACTGACTGACTGACTGACTGACTGACTGACTGACTGACTGACTGACTGACTGACTGACTGACTGACTGACTGACTGACTGACTGACTGACTGACTGACTGACTGACTGACTGACTGACTGACTGACTGACTGACTGACTGACTGACTGACTGACTGACTGACTGACTGACTGACTGACTGACTGACTGACTGACTGACTGACTGACTGACTGACTGACTGACTGACTGACTGACTGACTGACTGACTGACTGACTGACTGACTGACTGACTGACTGACTGACTGACTGACTGACTGACTGACTGACTGACTGACTGACCGACTGACTGACTGACTGACTGACTGACTGACTGACTGACTGACTGACTGACTGACTGACTGACTGACTGACTGACTGACTGACTGACTGACTGATATCTTGATTTTCATGAAAATTCGCAATTTTGTGAATAAAAACTCATTTTTTCAACACGCTACACGCTAAAGAAAACCCGCAGTAGAAACTGCCATTTCGAGGGTTAAATTAAGTGCAAACACCAACAATTTTCACCTGACTATTAATGCGTTTGATTTTACCATGCCTGCGATTAGATCAACCATGGTGCGGTTAATATCAATATGAGGTCTGTCAAATACACCACAAATGTTGATGTTTGTACCACAAACGTAGTAAATTTGACTGAAATTTCATGGTAGTTTTGAAAATAGGCATAGTCGGGTAAAATAGTAGTTTTTACTACAAATTTTTTTCTGTGTATGATTTGCTCTCCGTTGGCAGTGAAACCACAATTTTGAACAATAAATTCATCGTTTTGAAAAAATAAAGACATTTTGCAAAACATGATTGGTGTAATTTAATTTATAAATGAGCGTTCAAAGAATAATGATTGGACATGAGGCGAGACATGGCACGAATTAAGTCTCGTCCCACATCCATCCCCCTGGACCAAGATTTCTTCGACACCTTTGGGATGATAGAATGTTTCCATCGCCCCAAATCTCCTTTACTCCATTTATACTGCCAGCTGCCGACTGACTATTGACGAAAAATAGTAAAAAATTCATTGAAGGCGATTTGTCGATGATAAATATCGCCTTCTATAGCGCCCACCTTTGCAATCGAGTCCGCTTTCTCATTGCCCAGAATTGAACAATGAGAAGGGACCCATACAAAGGTGATGGTAAAATAACGCGAAGATAAAGTACTTAGAAGCTCCTGTATTTTCATGAGAAAATACGAGGAGTGCTTTACCGGCCTCACGGAGTGTAATTTAATTTAAACAGTATTTGGAACTACCCATAAAATCTTGTCCTGTTCATGTTTTATAAATGTATTGAACCATGTTTTTAAGAACAATAATAGAGTATTAATCACTTGCTGCAGTGAAAAAAGTATTTTCAGCTCGATCATTAGTCAAAGTGATATACGGGAGATCCACACCGCTCCGAACTTGACACGTTTTGCGATACGTTTATAACACATTTATAAAATATACATTTATAAATCATTCTAAAAAGATGTTCTGTGTGTTACTCTCCATGGACTATTTCATCTGGTGAATTCTTGAGTTCAGAGCCTGCATTAAGCCACACCCATCGCTAAATCAGCTTAAAGCTAGTTCGACAAAAGCCTGGGTTGCTATACCTTTTCAAAAACTGACGTCCATCGTCAACAATTTACCTAAGCAGTTGAAGGCCTGTTTTAAAAACAAAGGAGGGCGTTTTGATTCATGGATGTTAATAATATCTGCTACATTAGTTCACCTACATTTTTCTTAAATATATTATTATTTTATGATAAAAAAGGAAACAATAAAATAACGACTAAATCATCAATCACGGATAATATCTCCTCACCCTGTAGTCAATAATGAATATGACAACCGCTTTCCGTTTCCGTTCCGATGGAGTTTGGGCTTAAAGGATGCTGTTTGGTTCACTCTTTAAATGTTTTAGTAATTTACTTTGTAATCATGAATTTCCTGAAAAATGCTTGGAATTGGATGATATGATTGAAAGAATGCCGAAATTATTCTCTGATCTACAGTTTATTTGCATACCATTGACAATTTGATGCATTTATTTTTCCACATTTCAATTATTTCATATATTTTAATATGCCGATTGGAATAAAATCACAGTTTTGGCATAAAGCCAATTTTTCTTCCCCATGACTATTATAAAACTATATTGTCTTATGGCGACTTCCTTCAATGCCAATTTGCCGTTTAATGCATTAACTGGAGGCAAAATGGTTTTAAAATGCTTTTTCAACTGACCATCATAAGATAAAATCAATGAGTCCTTAAACAACATTTAAATACAGCATTTTACGAGTTCATAAAGTCGAAATAAAACCTTTGATAAAAGTTAAAGGAATTTGAGACACAAGGTTTTAAGATCGTTGTAAACAAGCTGTGTAGGTTCTCATAAACCTGACTAAAATATGAAACCTATTGGCACCTCTTGGTGTCATAATGAAACCAAATTGAGTGACTTTGATAAAACCTTAATAAAACTTAATAAAGCAGGATGGTTTTGGCAATGTTACTTGGGAAATGATTGTTTTAAACTCCACTTAATGCAGCTTTGAATCAATTTGAACCAACAATTAGGCTGCTATTGAGTACAGAAAATGTTAATGAATTTAAACAGACGCGTACAACTTAATCGCTTGCAATATTTCAGCTTAGCTTAGCTTATCCTGACTGACTGAACATATCAATGGTTTTTACTCCGTAAATGATCAGAATTAGTGAAATTGCTCAATTAATCAACTGAATGCAGCTGGGAAGAACCGACGATTCTCACTATACACGTTGCAGTGACTCAATTTCTTTAATAATTAATAATGCCGGCGCCGGCCACGTACTTGCAATCAGGTGGGAATGTGGAAGGGATATTAGTGTGACCTTTGTTGTTTAGGGACCGTGTTAACGTCTGCAGTGGCATGCCCCCTTTTCTGTAGATATCCTGCAAATAGAGATAAAGCAAGTTGGGTACCCCGTCCGATTGGTGGGCATTAGTAACTGATATTGATTCTATTTGTTCCTACGCTCATTGATTTGGTACCAACCGGGTGAGACTTGGTCCTATACCCAATGCTTTCTTTATCTCATATCCGTTCAACTATTCCCAATATTTTGTGAAATAATGGGCGGAATATTCCAATTTGAGATAATTCTAAGCAGTCAGTTTCTCAAAATTTCCCTGATCGACTTTTAATGCGCGCATTAAAAAAGCGACAATTTTCGTATGGATGGTAAAAAATAACTGAAAAGGTTATATAAAGAAGCCGAATTGCAATTTGTTCATTAAGAAATTAAAAAAATCATAAAAATACTTCGACTCCCGCCTTTCGGCAGTGAGGCGGAACTTTGGCCATAGGTGAAAAAATAAGCTTGTAGGCATATTCTTCAGTTCCTTGGTCGCCATTGGAAGCAGCTTTAATCCGGGAGCTACAAAGTAATAGCTCTTCTGCAGATCCAGCAACCCATTTCAGAATGTCTAGAGAGTCACGCCCATTGTAAAAATTACCGATATCATTTGGATAAGGGCACTAACACACTTCCAGATTTGTTGATGTTAAATTTCCTAACCAGGCACGTGTTTAGTATTATTTGAAAATAGGATTAGAATAAAGGATGGCATATAGTTATAATCAGATAGATCTCACCCATGGCCGCCTCTTTAAAGACACTATCTTGTTCAAACATAAAAATATAAAATTTCGACGTTGATTCGTGGTACGAACGGCAGCAAAATTGGAATTAATCGCTACGCGATCTTTTTTTTTTTTTGTTTTAAAAAAAAGACCGTGCGTTTTGTAGTTGCTAGTCCGTTACTGATCAGAACTTGAGTAATTGCACAGAGAACCACATAAAAGGAGCTTGAGAGTAGTTTTACATCTTCATTGTACAAGTTCACTAGTTCATTCTATTTATAGATCAGTACCGGCGCCGGCCACGTTCTCACGGTCTTCAGGAGGGGGGAAGAATGATTAGTTTGACAATCGTTGGTTAGAGACCGTGTTACCTCTGCGTCTCCACAATTGTCAAGAGAAGGGTAGTTTTGTGTTAGTGAGGCAGGTTATTTTTAAATTTATTTTATATCTAGTGGTGATAGAAAGAGGCAAGTGACAAATGGCAAGGAAGGGGGCGGGCCTGAGATTGAACTCCCGACCATCTGCCCAGTACGCAGAACGGGTAACCACTGAGCTACCCAGCCACTTCAAAACTATCGGTACGCGATCTTGCCAAGAAACTAAATCTTACAAAAAGTACCGTGTTTTGTGTTTGCTAAGCATTTGGCCAGCGCTTGACTGTGGATCCGAAGGTTGGAAGTGGAAAAAATCGAAAAGTATGCTCCCAACAAATGGTCAAGAAGGTGATTACCATTATTGAGAAAAATCCCAATCTTTCTGTGCAAAATGTGGCTCGCAAAGTTGGGAAGTTAAAACCATAATCATAAAAAGTGAAGCAAGGACTGAAGGCGTACAAAGTGCAAAAGGTGCCCAACCGTGATGACAAGTAAAATTTCACTGCAAAAAGTCGTGCTAAGGAGCTTTGCACCAATATTTTGCAAACATGTTCTTGTATCATAATGGACGACGAAACATACGTACTTGAAGACTTTGAACTGCTTCCGTGTCTGGCTTATTAATCCGCAATGTAAAGGAACGCCTTTGCCGAGCATTTTCGGACAAAGAAGGTGTCCAAACTCTCGAAGAAGTATTTGATTTGGCAAGTCATATGAAGTTGTGGTCGAAAAATTTAAAGTTGCGTCTCTACCGGCATTATCAATAAGGATGTATACGAGAAACAATGTCTGCAAAAGCGGTTGCTACCGTTAATCAGAATCAGAAGCCACGACTTTCCTCTGTTCCACAAGCCACGACGGAAGCTCTGTTTTTGCCTGATTTGAGCTCTTGTTACTATGCGAAATCTGTCCTGGAATGGTATGAGGTACAAGCGGTCAACTAAGTGCCAAAACAGCCAATCCACCAAACTGTCCAGAACTTCGCCCATTCGAGAAGTACTGGGCTCTAGTTAAGTGGAAACACTTCGAAACTAAGAAGAAAGCAAATGATACCGATAATTTCAAGAGAAGATGGAGAATCGTCACGGCGGGTGTATCTGAGGATACCGTACGGAACCTGATGGCGGGTATACCACAGAGAGTTCGAGAATTTTACAGAAAAAAGGATTAACATCTTTTTCTTACGTTTCTTAAGTAGCTAAGGCCTGTACTCGAAAAAAATGCACCATTTTTATCCGTGTGTAACTTTTTTGTCCGTGGGTAAAAATTCGTTAAAATTTGCGTATAAATAGTTTGAAGTGTTTACATGAGCAAAATTTCATAACAATCGGCTCAGTTGTTATTGAGGTGTCATCGAAACAAGAAGAAAATCGCCGGAGAATTTTGCATGGAAATTCCGACTGCGACCATGAGATGGATCGGAAGACAACTGAGAATCACCCATACAACTGTGTCTCGGGTGGTAAAATCGTTTAAGAAGTCCCAGATGACCGAGCGGCGAGCTGGAAGTGGAAGAAAATCGAAGACAGCTGACCCTGTGAAGGCCCGGAAGGTGTTGGATTATTTCAATTGTAATCCGAACCTTTCGATTCGCGACGCGGCTATGAAGGCAAAGTGTTTCGCCTGGTTCGTCCAGCAAACCATGAAACGAGCTGGGCTTCATGTATTTAAGGTCCACAAGGCACCGAACCGGCGTGATCAACAAAACATGGCGGCCAAATCCCGCGCAAGGAAGCTGTATCGAGAGTGGTTAACGAAACCGATGTGTGTGGTTATGGATAACGAAACCTACATCAAGGCAGACGCAAAGCAGATATCGGGGCTGGAGTTCTACGTTGCCAAATCATGGTTTGATGTTCCGGAAGACATAAGGAAGAAGAAAACGGACAAATTCACCAAAAAATACTTGCGCTGGCAGGCCATATGCCAATGCGGTAAACTGAGTAAACCGTACATCACAACGGGTACCATCAACAGCGAAATTAACCGCCCCGAGTGCCTCCAGAAGCGTCTGTTGCCCTTCCTGCGGTCCCACGGAGGCGAGACATTATTTTGGCCGGACCTGGCATCATGCCATTACGCGCGATCGACGTTGGATTGGTACAGAGACAATAACGTTGTTTTTGTACCAAAAACCGCCAACCCCCCAAATTCAACAGAGATTCGTCCGGTGGAAAAAATTTGAACCATAATGAAGGCCAAAGTTCTAAAAACGTCCAAGGTGTTTAAAAACGAGCTGGAGTTGAAGAAAGAATGGATGAAAGTGACTAAAAAGGTCGGCTCCACCATTGCACAAAATGTAATGAGGGGTCTTAAGGGAAAGGTGCGGGCTTTCAGCGATGGAAAGGAAATTGAATAAAATAATTATGCCAAAACATAATCCATATGTTTTAATCAATTTCCTGAAAGTTTCAAGAAAATGCAAACCAAAATAAATTTTTGGCGAACACTTTTGTCTGGTGCATTTTTTTCGAATACAGGCCTTATAACTCTATTATCGTGAAATTAACAATCGGTTTTGTTGAATAATGTGTTTTCTTTAAATATATTTTGGTGTCAAAATTTATTTAATTTTTATCATTTAAGGTCGGTATCGAGTTCGGAAGAAATTTCTTTTTCCATCTCAATACCGGGTTAAATTCCGTTTACTGAAACAGAAAAGTAAAAAATCGAAAAGAAATTTCTGCAGCAGTATTCACCTGAAAGGAACGAAAAATAAAATTGGAATTTGTAAGGTTTCCACGCAAACTAATGGGAGCTGTCACTTTTACTTTCGGAAAAACATCCCGCTCGATTATTCCGTTAGTGAAGGTGACCTTTCGTTCCAGGCAGATGAATTGTCAAAATTCCGCTTGGTAATATTGAACAAAATTCCGTTACCTCTCTACTTTTTATGTCGATACTGGCCTTTATGAAGATTATAACTGCCGATTTTTTACTTTTATAAAACGGATTATTTAGTGTGGACTGTTTCTTGTACAATTATGTTGCTTTAATTTTGATTTTAAAAAAGAAGAATGTATTTGGCGAAGTTTTTTACAAACGGATTACAACACTCAGCGAAATAAACTTTCGATATTCATAAGATTGCATTATGATTGTTTGCTACAAGAAATCGTTATGAATTTCATTAATTTACCTTATGAAATATAATGATGTATGTATGTATGTATGTATGGTAGCCACCATCCCTTCATGCCCTTGGCTTGGATGCAGCTCCACTTAATAGCAAGATCAAATTGAGCCACCGATCTGAATTCACAATATCGCTGTATGAAGGGCCAAAAACGGAGGGGTGGACCCGTAAGCAGAGACACTCACGCGAAATCCACGGGAAATTAAGAATCTCCTTCCAACGATACGATCCAACAATTCGAATAACCCAATTCGCAATACTTATTAAGCTTTCTACAGGATGGCTTGTTAAGAAGGGCGCGTCACTCTCACTGAAACTGTTGGAGTAGAATTCGCAGGATCGCAATCGAATCGGTAGGATAAAGAAAATGATAATGCTCGTTCCCTCCTAGACTCAGGCAGTCAATCAAACCATCGTCCAATTTCAGCTTGAATGATACCCTGATGCTCCCTCCCAACCCAGTATTTATTATATATAATGTACATAATATGTCATAATATGCAATATATGCAGTATGTAATAGAGCAATGAAATATACTATAATATTTAATTAAAATAAGCCATGGTTGGAATTCGTCATCCTGTAATTTAAATATGGTTATAAATAAAATAATATGATGAAATAGTTAAAATAGAAATAATAGGCATATGATAATCATATGCAGCTTAGTGCATCTTTACAGCTCAATCAGTGGTAGATGAATATAATGGAATGGATGGAATGTCATTGCAATTAAATAAAACATGAACCATTTAATTATACATGAATCAAAAAAATATGTATGTATTCATGACATATAGATATACACAATCAGCAGAATTAAAGAGCATTTAATAATTTTAATAAAATTCAATAATTTTAGTTCTTAGAAAAACACCTTTAGATACTATGAAATAAAATATCTGTACTATCTGGAATCTATTTCCTTGTAACCTTGAAGCAAATGAAATTTAATTATTATTATTAATCTTTTAGTAAATATTTTCAATATGATTATACTTATATATAATGATGATATGATGAAAATAATACGATGTTGTAATAGTAGACACATACAAATTAAATGCAACTATTTGTCTCTTCTGCTGTGATGTTAGATGATTGAAACTCTGAAATTTCCAAAGTGTTATAATGAAGGAAAGTTGATCACCGGGCAGCCAAGCAGAATAGCAATTAAATTTAAGCAAACAATTAGCCGAAATAAATTTCATTTGATTATGATTACTGCCCACAAACGGAAGCTAAATAAATCTACAAAAAAGAAAAAAAAAACCAGAGAGAGAAAAAGAAAAATGAAATTTGAATTCTCCGATAACTTTTGCTTTCTACTGGGCCCATAGATAATTCTTTATATCGGTGCAATAGAAAATGAGAGATCATAAACAATTTTAGTTTTTGAATTATTAAACTTTTTTGGAAATTTTATTTAGTAGAATTTGTCGTATGATCATTTCTAAAAAAAAACATTAAAAACCATCCTATCTTTTCAAATACATATTGTGGGTTAGGTGGGCTAAAACTTACGACGATGCATAGATGCGAACCTGAAAATAGCTTTAAAAATATTGTGAAGGGATGTTATAATATAAAATGATAGTAACAATTCTATTTGTACTGTCTGCATGTCTGTAGACTGATGTCCAGCTGCAGTTGTAGACGCACTTGCATTATCATTGCCACGAAGCAAAGAAAAAAATTAAAATTATTAAACAACACTTGGGAATTCCATAGATGATCTGAAATTATACACCGTATAAAGAATACTTCCATTTTTTGTGGTAGGGTAAGATTTCAGCATGCTACCTTCCTACATCGCGTTGGTGGGACTGCTTCCTAAGCCGTTGGATGCCAGGACAGACGCTGTTTGAGCTGCACCTCCTTGGTAGACAGACGCTCGGAACGCACCTCCTCAATCTAGCTGAAGTCAGAAGGACAACAGTGCCCAGGCTGCACTACCAGCTAAGTACGCAACCCTTAGCTGGCGGTCTTTGTCATCTCTTGACCCGTGGAAGCATGAGGTAGGAACTTGTGAGGACCAGTGCTATGTTGCGGGGACGCACGCTCCATCCCAGTTGTCTACTCACCATTTTGCAGCCCACCTTATGAAATATAATGATGTTGAAAAAATAAAAATATATATAAAAAAAAAATAAATATGGAACAACCTGGATTCGAACCTTGAACGTTGAGGTTATGGGTCCAGTGACTTGACTACTAGTATATATCAACACTTGTAATCACTTGAAATTGGAAAGCTTAAAGGTGAACAAAAACAACAACGTGTAAAACAAAGTCCATTCATAAGTCAACCTTATGAAATTTAAAGCATCGTACATAAGTTGAACCTTATGAAATTCTTAAGATTATTTGGTTGAGTGAATGAGTTGGCTATTTTCTTTTTTCATACTTTTTTTTCCTTACTTTTATCAACACTATCAACTATTTTGTTCGTGATGATGATGATGATGATGATGGAAATTCGATTCATGTTGATGTAGTTTAAAAAAAGCAAAAAAGAAATGAAGAAAGTAGTCTACAAAAGTTTGAGCCTCGCACGTGGTATTCAGGTACTTAAAAGACATTTTTTAGAATTTATAAAAAAAATGGCCTTTGATGATTCCATCAATATGATATCTCTTTATTTTTATTAGGAAATATTGTTACTATATTAACTATATATCAATGATGACGGGATATCTCTCGAGAAGGAAGTTTTCAAGGATTACATACTATTCCAGTTACTTTAGGCCTACGATGAGGAATAATTTTGTTCATTATTTCAGAAGTATTCTTTTTCATTTCTTTTTTCTGAGCTTTTTTTCACAGTAGTTTATCCCCAACAATTGAATTAGGAATACAATAACCCCCTATTGGAATTATTACTTTTAACCCCTTTCAAATTCCCCTTTTAAATACAGCTATTTTATTAGCCTCAGGAGTCCCAGTAACATGAGCCCATCATAGATTAATAGAAAATAACCACACACAAACTACACAAAGTTTATTTTTCACGGTTTTATTAGAAATCTATTTTTCTATACTTCAAGCTTACGAATATATTGAAGCTCCTTTTACAATTGCAGATAATGTATATGGCTCTACATTTTTTGTAGCAACAGGGTTCCACGGACTTCATGTTTTAATTGGTACATCGTTTTTATTAATTTGTCTTATTCGTCATATAAATTATCATTTTTCTAAAAGACATCATTTTAGATTTGAAGCAGCAGCTTGATACTGACACTTTGTTGATGTAGTTTGATTATTTTTATATATTTCAATTTATTGATGAGGTAGTTAATTTATAAAGTATATTATTGTATATATGACTTCCAATCATAAGGACTAAATAAATTAAGTATAAATAATTATTATATTATTTTTAATAAGATGTATTATTCTCATTATAACTTTCATTGTAATAATACTAGCTACAATTCTATCAAAAAAATCTATTATTGACCGAGAAAAATCATCTCCATTTGAATGTGGATTTGACCCCATAAATTACAGCTTCGAAGGTTCGAATCCAGGTAGCTCGACTTCCTTTTTCATTACGATTTGTTTTTAATTGCAATTATTTTTTTAATTTTTGATGTAGAAATCGCTTTAATTCTACCTAAAATTCTAATTATTAAATCCTCTAATATTATCAACTGATCTATTACCAGTTTATTTTTTATTCTTATTTTATTACAAGGATTATATCATGAATGAAACCAAGGGGCCTTAGCATGAAATAATTAATACATATGAAGCGATTTATTGCAATTAGTTTCGGCCTAATCTTAGGTGAAATTCACCCATATATTAGGATAATAGTTAACTATAACATTTAATTTGCATTTAAAAAGTATTGAATTTATTCAATTTATCTTATATTTAATTGAAACCAAAAAGAGGTGTATCACTGTTAATGATATTAATGAATAATTTTATTCCAATTAAGAAATATAAATGGAATTAAACCATTAAAGTTAAAAGTTAGCAGATTTTTCTTGATCTACATATTTCTATTTTTATAATTAAATTAAATTTATATAGTTTAAATAAAACATTACATTTTCACTGTAAAAATAAAAATTAGTTTTTTATAAATAAAATATTATTCATTATATTTAAAAATTATTATTTATTTCCCTAACATGTTCAATGTTATACTCTAAATATAAGCTATTTAATTTTTTTATTTTTTAAAAAATAATATTATTACTACTAAAAACTAATATATAACTACTACTACTAATATATAACTTAATAAATACATTTTTAAACATATAATGAATAATTTTTTAACTGTTTTTATAATATTTGTCCCCCGAAATATTCACTTCATCCCTGATCAAAATTTTTATAAGAATATATTTCTAAAATTAATGGAAATTTAATAACCCCAATAGTTGAAATTATTGGTATAAATCATATCCCTCCTGAAAAAAAAAACTATATCAGTAAAATCTTAAAGATTTATTTAAAAAAAATAATTTTACTCTTCTTAATAAATAACCTATTACTCCCCCCAAAATACAGACAAATAAAGTTAAAAAATTTATATAAAAAGGTAAACAAATCATTTCAGGATTAAAAAATATTAATCAATTTAATATTCTACCCCCAATAATTGCTGTAATTATTAATAAAAAATTCTAAAAGACATAACTCAACCATTATCATTTAATATATTTAAAGAAGTTCCATTAACATCTCCAGTTCTTTAATAATACACTAATCGAAAAGAATAACAAGCTGTCAACCCAGTAGAAAAAAAGAAAAAAAAAGAAATAAAATTTACATAAGATAATATAACTGTTTCTAAGATTAAATCCTTTGAGTAAAACCCGGCTAAAAAAGGTATACCTCATAAAGCTAAGTTAGCAATATTAAAACATCTACACGTCAAGGGCATTCTCATTCTTAATCCTCCTATATATCGAATATCTTGAGCATTTTTTGTATTATGAATAATAACCCCAGCACATATAAATAATAAAGCCTTAAATAAGGCATGAGTTAAGAGATGGAAAAATGCGTGAAACTTAAAGAACCCTATTGATAAAATTCTTATTATTAACGGGGACGAATTAATAAATTAACCCCCGCAGTTACTAAGGTAGAAGAATGAACTAATGCAGAGACAGGAGTAGGAGCCGCCATAGCTGCGGGTAATCAAGAAGAAAAAATAATCTGGGCTCTTTTAGTCATAGCATCCAATACAACCAGCCCTCCAATAACCCCTATTTCAAAATTATTTTTTATCATATCTAAATAAAAAATATAATTTCAACTTCCATAGTTTAATATCCAAGCAATAAAGGGCGATACGGTCAAAATTTGGTCAATATCAACTTGACGTATTTCTTTCAATTTTGCATTTAAAAAACCTGAACACCCCTCATTTTGAAGGTGTGTGTGTGTAGAATATTGCTCCTATTTTGATTTTGGAATTCACTCTTCAGTTGTCAAAATGCCGTCCAAGCAAGAAGAGCAGCGTATCAAAATTTTGCTCGCGCATCGCGAAAATCCGAGCTACTCGCACGCAAAGTTGGCAAAATCGCTAAAAGTTGCCAAATCAACCGTTACAAATGTAATTAAAGTGTTTGGGGAACGTTTTTCGACAGCCAGGAAGTCTGGATCGGGGGGAAATCGAACGACAAAGAGAGTTGCCGGTAGTTTCAAGCGAAACCCTAACCTATTTCTCCGAGATGCCGCAAATAAGCTGGGTGTATCGTCTACAACCGTGCATCGAGCCAAAAAACGAGCCGGACTATCGACTTACAAGAAGGTAGTGACTCCAAATCGCGATGATAAACAAAATACGACGGCCAAAGCGCGATCCCGGAGGCTGTACACCACGATGCTGACGAAGTTTGACTGCGTGGTAATGGACGACGAAACCTACGTCAAAGCCGACTACAAGCAGCTTCCTGGACAGGAGTTTTATACGGCAAAAGGAAGGGGAAAGGTAGCAGATATTTTCAAGCACACGAAACTGTCAAAGTTCGCAAAGAAATATCTGGTTTGGCAAGCCATCTGTACCTGTGGCTTGAAAAGCAGCATTTTCATAGCTTCCGGGACTGTCAACCAAGAAATTTACGTGAAAGAGTGTTTGAATAAACGTCTGCTGCCTTTCCTGAAGAAACACGGTTGTTCCGTACTGTTTTGGCCGGATTTGGCATCTTGCCATCACGGTAAAAAGGCCATTGAGTGGTACGCCGCCAACAACGTGCAGGTAGTTCCCAAGGACAAGAACCCTCCCAACACGCCAGAGCTCCGCCCAATTGAGAAATACTGGGCTATTGTCAAGCGGAACCTAAAGAAGACCAAAAAAAACTGCTAAGGACGAGCAGCAGTTCAAGGCAAACTGGCTTTCTGCGGCGAAGAAGGTGGACAAGGTCTGTACAAAATCTGATGGCAGGGGTCAAACGTAAGGCCCGGCAATTCGGATTTGGAAAAGCGGAAGCCTAACTGAATATTTTTCCTGAATTTTATACTAATTGAACTTGAAAAAGAAATTTAATTTGATTTTTTAAATAAACGATTTCACCGATTTACACGCGTTTTCCCTTGACCAAATTTTGACCGTATCACCCTTTAGCTAATAATAAAGCAATACTTATTTTATCATAATTAATAAATTTATATAATGAAAATTTATATTTTAATAAATAATTTAATTTAACAATAAATAGTAAATAATTTAAAATAAATTATAACAAATTTATTAATGATAACTATTTTTAAGCTTACATTTATTTAAATATTTTATTTTAAATTTTTAAATTTATTTCAAAGCTTATCCCTAAAAACATTAAATTTATAAAATAAAAATATTAAAAAAATAAAAATTTTAATTTATAAATCTAAATTAAATTTATTTCTTAAAAAACTAGATATATTTTAAAACGATTAACATTTCATTTCTAATTATATATTTAAAATAATTATGCCACAGTAACTTTCATATATAATTAAATCTTTAAAATTCGAGAAAAATTAATATAATAATTAATTAATTAATAAACCCTGATACACAAGGAACAATAAATTAAATTTTCTTTTAAAATAATTTTTTTTCAAATTATTTCAATTTTCTTTTACAATACTAATAAACTATTATTAAAATTATTTTTTCTTTAAAAAATACTTTGACAAAATTTAAAAAAATATTTTTATTAAATAAAATTAAACAATATAAAAAATTAATAAATAAAATTTAATCAATTTAAATTGATTTGCACAAATTTCGTTTCAATGTAAATGAAATACTTTACTAATTAAGCTTTAAACTGTCTTTCTAGATACACTTTCCGGTACATCTACTATGTTACAACTTATCTTATTTTAAAAATAAGAACGATGGGCGATATGTACATGTCTTAGGGCTAAAATCATATAAATAATCTATTTTATATTACTATTAAATCCACCTTCAAATTTTTATTTCAAAAAATTATCCGTTTAAATAAATTTATTGTAATCCATCTCTACTTAAATATAAACTGCACCTTGACCTGACACTTTATCTAATTAAATATTAAGAAAATTATTATCTAATAACATATTCTGATGACGGCAATATACAAATTAAACAAACTTAAGTAAGGTTCAATGTGGATTATCAATTACAGGACAAATTCCTCTAAATAGACTAAAACACCGCAAATTTTTTTAAATTTTAAGAATATAACTACTATTACTTTAGTATTTAAATATTTATTTTCAATAATAGGGTATCTTTTCCTAGTTTATTATTAAAAGTTTATAGCTTAAATTACTAACCTTACTAATAATAAATAAATAAATTTAAAAAATTTCCCTTATAAATTTATATTTATATAAGTAAATTTATAATTTAACAAATACTAAAATTTTTTATTTGTATTATTTGTATAACCGCGGTAGCTGGCACAAATTTTACCAATACTATATATTATTACTAATGCAAAATTTCTTTTTTAATTAATATTAATTACTGCGAATACATAAAATTTTTTAATTTTTTTAAAATTAAATAAATTCCCACAAATATTTACATGTAAAATAAAATAATTACAAAAAAAATAACCAAAATAATATAATTTATTTAATAAATAATCAATTATAAATAACTAATAAAATTATTACAATTAAAATTTCAATGTAAATAATTATAAACAAATAATTAATATAATAAAGAATCCTCTCTAATAACCAACTTTTAAAATTTAATCCCTAAATTTTAATTTTAAAATTTTTAAATTTAATTAACAAAAAATAACTAATAAAACTATTACAATTAAAATATCAATAAAAATAATTATTAACCAATAATTAATATAATAAAGAATTAATTAAATAAATAATTTAAATTAGTACAATCCTCTCTAATAACCAAGTTTTATAGTAGTGGGTTGTCTGGCTGATTGTCGGGGAATTCCTTTTCAATTCTGTCGTGGTTGTAAGTAAAAGTTTGACCATGGCCGGTTTTTTCGGTTTTTAAATTTTCTCGATTTTCCTGATTGGGGATATCCTTGGTCAGCCTAAAACTAAGGTTCCATTAGTGTTGGAACCTCATTGACTTTGTAGCAGGCAGGATCGGATATTGGCTTGTCTTTTGATAATGTCCTTATGCGGGACTCTGTAATTTGAATTGTTATAGGATTTTGTGATGGCGATACTTGCGATCATTTGTGGTTGACATCAATAGCTTTTCACAATTATATCGCTGTAAAGCAAATGAACAGTTTTTGAAGGTTTTACATCTGTAAATGAAATCAGTTCGTTTTTTTTTTTGCATAACCGGTTGAATTGTTTATAAATACATTATCTAATAGATAAATCGTCTAGCTCAAACCTTTGTAGGAGTAAGTGGCGGGACCATCATCATCATCAAGTTGTTCCGGGATTCCATGAGATGCTTGTTTCATGGAAAGATCATAATGAATTGAGGAACTGCTATAGCTGAAGTGAGCGCGGTCTGGAGTAAAGCACGGAAGACACATTTCCGACGATATGTAGTGGTGGTAAATTCTCATGATTTTTCATAAATATGATATTGATAAACTTCAGAAGGCCACTCCTGGAACCACCGGAACGTCCCCGGGGGAACCTGTAGTAGCATTTTCGCTTCAAATACGTAATGTGGGCATTCCAAGTGCACTTTGAATCAAACCATAGTTATAAAAGATAATAGTACTTAAATAACTACTTTTGTGACCAAACATCCCCTATGTTTTAAAATTTTTACTATACACAGGAAAAAAAACACAGGTACACTCTTTGCAAAACAAACCATGTGGAACTGTCAATGTTGACACCCGAGTGAGCTCGTACCAATTAGGAATACCATATTTTTGCAACGGTGAGTGTCTGCCGCGTGAACAAATCCCTTCCCTTTCAAAGTTGTCATCGGACACCAAGCGGAGCTGTTGTCAGTAATAATTAAAACGCAAACAATCCGAATCCATGTAGGATCAAATAAATCATTTCGCCTACCCTCTCACTCTGACAGGTGTGTTATTATTTATTCATTGGCGCAAAGTTCTTTCCCCCTCTCCCACCACCCGCCTCTTTCTTTCGCCCGTTGTCGGTAATTGCATCTTGGCACCGAATCACCAACCACCGCGAGTCACATGTGAGATTGCTGCACCGAATGCAAATCGATACCTCTTTGGATTGGCTTTGCCATCCTTTGGCGAAGTGAATGTCCGCCTGCTCGCCGGAACAGGTACGAGTCACACTTTGAGGTCATTGCAATTGACAAGCGAACCGGAGCCGCTCCGGTTGTGGTCCCACAAACCGAGAAACTAATTAATTTAATATCAAGAAATCGATGATAAATCGATATATCTGCGTTTGTTCACACATCGTTTCGCGAGATGGCTTTTTTTGTTCGTTGCAATGCTTTACAGATGACTTCACATCTCGCGTCCTGAGCTCCGGAGGGTAACTGAACTGGAATGCAATCTCCTTTTTTTTTGTTTCGTTCCATTCCTTTCCCTCCAGCGAGCGTCGGCAAAAAAATGGTGTGAATTTCATTTCATGCTTTTTATCTACACACATGCTCCCTAGCTTTGGCGTTTCTGAAAGGGATGATGCCACCAGTAGATGAACGAATAGTTTGTATTAAAATGTGATACACGGAAATGAGCAAAACGCTGCGAGTGAGGTTGTGCCACCATTTGATCAGCGACCCGTACAAACAGACTATTAGTTTAGATTAGTTCTACTCTTCAAAGTGACCCTCGGCGGGAAGCTTAGTCCAAGCAATCGTACTTCCGAGTGAGGTGAAAGCCCTGAAAGGTTTTTTTTTGCATTCCTCGACTTGCATGCATACCGTCGGACGGTGAGTGATAAATTGAGGTACACCCCCAGTCGTATGATGAGAGTGTTGTATCTTTCCATTCAAATTGATTAAAGCAGACCCTGTCTCCCACAGTTCGTTCCGTCTGGATTGTGACCAAAGTTGGACGACGACCGGAAAGGTGAATAACTGTATCATTTCGTACTCCGAAATGGGAACGCCTCCACTACCCAGGTGATCCGAATGGAGCAGAGCATAAAGCGACGAAAAATAATGATAACAAGCGACCCGTCGGCAACCCTTCAAAAATATAAATATCGTTGCTCGTATTTCACCAGTCTCGAAGAGTTAACAAGTTTATGGTGAAAACATATACACCGAGTGTGTAATAATCGTAAATCAGATTACCGATTTGAATTTCAAATTGTCTTAATCCTCACGCACAGCCCCCAAGGAAGCAGCTCCGGAGTGTGTCTTTCGCAAGGGAGAGATTTCTCAGACCGGAAGAGGGGCGGCTCAGATGGCGTAATTTGTCATCCTGTTCCGCAAGCGGGCGGGGAACGATCGCAAATGTATGATGATTGGTTTTGTTTGCTTGGCGTTTTCCGAGGGGGAATGATTAAGCTGATGACAGCAGGATGCTATTTTTCAGGTAGGTAATGATTTGAAGTTCAATGTTGGAAGTGGCAGAACGTCTATAGATTCTTTGAATCTGATGGTGTTAATCCTCTTTCCTCTGGCGAACTAGCTGAAGTTCTTTTGGCGGTGCCAAGAAGTCACTGGTAAATTCAGACCTAAACTCACTGCAAATGTAGCAATGTTTGAATACAGTAACAAAGAGATTACAATGTAAGATGTATGTGTGCAGTGTTCATCAAAGTCAACATCTGGAATGAATGACGATGATGATGATGAGATGGTGTGATGCTTCTGTTGCTGGAAATCCACCAACGATGGCCACCACTCGTCCGGACTCAATACACTTCCTGAGGGCACACCGCAGAAGCGCAGACCGAAACAATGTTACACCGAAAGAATCTTCCGTTTGATTATGCTTATTTTATGACCATACCATTCAATTTTCTTCTCATCTTACTTTTGCTGTCTTTTCTGAGCCAGAGCACATCGTCGGACACGCGATTCGGGCGCCCAAATGTATCGACAGAAACTGTGCACGCCGGAGGCCCGTGCAATAATTTTCGCCAAAATATGCCCCTTGCCATCCAAATGGACGGCAACCAACAACAGCGGCGCACACCTTCTCTCCAAACACAACAGACACACACACACACATACACTCAGACCCAGGTTGGAGGAGAGAGAAATATATGATAATTATTTTATTTCTGCTCTTTGCCCCTGATCAGAACGCTATTGCAATAAATTAATTAACCAAATAGGTTCGGGAGTCCATCCTGAAAGCTTTACTCGACTGTTCCCCATCCAAAGACGGTCGTTGACCATTGGAATTTATCTTGTGAGAGCCAAAGGCAAGAAGCGTCCGCAGCCCCATAAAACTGAGATATTTGTGATGACAGTTGATGGAACCCAAACTTTTTCCGAACAAGTAAAGCTAACAACAAACAGCATCATCACCGCCATGACCATCATCATTTGCCGAAACGATCATCATTCTCCCAAGCTGTCTTCATCCCCGGTTCATTTTAATAAATTTCCGATAAAGACAAGTTGACTTTTCTCGGCTTGAACTGATCACCCGCAAAACAAAGAAACTCGAAAAATAAATACGACTTCTATTCGCGTGGCCCTGAGGATCAAATGCGGAGGTGTTTGTCGTTTGGATTTCCTCACGCAATTGCCAAAATACCGAACCCGACGGACGGAGAATTTGAACAACAAAGCAGAAACACCGAAAATTATTGAACAGAGCGATTGATTTTGACCGGGCCGCGATCGAACGGTGATCGGATGCAAACATGGCTTGAGTTTGGGATTTGAGATTTCTTCTACAGCTTTATGTTTTATTGAGATGAGGAAGGCTGGCCTGGAATCAGTGGCTGTCTGATGTCGTTCATAATTGACTAATAGGCTAGACAAAAACTTCACTGTCACCAACGAGCCGTATCGAATGTGATCAATAAGTATAATAAATCAGGTGAAGGGGTGTTGAAGAATTCGGCGGTTTTGTTGATCAACATTGGCCACAGTCACTTATAATGGCGGGGGTTGAGTTCGACATGTTTCGAGGCTTTTGTCAAGACCAGACGAGCATTCGGAAACTGAAATTTGACTGATAGCTAGATCAGCCAAACGATAGAAATACTTTATGCAGCCAGAGCTGGTAAATCTCACAGCCGTCAAGCGAAAATAACAAAAGAGACCATCCCACTAAAGATTGTACTGGAAAAAAAAATGCAACTGACGACACCAAAAATTCATTTGTTTTAAGTTGGATATTTTTGAAACTCTCAAGGAATAAATAAACACATGTTTACTATGTCGTTGAAAAGTGGGTTCATTCAGTCTCCTCTCCTAAATGCCCTCACCTTGGACTTAACACTACCCATCAAATCCTGTGCAACACTTGCGCCATCTTTCTTACACGCTTTCGTCAAATCTTTCTTCAAATCCTTGTCGTTTTTGAAGACTTTCCCTGTTTTCCAGAGCTCGCCCTTCATAACCGCCCAGAGTTTTTCTATTGAGCGATGTTCTGGCGAGTTTGGCGTATTTGCCTCCTTCGCCACAAAAACAACATCGTTGGCTTCGTACCACTCCATCACCGGTTCCGCGTAATGGCACGATGCTTGATCCGGCCAAAACAGAGTGTCTCCTTTGTGGCACTGGAAGAATGGCAGCAGGCGCTTGTGGAGGTATTCTTCTTTATATCGGTGTGTACGGCTTGCTTAATTTGCCGCAGACACAGATCGCCCGTCACACCAAGTACTTCTTGGCAAATCTGTCAACCTTCTTCTTCCGGAACTTTTTCGGAACATCCAGGCGGAACTCGTCGACGAAAAACTCCACGAAAAATGAATGTACGTCCATTACGATGCATTTCGGCTGCATCAACCACTCGCGGTAACGCTTCTTGGCGCAGAATTTGGCCACCGTATTCTGTTTATCGTTTAGATTGGGCGCCTTCCTCACCTTAAAGACGTAAAGTCCGGCCCACTTTATTGTCTGCTGGACAAACCAGACGGAAGAATTGACCTCCTTGGCCACATCCTGATTCAAATGGTTCGGATTGCGCTTAAAGCAATCCCTCACCTTCTTTGCGTTTACGGGGTCGGTCGCCATCGCTTTTCTTCCGCTGCCTGCTCGCCGCTGGGTCGTCTGTTTCTTCTTGATCGATTTTACCACCCGGGACACTGATTGTCGATACTCAACTGTTTCGCGATCCACCTGAGGGACTGGCCTGGATTTTCCACGACCGTGCCCATATTTTTTGTCGAAGCACTTCTTGCTTTCTTGCTTGGAAACCATCTCGATAACCACTTGACAGATTGTGACAAAAGTTTGCACATGTAAACATTACACTCTTGATTAGTTTAAATCACCCCCCCCTTTTTGCCCCCCCGCGCAAGCCCCCCCCCCCCCCCCGAAAAACAAATGAATTTTTTTCCCAAAAAAAAAAAAAAAAAAAACAAATTAACGATTTTTTAATTTTTACCACAATTTAATTTATAACCAAGGAAAAACACTCTCAGTGTGATTGCTTCGCCTGGATTTGGGACACTAGATTTGAAATTCGAGGCTGCGTTTGAGACAACGCCAATCTCATATCATCTTCAACGTTCAGTCTGTTTCTTGTCTTCGTTTTGATTTGAAGTAGAGTTGAAAATCCGTTTTCACAAAGGTATGTTGACACGAATGGGATTAGGATCTTCAATGCCTCCATGGAAACTTTGGGGTACGAGCCATACATAGCACACCAGCACTGGCTCAGTTCCTTTTCATGAAACAAATCGCGAGACGAAAAATCGTTTTTCAGGTCCAAGTAGTCATCCTGTATCTCATCTGCAAGGCTAGCCACATCCAATGAAGATGAAAACGGGTTGCGTACTAAAGTTACTTCTTGCTTCAACTCGGGGAAATACTTCTCAAATTGCTGCTCCAGTGAATCCAAATGTGCAATAATTTCTGCTTGGAGAGCCGAAGTCAGCTCGCTTGCTCCTTTATCGGTCATATTGCACAGACGATCACACATGGCAACATTTCCCATCTTAACTTTTCGGCGCCAATTTCTTAGTTTTTCCGCGAATGCATGGAGATGATCTTGGAAGTGAACAAGACTGGATTGTTTGCCCTGAAGTTTCAAATTCAGCAAATTCAGATGCTCAAAAACATCAGCTCAGTAAGCGAGACGCTTCTGAAAGTCTCCTGCATTAAAATGTGCAAGGAAATCATTTTTCCCTTGATCTTTCAAAAACGTTTGGATCTCATCCTTCAACTCGAAAACACGGTTGAGTATATTACCCTTCGACAACCAGCGTACGGAAGTGCAGAAAAGAAGAACCTATTCAGGGCTCCAGACTTAACATAGTTAACAATCTTTATGACCAATTCCAGTACTTTCAATCACCCTTCCGGCAACGTCTTGCTGGCAAGATCATATCGATGGATCATGCAATGGACATCTGCGGCATGTGGGGTAAGCTCCTTGACCTTCTTCTGAAATCCAGATTTCTTACCAAGCATTGCAGGAGCTCCATTGGTGCAAACCCCACAAAGTTTGTTCCACTGCAAGTCACCAGATTCAAAAAACGCCTTGATTTTAGCCATGATATCATCACTTTTGGTAGTAGTTTTCAAGTCACAACAGGAAAGAAACTCCTCCTTTAAATCGCCAGCAGAGCATACTTACTTCACAAACACTAACAGCTGCGCACAGAAACTGACATCCGAGGATTCATCGAGTTTCCAAAAGAAATTTTTTTATTTCTACCAGAACTTGCTCTTTCACGTCTTTGGACATATGGGCAATTCGTCTTTGCTCAATGTTGTTTGATAATGACACTTGCCGCATTTTCTTTTCACTTTTTTCTCCAAGAACCAAATTTCACCATTTTCAGCATGCTAGGTTTGATCAGAGTTTCTCCAATCGTATGAGGTTTTTTGTTTATAGCGATTTCCAGTGCTGCCTCATATGACGCCTGCACTACTGCTGTGTTTTGTTGTTGAATGCTGCCAGTGCCTGTGGCATCGAATCTCTGCCGTTTCAAGCCAGCTTCATGACGCCGAAAAAAGTCCACATCCTTAGTACTATGCTTCAGTTTTGATAGCTTCATTGATTCAACACTTAATACAACGTCACAAAGCACGCACTGTGGCGTATTGACGCCATTAACGATTATAGTTGTGAAACCGAATTTCATATAATCCTCGGAATACTTGCGTTTCTTTTCCATGATGAGGCCGTCTAAAAAGTACAACATTATCTTGTTCTTTTCTGTAACTATTTTAAAATTTATTGAATACTTTACCTATTCAAGTTGACAAAAATTAGTTTGCAGCGGTAAACCAAAATCTCAGCAAAATTTTAAATGTGGAAGCAACAAATTGGTCGGTTGATTGATTTGGGACTCGACGCGTGAATGGCCAGTTCAGTTGTAAAAGAAGACAAAACAAATGAGCCAACTACTACTGCGCATTCATTGATTTTTTCTTCACGTTTAACGACGCACCAGGACGCACACTAATACATCAACTCACATCTCAGTAAGAAGGAAAGAGCAAGTAAAAAATGAATCCATCCAATCGCATGTGCTAGCAAGAAAAAGACAATGGAAGAAGCAACTGTCAATGCCTTTCGTTCACCACTACTCTGCTCTACTCGAATGAATTATAAGACGCACGAAGACCAAAAATAAACTCGTTTATTCCTTAAATTCATGCACTTTATAAGTAGGTTGCATTTTATTTTATGGATCAGTTATTTTTTTTTATTCTGTATGCATACAAATTGTCACGCTGGTCAGACGCCCGCGACCCCCCTGGGGGTCGCGAACCACCGGTTGGGAAGCCGTGGTTTAAATCAATTATTTTATTATTATTTACTTATGCAATAAAAAGTTAAACACAAAAGAAAGTGTTGCATTTTTTTCGATCCTTGCCGTCGGGTCAATCGACATTTCCACGTAACTTTCACCTGAACACGTAATCAAATCTTCTTCAGTAAGATCAGGTGAAAATTACGTGCCAGTAAATTTTACGTAAAAAATCTCGTAAAATTTATGAGATTTTCACGGAAAATGTGGTTTTACGTGGAAATCACGTAGCTCTTACGTGAATTCCACGTGTTTATTACTGGTTTTGGCAGTGGACGAAAATTACGTGTATTTCACGTGGAAACAACGTGTCGATTTTTTTGATTGTATGAGGTTCGAAATAAGGTGCTTGTGTGTGCGATAAAGTTTGTAGCCATCTTTAGGTCAGCAGTGGAATAAAGCCAGCTGGTTGCTAATGCAAGGTTCACATCATTGCTTATGTCTGTTGTTAATTAATTAAATAGCAATATTAGCATGAATGTTACCAGTCATTAACAGATCTTGATTTCAATTATCTGCTGATAACTGTTGCTTACGTGACGCTTGTATTGCTGGCTGATGCAGCTTTGCACAATATCAACAAAAATGTGAATGAGCAACTATTGCTAGCTGTGAATTTTCAACCACGGCATGGCGATTAGATGTGAGATGACCTGCTTCTGTATAATACCGAGAAGGTTCAAATTTAAACTCGACTATTAAAAATCCGTGCTTTTCAGAACGATCCATTTGATTTCACCAGGTAAATAGTTCGTTGGATTGAGATTTCTCTATCATTTTATCATACGGAAAATAATCCACACGTATTTATTGGCAAAAATCTATCGAAAATTCCACATAATACTGATGTGTTGACACATAAACCCCTCTGGTAAACACAGATGAAGTTTATGTGACAAATAAACAGTATGTGTGGCCACACATAGTAACTACAGTGACGGACAATACAATAAGACCAAAGCCCGATTTTCATACAAAATGATCATGTTTGGAGGCTTGTCTTTCACTTTCCCGTGATGTAATTGAACTGAAATTTTGGCAATAGCCTAGAAATAACCGGAAATTTCATCTTTAATAAATTCATAATTTTTCATTCACCACTTCAGAAACTACAGACACCACCTACGACAAAACAATAAGACCTCCTTTTGATATCCATTGTTTAGGCCATGTTGATGAGTGTGAATTACAATCTATAGTATACTGATATTAAAATGACCCATGCATCAATAATCAACATTCAGATCCTCAAATTCGAGAATCCTTTATGGAAATCAAAAAGTGGTCTTATGGTTTTGTCGTAGCGGTGTCTGTAACTTTTGAAGTGGAGAATGAAAAATGATGGATTTAATGCAGATGAGAATTTAGGCTATTTCTGGACCACAGCCGAAATTTCAGCTCAATTGGTTCTCGAGAAAATGAAAGGCAAGCCCCCTAACATGACCATTTTGTATGAAAATCAGGCTTTGGTCTTATTTTATTGTCCGTCACTGTATGTGTACCCGAGCAGAACACAAAAGCATATGAATACTTAATTTTGATCTTCATAACTGGCCTGGGTACCCGAGCAGAAGCGAATAACTTGATAACTGGCCTTGGTATTTATGAGCTCAGATTAAGAGGTAAAATACCTGAGGATAATACCATCAAATTGTTCCCACAATGTCATGCGAATACCAAATTGAGGTAAGACAATACCAAAATAATAGCTCTAAGGTGACCAGATACTTACCCAGGTATCCGGAATATCAAGTTTAGTTATTCTAGAGACATTTTGCTTGCAATTCTTAGGTATTTTGCTTAGGTATTTTTGGTATTGTCTTACCTCAATTTGGTATTCGCATAACATTGTGGGAACAATTGTATGGTATTATCCTCAGGTATTTTACCTCTTAATCTGAGCTCTTAAATACCAAGGCTAGTTATCAAGTTATTCGGTCCTGCTCGGGTACACAAAGGAAGTATGTTTGGTATGTAATAGCTATGATTTGTTGATCGCATTGCAAAAGTTCATGCGTCAAACAGCAGAGCTCGGAAAAATTGACACGCCCTGTGAACGACGAGTAAAAAAAAATATTCAGTGTGCACTATTTTCTCTACCTTCATTTCGTTCTATCAGTCAAACAACACATTTTGATTGACTTGATTTGCCTTGTACCGTTATTTTATTGTCCCTGTGTTCTAGAGGTGGACAATGCGCTCATGAACTGAGCTAAAGAACTAGTTCAGCATCGGATATCGCCATAATTTCTGACCCATACCGCATCCCATCCGGCAACGGGAACTGGTTTGCGGACAGGGTCAATATGGCGGCATTATGGACGACGGGTAAGTACCCGGTTCAGGAGGTTGTGTCCAACACAAACGAAGGCTTCGTGGTTGTAAAAGTGAATGGAGTGTTCTTCTGCAGCTGCTACGCACCGCCAAGGTGGTCGATCGAACAGTTTTCCAATATGCTTGATCGGATGACAACGGAGCTAACTGGCCTGAACCCGTTGGTAATAGCGGGGGACTTCAACGCTTGGGCGCTCGAGTGGGGGAGCCGCCTTACCAACCCTAGGGGCCAGATTCTTCTGGAGGCCTTGGCTAGGCTCAATGTAGACCTAGCCAACGTGGGTACCAAGAGTACCTACCATAGAAATGGAGCGGAATCGATTATCGATATAACATTTAGCAGTCCTGGGCTAATTAGCAATTGGAGGGTGGATGATGGCTACACCCATAGCGACCACTTGGCGGTACGTTATTGTATCGTCCACAATACAAGGCAGCGTGCGGAAGGAGGAGCATCCACTCCATTTGCCCGCAGATGGAGGACGTCCTACTTTGATGTAGAGATTTTTAAAGAGGCGCTTGAGAGGGAACGAAACTTACGCGAAACCCAGGAACCTTGCGGCAAAAGACTCGTTATGACACTTACACGAGCGTGCGATGCGACCATGCCGAGGGAATTCAAACTAAGGTGCAAAGAGCTCGGTCAGACGCCGATAGAATCGAGCATAGAGGGGCGCTAGTCACCGCGTAGGCCGCACTAAAGAGGGAGATAAAGGCCAGCAAGCGAGCCTGCTTTGAGGGTCTGTGTCAGAAGGCCAATACGAATCCGTGGGGTGACGCCTACCGGGTTGTAATGATCAAAACCAGAGGATCGGCGGCTCCAACCGAGCGTTCACCAGAGCTGCTGCAGGTGATCGTTGGGGGACTCTTTCCGAGCCACGACCCAAGTCCATGGCCCCCCGCCGCCGTAGACGTGTCCCATGACCAGCGTTCCAGTATCCCAGACCTTAACGCTGTCATAGCGACGGAAGGGTGGACGGCTCAGCCGAACACCAGTGACCACGTGGGCACCGACAACGGCACAACGGGGGTCGGCGACGAGGCGACGGTGACGAATGATGAACTCATTGCGATAGCAAAGTCGCTAAAGGTGAACAAAGTGCCGGGACCGGATGGTATTCCGAACCTGGCCATCAAGACGGCTATCTTGCTGGATCCCGAAATGTTCAGGGTGGTGATGCAAAAGTGTCTGGACGAGGCCTGGAAAATTCAGACCCTTGTGTTGCTACCAAAGACAGGGAAGCCACCAGGAGATCTATCGGCATATAGACCTATATGTCTGTTGGATACAGCGGGTAAGGTGCTCGAGAGGGTAATCCTCAACAGACTGACAACATATACGGAGGGTATACGCGGTCTGTCAAGTAATCAGTTTGGCTTCCGTAAAGGGAAGTCGACGGTGGATGCCATCCTGTCCGTCACCAAGACGGCTGAGGTGGCAATCCAGCGCAAGAGGCAAGGAGTACGATACTGTGCGGTGGTCACCCTTGACGTGAGGAATGCGTTCAATAGCGCCAGTTGGGCGGCTATCGCCGACTCGCTCCAACGCCTTCAGGTTCCTGGGTACCTGTACAAGATTCTCGGAAGCTACTTCCAGAATCGTGTACTGGTATATAATACAGAGGCAGGCCAGAAACGTGTGCAGATCACCGCAGGCGTCCCGCAAGGTTCGATCCTGGGTCCGGTGTTATGGAACACGATGTACGACGAGGTACTGCGGCTTGAGTTCCAGAGCGGGGTAAAGATTGTCGGGTTCGCAGACGACATCACCCTGGAGATATGTGGTGAATCCATCGAGGAGGTCGAGTTAACGGCCTCACACTCCATTGGCATTGTGGAGAGATGGATGAGCTCCAGGCAATTGGAGCTAGCCCACCATAAGACCGAGGTCACGGTGGTGAACAATCGGAAATCGGAGCAACATGCGACGATTAGTGCAGGTAACTGCACAGTAGAATCGAAGAGGTTCTTGAGGTATATTGGGGTTATGATCGACGACAAGCTGTCCTTTGTCGGTCACGTCGATTACGCTTGCAAGAAAGCCTCTATGGCTATATCGGCATTATCCCGCATGATGTCGAATAGCTCGGCGGTGCAAAGGAGTAAGCGTAAACTCCTGGCCAGTGTCGCCCTGTCCATACTTAGGTACGGCGGGCCGGCATGGATCACCGCCTTGAGTACCAAGAGCTACGCAAGTAAGCTGGAGAGTACACACAGGCTTATGTGCCTAAGAGTGGTGAGTGCATACCGAACGGTATAACGCGACGCGGTCTGCGTCCTAGCGGGGATGATGCCAATAGGTATCGTCATAAAAGAGGACGTAGAGTGCTTCGAGCAACGTGGAACAAGAGGTATCCGAAAGACCACTAGAGCCGCATCCATGGTTAAGTGGCAGAGGGAATGGAACAACTCCACCAAAGGTCGGTGGACCCACCGACTAATCCCGGAATTAACCGGGTGGGTCGGTAGGCGACACGGTGAAGTGAACTTCCACTTAACGCAGATATTGTCTGGCCACGGCTGTTTTAGACAATACCTGCACAAATATGGGCACGCACAGTCCTCCGCATGCAGTGAGTGCGCGGGAGTCGAAGAAACTGCGGAACATGTGTTCTTCGCATGTCCTCGCTTCGACGGCGCGAGATCCGGCATGATGGCCGTATGCGGTCGCGACACGACTCCGGATAACTTGGTGGGACGCGGTATGCGTTGCAGCCTCCCAGATCGTCCTTGATCTCCAACAAAAATGGCGAAACGACCAAAGGCAGGTCGCAGGGACCAACTTACTACTAAAGCCCTAAGTAGTTAAACATAGTGGGTGCTTAACAAGCACAATAGCCCCCTCCCCGAAGTAATACCGAAAGGTGGTTCCGGGGAGGGACCAGTGAGTGGGAGCGTGAACGGGAGCACCTATCCTATATAGCTCTCGCACTGAGCTGTGCTCTGTACCATGTGATACACGGCCAGCCATGTCGGCTCAATTTTGAGTCGTTTTTGACTCACTTTCGTCATTAGTGGAGTCACTCAAATTTGAGTAAATTTAACTGGTAATGTCAAGTCGACAAATCAAAAACATCGACTCAAATCAGATGGATGTTTTTGATTTGTCGGCTTGTCAACCCCAGTTACATTTACTCAAATTTGAGTGACTCCACTAATGACGAAAGTGAGTCAAAAACGACTCAAAATTGAGTCGACATGGCTGGCCGTGCAGGGGAGCTAGAGCTATTTAACTGAGCGAGAGTGCCTATTGATATGTGACTCGCGAGCTACTGATCGACTGCTAAAGCTAGTTGTGCTGAGTGACCGAGAGCGGGAACGAAGTGGAAAGGCCCATCATCTGATTGAATTTTCTTCTAAAACTGAGGAACGTTCGAAACTGCCATGAAAAGAGCGAGAGTGGCATGAAAACTCGCAAGCAGATGGAAGTTTTTCTTTTACGCTCTCGTTCAACGTTTGTTTTCAATGATTCTCTGCGTATGATTAAATTCGGAAAAAAATTCTCCTAAGCTAAAGCAGGATGTTCTGACGAGATAGAACTCCACGTTCGATATGTTAGAACGATTACTATTGAACAAAGATGCTGTAAGTTCTACTTTGGCCATATTGGATTCGACCCGCTTCTAGACCTTTTCAATGAGATTTCGATTGAAATTTCGTCAGAAAAATCTGTTTCCTTACCTGAAGCTCAGTACTTGCTTTCATGATTCTGCATTCAAACGATTCTCTTCCTCCAAGTATCGAAAAGTCGGTAGGTGAACCAACTTCGGTAGAAAAGGTAAACAATACTTCAGGTCTTTACTTGTTAGGTGCTTACTGGGCTTTATGCTGATCCAACGTCCCATTAGAACAGCATAATTGATATGTGTCAATTTTTAACGTTCAATACGTTCAATACGTTCAATACGTTCAATAATTAGGGACCACAACAATGGATTCCAAAGAGTCTTCCCGTGTGAGCCAATTGATCGATGATTCAAACCCCAACTCTCCGGGTTCCACGTCATGTTCCCGTCGTAATGTTACTTCATTATACGACTATAAGTATGATTAGCCTAAGATGAAAAATGCGTCTACGATGACGGAAACTTGTACTGATTCGGAAATAGCCAGTAATGTGGTTGAATTCACACCACCCGCACCTTTTTTTTTTTTTACAAGTGTGTTATTATATTTTTTAATTAAAAAAGAAAAAATTTTTTTCCTAAAACAAAAAACACACCCCCCCAACAAAAAAAAAAAAAAACAAAACCCCAAAAAAAAAAAAAACCAATTGGTTTTTTTAACCCCAACAAAATTTTTTATAACAACAACCCCAAAAAAAAAAAAAACACCCCTCTACCCCCCCCCCCAAAACAATAATATTTTCCCCAAAACAACACCAAAAAATTACACCCCCCCCCCACAAAAAAAAAAGAAAAATCTCAGATCCCCCCCCAAGACCCCCCCCAAAAAAATTTTTTAAAACACACCCCCCAAAAAATTAAGAAAAAAAAAAGGGGAAAAAAAGGTTTTTTAATTAAATTTTTTTTTAAAAACCCCCTCAAAACTCCAGGAGAACTGAAAGCAGCAGCTTCTGAATACAGTAACTAAAGGGTGTATTCGATAAAAATGGCACACAGAAAATCTTCTGTAACTTTTGAATCGTATGAGTAAAAAACCTAGAAATTTGAGTAGATCTTATCCATAGTGTATTATTTACATCTGCCAAGTTTCATTGTTATACATTCAGTAGTTCCAGTCATGTCGTCGAAACAAGAATTTGTCCGTGAGAAAATTTTGTGCACTCACAATCAAAATCCAGGGGCATCCCACCGGTGGATTGCTAAAAGGCTTGGAATTGCAAATACAACTGTGTCTCGTGTAATAAGAACCTTCAAGGAGCGTCTGAGTGTCCAAAGGAAGGAAGGGAGTGGTCGTAAAAGTGGTCCAATGGACAGTAAAATGGCCAGGAAAGTCGTACAACAATTCAAGAACCGTCCAAACATGTCAATTCGAGATGTCGCTAAAAAGTCTAAGGTGTCAGTCGGTTTTGTGCAGAAAACCATGAAGCGTGCTGGGTTACATGTTTACAAAGTGCAAAAAGCCCCAAACCGGAATGAAAAACAAAACATCACTGCGAAAACCCGCGCCCGGAAACTTTACACGAAGCTGCTCACCAAATCCGGTTGCATCGTGGTGGATGACGAAACATACGTCAAGGCTGACTTCCGTCAACTTCCTGGGCAAGAATATTTCGTTGCCAAGTCGAAGTTTGATGTTCCGGAGGATGTTTGAAAGAAGAAACTATCGAAATTTGCAAAGAAGTTTCTAATCTGGCAGGCGATTTGCGGATGTGGTGAAATAAGTGCTCCCTTCATCACTTCCGGAACAATAAACGGTGCGATTTACACGGAAGAGTGCCTTAAGAAGCGTATCTTGCCATTCATTAAGAAGCACAAAGGATCAACTCTGTTTTGGCCTGATCTAGCATCCTGCCACTACGCTCGAAACGTATTGGAGTGGTACCGAGCCAACGGAGTCAATTTTGTGCCAAAGGATATGAACCCACCAAATTCATCGGAACTTCGTCCAATTGAAAAATTCTGGGCAATTATGAAAACGGAATTTCGCAAACATCCCAAAACTATAAAAACAGAGCTAGAATTGAAGAAAACTTGGGTAAAAACAACAAAAACACTGGGAAAATTGGTTGTACAAAATTTGATGGGTGGAGTGAAAAGGAAGGTGCGGGAATTCGGGTTGGGAGACGAAATTGAATATAACAAATGTTGTAAATCAAAACTCATTAGTAGTTCTTCATTCCCTGAAAATTTCAAGAAAATCCGATAATCAGTTTAATTTTGATGAGTATATATGTGTGTGCCATTTTTCTCGAATACACCCTTTATAAAAACAAACACCAACAAAATAGTTTCTTATAGAACCAAATCCAGATAGAAATTTTTTTTTCCCCCCCACCAGAGGCGCCCGCCCCCCGAAAACCCCCCAAAAAAAAAAAAAAAAAAAAAAATTTAAAAGACTAAATGGGAACCCAGACCACCCTGAACACAAAGAACTTCAAAAAGTAAAAAGTTAAGGTCTTTCAAATTGTCTTTAATTTTAGCATAGTCACCTGAACACTGATGCTGTTCTCATTAACAATAGATATTGAGGAACTGTAGATCCTAAGTTCTAAACTCCTGGACAGTTTGGATGACCTTGAACATCCTAGTTGATCTTATAATATTCTGTAGACCTTACAGAAGATTCAACGAATATGGTTGAATGCATATCGTAGTTTTGTATAGATAACATTTGTATTGTATGGAAAAAGATACAGTAACTTCTCACATTAATTTTTCCGCATTCGATTATCACATTCAAGGAATGATACATTGATGTGGTCCTTTTACAAATACTTCACATATTCCTAGCGCGAGCCTAATTTTTTCGACCATTTGAAATCGCGGGAGTTTCAACAGTGCACAAGTATGGATGACAAATTGTTTTAAGCAAATAATGTTTCAAAGGAGGTGTTTCAACCGATGAATTAACAACATCTTTCATAACCGATGCAGTCATTCTTCCTATGCGAACGTGATGCCAAAATGGATTAGAGCTTTGATCTCGAGTCAATTTTTCAACTGCTGCAATGTCCGATGAACTAACTTGAAATATTATTGTATTTCCGATTTTCCTTAAATTCTCCAAAATTGCAGCCTTGTGCTGCTGATTGAACATTCCTTGTAGAAGGATGTTTTGATTCAAGATAATATGAACTGGTACATGCTTTTCTTCACATTGATTACAAATGAATCGGTCGTGGTCACAACATTTTCGCAGGACAGCTGCATTCGACCCATCTCGTTTCAAGTCCTGGAGTAACTCGAAAAAGTCAGATTTGGGAGCTCCCTCACAAATTGAATCGTTGATCTTGTTGAACAAATCCTCTTTTTTTGCCTTTGGAGGGCCTAATCCAATACGCGGAACTTCCGGTGGAGTAACTTTACGAAAAATGAATGAGGCTAGCATTTGCAACCTAGCGTAGAACTAGTAATTAATCAAAAAAATTGCAAGGTAACCTTTTGATTTATTGTAATAGCATGCAAAGACGCCAACAAGTATAACACAGCTGCCATGTGGGAACAATACTCGGTAACTCCTATGGGGCAGTTGCAGTGTGCGGACTTGACGGAACCGTTTCTTTCGATGATAATCCAAGGAGTGTTTGGTGCCTCAGACAGCCTGATTGATCGTTGAACCTGCAAGGAATTGTTATGTTTTACCGGAAATGATTTTTGTGCAGCTGAATTTCCTTATTTAATGTTGTAAACATTTGATTCAACATGAATTTACATACCTTTCCTCGAATAGCAAAAAAAGTCGTTTACGATGCAGCCTTCAACTGAGCTAAGGGAACCAGACTCAAACTTTCTGTAAGAATCGATACTTTTAGTAGTTCGAATCACATTTCTTGAAAATGGTGATTTGTGTATCAAAAGATAATCCATAATGTGTCCCGTTGACACAGTTGTTAGAATATCCACCCCGTTCGTTCGTTTACAGTAAGGATCAATCGAATTAATTATGCTGATTTTCTCTAAATATCGCTTCTTTACTGCATCCGGCTATCCTTGTATCGCTAAGAATAGTTTTAGAGATGAATTACTTGAAGACAGCTCCATTTTTACAAAGAAATCTAGATAAATCTTTAACAACGAGTGTAACACCAACTTTCAGCGGGAGAGAAATGTTCCAAGTCCGAAACGTAAACAACAACACCTGTCAACTTTGTGAGGTTAAACTTTTTCATGCAATCCACCATAGAAGCAAATCCGGCATGCGTGACGGCATTTCATCAAGACTCAGCTATCCGAAAAAATGACTTCACGTAATGAACGTGAACCAGTCGTGTGATTGACCCAGCCCCACTGATTTTTGTCATGAATCATTAAAAAAAACATCTCTGATTTCATGGACCAACTTTACGCCATTTTTTCGGATAAATGTCGTCTATGAAAGAGTCTAAACAATTTAGTTTTTTACACTTGCTTTGTCTTGCAATTCGAGGAAAAATTTTGCGCGTCTGCTAAATTCATCATTTTTTTCTGTGTAAATAGGTGGCGCTAAAAATCAATATTAAGATCACAGGTTCTTTTATTTTCAACTGATGCATTTTAATGTTAATAATTACAGCTGCCGTAGTCAAATCAACATCGTACCAACTACTCATTCTTCAATCTAGGTTAAAAGTGTAACATATTTGTAAGAGGAAAACAAAAATTACCAAAAAACTGACATTTATCAGTAGCAGTAGCAAATTAAAAAAAAAAAAGCAAAACAATATTCTGACGAACTACATCGGTTTATCGAAATCAATTCATTCGAATGGACTATAGCTTTAAAAGAATCCCATGCGTAAGGATTATTAGATTTATTGTACGAAATGCTGATCTCATATGAAACACTGTACTGAAAACGATACTTTCCGCAGCAAAAATAAAAAAAAAAACCGTCGCATCATCAGATTTATGATCCTTTCTAACCTGGAACTCAGCAAGTGGTTTTCACGGTTGAACCAAAAATTAATTACTTTTCTTCCAAACCCTCCTGTAGAGTACAGCACATAAACCTCTATCAAAACACGGCACCATCAGAGCGGAAGATCGAAAGAAGACAAGAGAAAAAACACAATCCAAAACCAAACAATCGAGACTCAGTTCTAACATTTCGTTCGAAAAACCAAAAAGTAAACAAATCAAAAATCCCTTTCATCCCAAAAAAGCCCATACACAAACATATGTTCGGAAACGACCCCTGACGGCGATCGGTGGTGCTTGGTGTGCAGGAAAAGAGCAATGCCAAGCAAGGCTCCGAAAATCATCCTTTGTTTATTCATTAATTACCAATATTCGCATTTTTCTTCCACTTTTGGTCTCAACCTTACGCAGCCTCAACGGGGAAAAAGGTGCGCGGCATCATCAACCGGTGCGGTTTACTTCCTTGAGACCCCGTGTCAATAGAGCCGACAATGAGGACGGGGAATGTGAGCCAAAAAGGCAAATGAGTAAACAGAAAATTAGTTATTCATAACAAGATCGACCTGCGCTTTCTCGTTTACCTTGCTTGGTCCATCATCATCGGTCAGTTTTTTTTTTTGAAGCCACAAGGAAGAATGCATGCAACTGGCGAATGGTTCATCATAAAAATGGCAGGACCGGATCATGTATCTGCCTGCTGGTGCTGCCGATGAGCAGCCGGAGCATTATCCATTTGGTAAACATCTTCAACAGACGTCGGTGTTTTTCGTGAGCGGTTTGGCAGAGACAAAAGTGGCTTGGCTGCTTAGGAAGGAGATGAGATATTACGCATAAGAAATTAGAACCGGTGACTGGGTGGAGAGTAATGGCAAATCGAAGCTTAGCTCCGGACGATTGGAATTAATTGGAATTTTTGCAATGCACAGTCAGTGTTTGGGATTTTTTTTTTCATGGCTGCTGACGAAAAGAAAATCCACGTGGGATGTGAAATCCTCTTGTGGAAGGGAAGTTGTAATTGGATTTTGGGTTTCTCCCAAATCTGTTTGACTAGGACGGCAGAGGGATAGGAATTATGGTTGAAAGGCATCCATTTGCGGTCATTTGGGTGGTGAATTACTAATGGAATGCAAACAAGTTAAAACAGTATTGTTTGAATGTTTTCGAGGAAAACGAGGAAAAATGAATGCGTTGGAATAAGCTGTTGAGTTTGTTTTTTTTTTTAAACAACCAGAATCGAGGTTAAAGCTGTTCATTATAACGAACATTCTGGTGATGAAAAACAGTGCATATTTCCGAGATTTATTGATATAGAGCTATTCCAGCTGTCATGATGAAGAACAGCTTTAATAGCATCCTGGTCAATAGTTGTTCGGAATGGTTGCAGCTACTTATTGCGTTGGTGGCTTTCGTCGCTTTCTCACGGGCATGATAGATGCGACGGTTGAAGTTCATTAATCCCAGGTACGCATTTCGAGAGAATCAAAGAGGAATGAAAAGGGGCTATTCATTAACCACGTAGACTTTTGTGGGATGAGGGGGGGGGGGGGGGGTGACAAAAGTCTACGCTCCATACAACAATTCGAAAAATTGTATGAATAAATGTCTACGAAGGTGGAGGGGGGATCTGAGATTTTCTAAAATGAGTCTACGTGGTTTATGAACAGGCCCAAAGTCCTATTTCAAGTATCTAGAGCTTTTTAGCGCGTATTTCAGTGACAGTGATTTCCCAGATTTCCGTCATGAGGGTTGGCATCGAGGACGTAGAAATCATAGACTAAAGACAGCGAATTGTGAACATATGTATACTTCACTTTTTATAAAATACTTTTTTAAAAGACTAGCGTAAAGGGTGTCCACGATGAAATTGCCACACACAAAATTGATTCGCAAAATTCGAGTTTTCATCCGATTGCCATCAAATTTTCAGGGATTGAGAAATAACTATTAAACTTCATTTTACCATTTTACTCGTATTTTATTTACAGTCCATACGCAGATGCCCGCACCTTGGCCTTAACCCCGGCCATAAGATTCTGCACAACCTGTGAATCAACCGTTTTTTGCATGTAAACCCATACTTTCTTCAGTTCCTCGACTGTCTTCACTACCTTAGGTCGTTTAAGAAGGTGCTGCTTCATAATCGCCCAGTATTTCTCGATGGGGCGGAGCTCCGGAGTGTTGGGAGGGTTGAACATTTTCGGCACGAAATTGACCTTATTGTCCGCATACCACTTCAGCACGTCCTTGGAGTAGTGGCATGAGGCCAAATCCGGCCAGAAGATTGTTGGGACGTTGTGGGCCTTCAGGAGAGGAAGCAGCCGCTTCTGGAGGCACTCTTTTATGTACACCTGTCCGTTCATCGTGTCCTGGGTCACGAAAGGTGCACTCCGCTTCCCGCACGTGCAGATGGCTTGCCAAACCAGGAATTTCTTCGCAAATTTGGACATCTTCTGAGTGCGGACATGCTCCGGAACGCTGAACTTATCCTTGGCCGTGAAAAACAGGTTGCCGGGGATCTGTTTGAAGTCGGCCTTCACATATGTTTCGTCGTCCATGATGCAGCATTCAACTTTCGTCAGCATGTTGAGGTACAACCTCCTGGCACGGGTTTTGGCGGACTTGTTCTGCTTCTCGTCGCGATTAGGGGCCTTTTGTACCTTGAACGTTTGAAGCCCAGCCTTAGTTTTGGCCTTCTGGACAAAACTTTGGCTTAGGTGCAGCTTCTTAGCCACATTCCGAACGGAGGCGTTCGGATTTCGGTTGAAGGCCCCAACTACGCGGTTGTGATTTTTGGTGTTGTACGGAATACTTTTTCCTTCATTTCTGGGCTTCCGATCGGTGGTCAACCGTTCCTCGAACCGCTTAATCACTCGCGACACCGTGGAATTCGCGATTCCCAACGTTTTAGCGATGGAACGATGCGAGAGGTCCTTGTTCTCGTGATGAAAGCGCAAGATTTTATCACGCACGAGCTGTTCTTTCGACTCCATTTCCGCGACTTTAAAACTTGCAGGATGTAAATAATGCACTATGAACTAAATCCACTCAAATTTTCATTAAATTCTACCCAACGGTTAAAAAGTTAGAGCAATTTCATAGTGTGGCAATTTCATCGTGGACACCCTTTATTAGTAGAAAGATTATTATTGAAAAATATGACGGATATTCAAATTTGTCATTTGTTCACTTTTTAAAATATAAATAATAATAAATTAAACAATTTTTCAAACAAATTCCTTTAAATTCCACTAGAGAAACCATATCCTTTGACAGAGAGCTGTCTGTGGCTAACAGACTTTTTCAGTGTCGAGTGCTCAACTTTAAGAGAACATCTACTACTACTGAAATTGTTTTTCTATTTTCATTCTTTGTCTTTTATTATAATTTACATACAGAGGATAGGCAAAATGATTGAGAAAGGCAAAATATTGCCCAATTTCAATTCATTAAAACTTTTTGAAAAATGGTTGAATTTGGACAAAACCGGAAGCATTCGACGGCAAATTTAGTCAAAATTTAGCAACATGCATGATCACGAATACTGGCTACCGGACACCGTTGATGTTCCGGATTTTCAGAGGGAATGTCAAAAAGATATTTTTCTGCTGCTCGTATTTTTGTGTGGTGTGAAGTTACATCGGTGACTTCTATTTTACTAGAAACTAGAACTCATTGAAAATTGAATGCTGGCGGTTGCACTAGGATCCGTTGAAAAACTTCCGAAATATGGCCATTTCCGTAAAACTGGTTTCGGATACTATATATATATTTATATATCACCAAAACATCAAGATTTTTCATGGAGGTGTTTCAGGGAGCATATTCAGGACGATCAGTTGCCTTGAACACTCTGTAGTAGGTTCCAGGTGTCCCGGGGGAAGTGGCCAATTTGGAAAATGTCCGGAACCATATCAATATGGGTATCAAACTTCAAGATTTTTCGAGGTGATACATCTAAATGGCCATCATCAATGGTGCCATGTTCAATTTTCATTAGTGTTCCCTCCGCCTCGTAGCATATTGTCACAAATCCACTAGACCCCCCCTCTCCCCTAAAATGCTACGTCATTGATGAAAGACCTTTAATAAGCTCATAAATAACCTTATGTATTTTATCTAGGTGTGTATGTAATCAGTAATCATCTTAAAAAACCAATACATTGATGAAATTTCATTTTTGTATTTTTGTTGCTTTTGCCTTATTTTTTTCGTTATAGAATTCGTATGAGTGTGAGTGCGCTTTCTATTCAGTGGTCACGGTCAGAACTATGGATTGTTTTGTCTGCTTCTTTTGTTCTCATGGGATGGTGTTAGGAGAACTGCAACTGTTAGGAGAAACCACCCATCGTCCACACGGTAAAATTCTAGCGTTTGCGGTGTGTCGGGCATGTAGCCAGACTGTCGGACGACAACCCGGTTAGGATGGTGCTCGATAATGATCCGGCCGGTACAAGAAGAAAACGCGCGCAGTGGCCACGGTGGATCGACCAAGTGGAAGACGACCTGCGGACCATTCGCAGACTTCGAGGCTGGCGGCGCACGGCCATGGATCGAATAGAATGGAGACAACTTCTGTATACAGCAAAAGCAAAAGATACAGCGAAACCAGTTTTACGGAAATGGAAACGGATCTTAGTGCAACCGCCAGCATTCAGTTTTCAATGAGTTCTAGTTTTCAGGAAAATAGAGGTCATCGATGTAACTTCACACCACACAAAAATACGAGCAGCAGAAAAAATGTCTTTTTGACATTCCCTCTGAAAATCCGGAACATCTCCGGTGTCCGGTGGCCAGTATTCGTGACCATGTATGTTCCTAAATTTTGACTACATTTGCCGTCGAATGCTTTCGGTTTTGTCCAAATTCAACCATTTCCAAAAAGTTATAAGGAATTGAACTTGGGAAAAATTTTGCCTATCTCAATCATTTTGCCTATCCTCTGTAGCAAGTGGTTCAGCCCAATGCACAGTGGTCAAAGAGTCGATTTTTACGCTCTAAACTGATAGCTGCCTAAATAGTGGAGCTAGAGCAATGGCGTCTTTCGCAAAGTTTATGTATATGACATGCATCGTACTTTGGCAGCATGAATTTTGTGATAAATCCCCCTAAACGTGAGATGAAAATTCAACTTTTTTAGAGTTTTGAGATGGAGAGTTGATGTCCTCAGCAAAGTTGTAGAAAAAGTCAATACAAAAAACTTTGCTGAAGATAAACTACAAAGCTATTTGCAATATCAAAATTCAAAACTTTTTTCAATATTCTATACCTGCATTATTTCAGTAGGATGAGTTATTGAACTTTTTCCCGTTTTTTGCGTCGTTTTTTCGCCGGCTGTACCACGCTTTGGACAAGGTAGGAGCAGATAGAATTGATTACATCGAATAGAACGTTTAATCAGGTGTTATATATGCAGAGACAAACCAACCAAAATGAATAAAACCGACAAAATGCATGTACGTGTAAATGAAACGGTTTACATATTCGGATAATCTGCACTTGATGTGTAGATTCGATGTATTGAACATTTTTTACAAGTGGCATATCGACTTCAAATGCAGAGCTCACGAAAAAGACAGAATAAAGTATCTGTACGAAAAAAGAATATCCAGAATCGATGCAAAATCTCGATGGGCATGGAAGTTAATAAACCCCTGCTGGAAGAGCTGGTACATGCAATGATGGCAACATTGCACGTACATATAATGCTACATTTGGCTTTAGCTCATGGGATATTTGATGTAAATTTGAGCCTGATGTCGACTGAATCAGGTCTGTTGTATGAAACATTGCAAACGATTTCTTTATTTACGCTTGCTTTGACTAACAATTGGTTGGAAATTATACGCGTCCCTCTAAATTCATCATTTTTTGTCGACACATCAGGTCTTGACCGTACTGCTCTCTATCGTTGCGGTTCAATATTTCAAGCCATGGCATCTACATGTTAGATTAACACGACCGCAATTGATATTTATTGCAATAAACTGCGCGTTTGCTGGTCAGTTTATACCCTTGGTATACCAACTATCGTTCATAAAGTATTGAAACATGGATCGTCCGTGATTAATCAATTCCTTGTTCAAATCGGTCAGCTATCTGAAGAAATTCAAGAGGCAAGAGGATTGGAAGGTAAAACCATTTTATACTGATACCAACGAATACATTTATAAAACTTTTTTTTTTTCAACAGACATCGAGACTTCAATACCCGCAAGCCTTTAAGAAAGCCTATGAATCGCGATCTTCTGAACTGGCTTCTAGTGTCTTCAGATCGATTGATTACAAGCATTCGTGATTGGCCCAAAAAGTATGAGAAAACCATTGTCTAGAGATGATAAGCAGCTGCTTGCAAAAGAAGCAGTTCAAATCTAAAACGGCAATGAAAATATAAATGTTTAATAATAATTCAAATCATAATCGGTTTCATTATAGTAACAAAACATAAATAACAATATTGGCAAAAACAAAATTTAAAATTAAGCTAAAAATAATGAGTTTGTAGGTGTGGTTACCATGACTGAGCAATTTGTATCTGGTTGAATCATGAAATATAGTAAAACCATCGATATTGGTTTTGAGCATAACTCCCCAGCAGATGGTCGTGGATGGATAAACTAACCACCACTTGAAAGCTCTATTAATGTACTATTAAATGTAACCAACTTTATTTACTCCTACTTGCTCCTAAGTGTGGTACAGCCGGCAAAAATACGACGCAAAAAACGGGAAACAGTTCAATAACTCATATTACTGAAATAATGCAGGTATAGTATATTAAAGAAAGTTTTGTATTTTGATATTGCAAATAGCCTTGTAGAACATTATATAAAGTTTAAATTATAAAAAAAAATTTAAAAATCAGTGAAAAATGTGTATTTGGAGGTTAGTTCTTAGAAAACGCTCTCTATCTCCAATTTTTTAGAGCGTTAAAATTGACTTTTTGACCACTGTGCAATGGACCGTTTTAAATGTGAATGTGTGTGTGTTTTTTTTAAATTAGTTAATTGATTAAATTTAAGGGACCAGCCCTTGGGGCATGGTTAATTTTTTTTTTTTAATTTGAAAACCACCGACCACCTACAACTACAATTACAATTTGAAAGGCCTAAGGGTGGGAGCCAGGGGTGTGGAAGTAGTTCGCCTCCCCGCGGTGCACCCTGGAAACGTTAAGCTCCTCTTAACGGCTTAACGAAATACAACGGAGGAAGCGTCATACGGCGCGGGATCCGGCAGGAAGCCGTAGGCGGTCGTGACATGGGGAACAGGGACGACCCTGGCTTTCTCGATCGGAGGAAGGGCGATATGAAGCGAGGTTCGGCAGGTACCGTAAGTGGCCGGGAAAGGAGATCGGGGACTATCTGGCGCGGACGTCCCGAACTCTGCTTAGATCCTGGAGCATCTCGAACGAATCAACGTCAGGTCAGCGAAGGTAACTACTAAAGACTTGTGTAAAGGTTGTGCGGAATCAAATTGCACTTCTTTTAAATGGCTGTAACTTTTTACCCGTTGGATATTTTCTATTGAAATTTTAGGTGGAATTAGTTCGATGTGTATTTTTTTACGCTGTAGTTCAAGCTTTCAAGAGGAATCCCAACAGTTCAGTTCGAGATGTGGCGAAGAAACTGAATCTAACCAAAACTGTCGTGCAAGATGCAAAAAAAAAAAAAACGTGAAGGACTACACACGTACCAAGTCCAAAAGGCGCATAATCGCGATGAACGGCTGAATACGGTTGGTAAAACACGTGCAAGGAAGCTCTACACCCAGATGTTGACAAAACCACATTGCCTCGTTATGGATGATGAGACGCATGTAAAACCAGACTTCCAGCAGCTTCCGGGGCTCCAGTTTTTCACTGCTCATCATAAAATGAGGACGTTAGAAAGCAGAAGATGTCAAAGTTTTCCAAAAAATATATGATTTGGAAAGCAATTTGCTCGTGTGGAAAGCGGAGCACCCTATTCGTGACAACTGGAACGGTCAATGGGCAGGTGTACCTAAAGGAATGCCTCCAAAAGCGTCTACTTCCTCATCTGAGGTCACACGATGGCGCTACGATTTTCTGGCCAGATTTGGCCTCGTGCCATTACTCGAAAGAGGTTTTGGAGTGGTACAAGGCTAAGGAGGTCAATTTCGTGCCGAAGCATCTCAACCACCCGAATGCACCGGAGCTGCGGCCAATTGAAAAGTACTGGGGCATCACGAAGCAGGCACTTCGGAAGCGTCCCAAGAAAGTGAAATCGGAGGAAGATATCAACAAAAAATGGATTGCCACCCAAAAAAAATTTGGTCCAAATATTGTACAGGACCTTATGAGTAGTGTAAATATGAAGGTTCGTGCATTGGCATATGGCATTGAAATTAAATAAAACAAACATGAAAAAATATTTATTACATGTTTTATTTAACTCTCTGAAAGTTTGAAGATGATTGGTTGAACGGGCGAATTTTGCCGAATATTTGTGTGTGTCACAATTTGATTCTGTACACCCTTTAGTTAAACACAGTGGGTGCGTGAAGTGCACTAGCCCCTTCCCTGACGTAATGCCGAAAGGTGGTTCCGGGGAGGGCTGGGGCGCGAGGCACGGGTGGGTTTTTAGTGGGTCGAGGAGTTGGCGCTCACATCCCCACACCATGAGTTCTTCAGGAGTCTGTTAGCAAATTTTCCATCCCATTTCCATCCATAGGGTGGGGAACCGGATTCCGGATGATCTGGTAATTCGATGTCAGGCAGCGTGCTCTGTACCGATTTATAGACTCACTGAATTGCTCTTCGAGTAACTTTATCTCGGCGATGATCAGATGTTCTTGTCCTCGGAGGGGTGTTCTGGATAATTCTAAGAAACTTATTTTGAACACGCTGAAGCTTCAGGTGATGTGTTTTTGCCCAACACGCCCAGACTGACATGCCGTATTCAATGACCGGAAGTATAATTTGCTTGTAGACAGAAATCTTGTTTTTCTGGGATAATGTAGACCTTCTGTTGATGCTACTGGGTACAGTAGCTTCAACAGAACGTTACACTTTGTGACAGTTTTGTCAACCTGCACCCTGAAAATAAGCTTGCTGTCTATGGCAACGCCAAGATAGACAGCTGAATTGGTCCATTTCACTGTTGTGTTGTTCGGGCTTATTTTAAAATCCTCAGACAAAACAAGTCTTTGCTGCGTTGATACAGATCTTTCATTCAGTGAAGTATTCTGACTGGTCATTCAGACTTTGTTGAAGTTTCGTGGTTAGCGCTCTTGTTACCCTACTGTTGTGAAAGACTTCGGTATCATCGGCAAACAATGACAGAGATCCATTTTCAGGTATCTGGGATATGTCCAAGGTGAACAGGTTAAACAGAAGTGGACCTAGTATACTTTCCTGCGGAATACCGGCGAAGATCTTTTGCGCATCGAAAACTACTCCATGCAGCGTAACGCGGAATTTTCTTTCGAAAGATATATAATTATTTTCATCAGGAAGATGGGAAGATTGTATCGTTTGAGCATGTACACCAGGCCATCATACCATTCGTTATCAAAGGTTTTCAGGATGCCGAGAAGTGCCGTGGAAGATGATTTAGTTACAGACTTGTTTCGCCGGAGGATGTTGATGACTCGATAATGTTGGTGAACTGTCGAGTGATCAACTCGGAAGTCAAATTGTTCGGCGAGCAAGATGTTGAGCTCGTCGGAAGATGAGAGAAGCTTATGGTAGATCGCTTTCACATACAGCTTAGATATTTCTGAGAGAAGGCAGATTGGTCTATAGCTCTTGGAAGAGAAAGGATATTTCCCAGGTTTCTAGATTCAGATGACTTTGGCTGACTTCCAACTCGAGGGAAAGTAGTTTAGTCGTAGGCAGTGGTTGAAAATCAACGTAGAATCGTAGAACTGGGGGCTCAAGTGTTTGAGCTCTAAGTTCATTATGCTGTCGAAACCTTTTTGGTGTAGCTCAATAATTTGTCAGCTGAGATCTCCAACTCTTCTTCGTTGGGACCTAGATGGATGTTGTTTTCAAGTTCGCTTACGGCAACTTCGTGTGGACTGACGATGTTTTGTCCGAGATTGGGGATGCTGACGAAGTGTTGACATATCTCAGCAGCCTTCTCTGCAGGAGTTATCAAGCGATCCTTAGAGCCATTGCTGTCTAGTGGGATGGACGGTGGAATAGGTCTCGGGATCTTGTCGGCAAAATTGTTATTTCTGAGGTGCACCATTATGGCCTTTAGATTTTTTTATCATTCGATTACAATTACCTTTTTAAGGTAGGCAGACCAGTTTGGTGGTATTGCCTTCGGATGGCGTTGCGCAGTTGTATCAATTCTTTAGTGGATCTTTCAATGAGTACAGAGTTGCTCACCTGATCTACCATTGGGACTTGATGCTCCTGTGCCTGAAAAATTGCTTGCTCGATGCTCTACAGTTGCCATTCGATGTCATCAACTAACTCAAGGTGCATGTCGTAATCGATGCTGTCGTCAACGTGCTGTCGGAACTTCTTCCATCTGGCGCGATGGTAGTTCAGTCTGGTGATCCGATGCCGGTTGACCGAGGAGCCAAGTTTGGCCACCACCGGATTGTGGTCCGAGTTGAACTCCTGGTGCACGACTGGCTGGGCCCCATGTTGGTGAGGAAAACATCAATTGTTGATGGTGCCCTGGATCAGGTCAACTGGGTGGGAGTATCCGGGCCCAGGATGGTGTAATGGCCCTCTGCCAGGTCCTCCTGTATAAAAATGCCGTTTCGATTGCGCCGGGTGTTCCCCCAGGATTCGTGTTTCACCTTCGGGTCACCGGCGATGATAAACTGCCCCTGCCTCCGAGTTTGCTTGCGGTTGTCGTTCCGTAGAACCGTTGTTGCTCCGTTAGCGGTGCTGGATTGCTTGGGCAGATAGGCTGCGATGATGGTGACAGAGCCGACGGCAAACTTGACCTCAACTCCGATGGTATCAATAAACTGCAGCTGGAAGCTCGGAAGCATGTGGCAGTTGATGTTGATCTTGACTCCTCCGCAATCAGAGCCACAAAGATCAATTCGCACAATCCGGTAGCCTGGGTTGGTGACGCTTGAGGTTCGTCTCCGTGATGAAAGCGATGTCGCTATCCTTCCTGGTGAGGAAGTCACCGAGTTCGATACTTTGTTCCAGATGAAACAAGCATTCCAATTTAGGATGCGTTTACGGTCCATGCTTGCATAGAATCGTCATAGTCACGGATGCGGTGGCTTTGAACTGTTATTCCTTCGAGTGGCAGGAACGTAGTAGGCGGCAGAGTTCTTGAACGAACTCCACCATTTGCGTCGAGTCGTAGAGCTCCATCGGCGGGTGGTTGCGATGAGGTACTGCAACCCAGATTGCACCAGCCTGGAGGAAGAGCCTGCGTGTGGACGGCGGTCGATGCCGCAAATCGATGCTGAACGGAGGCTGAGGGAAGTTGGCATGGCAGTGATTTAATTGATCGATGGTAGATTTGGACCTTGGTACCGGAGCGTCAGGAAGTTCTCTTCATCCATCCGAGGTGGTGGACAGCGTTGACCAGGCCGGGACTTGATGGACGCCTGCTTGCGGTTCACCAGAAACTCCACACGTTTGAGACAGGTTTGATTGTTGCCGTCGTGATTTTCACCACAATTGGCGGGCGCACTT
>JAHHFK020003228.1:0-167385 GCA_024533555.2 Aedes koreicus | reverse complement strand
TTAAGTCATTGTCAGGGTATTCTAAGATCAATTAATTATAACATTTAAGACAGGATCATTGAATTAAAACAAAATTGTAGAACGGTTTTGTTATAAAAATAATCTAAATATTTCCATTCCAGTAAACGAAAAAGCCAATAAGTTATTGTGAAAAAAATATTTTTTATCCATTTTATGAAATCAAAACCATATCCATATACTATATAGTAATTAAAAGAAGAGTCCAATATTATAACAAAATTTAAATGATTAGTTCTTCCTGACTATTTCTATATTTGACAGCACATGGTTGCCTTTGTATCAGTTTTTCTTTTAAGTTCGGCCAAGGAACTCTGAATTATGAAGTAAGTTATGTACCTCATGGTAAATTGAAGACCTAAGATTTCTGATGACATGTAATAACCAAACTGCTAAAAACCGCTAAAATAAAAAAAATGAAAGGCTAAAGTTGTTTGTGGTAATATAATTATTAGAAAAACTAAGTAGACTGAAATGCAGATGTATTGATCTTATATAAACGAAAATTATATTCATTTGTTGTAAAGTGTTTATGGATGAATATCAATAATAAACTAACACATTGCAGGTATTTTTAAGCATTGACTCCATTTTCTAGGTTTCCTTTCATATATTAAGCGGATTTCCTGTAACTGATTCCCTGGCAGCACACTTGTGTCCAAGCAGTTAGTAACTTGTATGTGACTCAACTGAGTCACAATCAAGTTGCTACAACCAATTATGACCGTTTTGTGCTGCATGGGTTTGATTGACACATTCCAAATGCTTCTCATGATGGTACCAAAAGTCAGGTTATTTGTGGAATTCCTGTATTCTTATTGTCTGGGATTCACACTCAGCCTTCCATTTATCCTAAACAGTCCCGCCGCTCGTCCGGGGCTACTTATTCGTGTATTCAGTAGCTGTCCACCATATCTGATGGAACCCCACCATCCGCGACCCGTGGACCCGCCGGGTTGCTTGCAGCTCAGCCCCGTAGAGTCTTCAACTACTCTACGGTCTTCCCGAGTCCTAATAAGCCATGCTCTGCAAAGCTTGAACGGAATAAAAACAATAATGTGACCTCCGATAGTCTAGTCGGTAAAGACATGGTATTACCAAGCCGGAAATGGTGGGTTGTATTCCCGGTCCAGTCGGAGAATCTTTCGGGTTCTTTTTTCTTGATTACACACTACAAAATTAGTGTAAATTTCGGTGCCCTGAGACCGACACAAACAAGCGTTCTTTAGAACATAAGAATGAGTTGAGTGGGACGAGAAAATAAATTCAATTATACACACCTTGTTTCGACTTGTGTATGTTTGGATTCGGAAGACAATATACGAATTACACAAAACTTTTGTTTACGTTCCTCGATTTATGTCAAACGCGAATAACATCTCGTGTAACAATCAAAATTTATATGTTTGTATCCTGGGCACAGAGTATCATTGTGTTTGCCACACAGCATTCACTGAAAATAACATTTAGTTTATTCTACAAAATCGATCACATGGCTCTGAAATCAATTAGTTGTTGTCGAAGCAAAAATTTGCTCATCTTTACATGGATGATTGACAGATCTTTATCGACAGTAACACCAACATGAGTGGATACGATAAAAAAAAAGGACAGTGATTTGCTGGTCTACACGAAATTCATTTTGAATGGTAATGAATTTGTATGAATAAAATGTAATGAATTCCTTACAATTTATGAAGCGTGTACTTTGAAAATTGAGCATGTGCAAATTTACGACAATATATTTTCAGTGTAAAAATTCATGCATTGGTATCGAACGCTCTCATTCAATAACTGTGGAAGTGTAATTCTAACACTAAGCAATTAACTTGAAATGCTGAGAATGAAACAGAAACACTAATGTTAATTGACTGTAGAATGTTATGATTTGTGTCGATTAAATAAACTATTTGCAGACACGAAAATTTTACTTCACTTTTTTTCAATTACGAAAATATTGTTTCATGGCTATAAGTTATCAAATTTTGAGTGAGCTTCAGCTTAACTTGACTGTATGCTAACATTTCAGTGATTCAATTTTTTTAATAATCAATAACGGCGACGGCCACGTCCTTGCAATCAGGTGGAAATGGAGAAGAAATGTTAGTGTGACCGTTGCTGTTTACCGTGCTGGGACCGTGCTTACCTCTGCATCCCCACAAACGTCACAGGAAGGAGTGTTTTTTTTTCCTTTTTTATAAGTAGGTAGGGCTCGATGGATCAGGATTCACCTTGGTAAGTTATGTGATCATATTTATGATTCATACTCCTTCGCGAGGAGGGGTGGGGGGTCAATATAATATAGAATGTTAGGATTTAATTTTATTTGTTGTAGGTTCAATCTAAAGGGATCTGAGGGACAAAATTGATAACAATTACCTGTTTCGCTCCGCGTTTTTCAGAGCACTTGCCCCCTCTCAATTGTCTGAAAACCCAACTGGTCCAACTGGTTAGCGTTCTGATTCTTCCAAGGTCTTCGGGTGATTTAAATGATGCTGATCCGGTATTGCTCGCAGTTATTGGATAGGGAAGAGGACAAGGACACAGGAGAGAGGAGAAAATAGAGAAGGCATTAGTAGGGGAGGATGGTACAAAACGCACCGTTTAAGCAACATCGTGAATAACTAGTGAATGGAAGCTGAAATTTAAAAAGAAGTTATTGGATATGTTTTCGTTGTAGATTAAATGTAATTTAAATTCAAAACGATGATTTTTCATGATTTTTTAAACCTTTTCCAATTTGATGCCAAGACGACACCGGGGTAAAATGCTTGTTTCATTGCTCAATTACATGCCTTACCAATCAGACTAAGGCCGGTGTGGCCTCTGCTGTGCGAAGAAGTTGTTTCCATTGTAATCGGTCCATGGCTGTACCTCGCCAGCCTCGCTGTCTGCGATGGGTCCGCAGGTCGCCTTCTACTAGATCAATCCACCTTGCTCGTTGCGCGCCTCTTCTTCTTGTACCTGTCGGTTCGTTTTCGAGAACCATTTTCACAGGGCTGTCGTCCGACATTCTTACGACATGCCCAGCCCATCGTAGTCGACCGATTTTTGCGATGTGTACGATGGGAGGTTCTCCCAGCAACTGGGTCAATTCGTGGTTCATTCGCCTCCTCCACGTTCCGTCTTCCATCTGCACTCCACCGTAAATCGTACGCAGCACCTTCCGTTCAAAGACTAGCAATGTCCATGTTTCGTGGCCGTAGAGCACTACCGGTCTAATTAATGTCTTGTAGATGGTCAACTTTGTGGTTCGGCGAACTTTGTTCGATCCTAGCGTCCTTCGGAGTCCAAAGTAGGCACAATTGCCAGCCATAATGCGCCTTTGTATGCCTTGTATGCCTGTTGAGCCTTTCATTGCTCAATATGCACCCCAAAATTGGGATAAGACGCACCACAACACTGGTATATGATGCATCACAATACTGGGATAGCATGCACCGCTTGTAAAGGGTAAAAACACGGCTATAATAAGTTACTCAGAGTTGTAAAATGAGGGGGCTCTTTTTAGCTCAAGCAGCTAATGGGTATGGAATAAAGATAGCAAAACGTTGCGATATGTTGCCAACTCCTCACTATATACACGCTTAGAAAAAAGTATCCAACGGAGCAATTAAGTGTGGGAAGCCAACGTTGGGTATAATTATGCTTACCTACCATTGGGTTCAAATTTCATACGTTTGGGTAGAATTTTACCAGAAGTAAATTATTTATACTCAGCGGTAGTTTTGCATTGTTTTGTCTAAATATTCTTTAAATACACAGACTTGTAGTGAAGTTTTGATATTATCTAGAAGTTTTGTTGTCAGCGATACATGTGAAGTGAATTTATTATAAACCATGGATGTTAACGCATGGTAAAAGCTTATTTTAAGAACACTATTACTTAAATGTGAGGTACAGCCATGAAAATTTATTCAATTTTGATCATATTTTGGTGTATTTAGCGCCTTATTGTACTACAAAATTATGAGTTATACAGTTTTATGTATAAATTGATAAGGTAGCATTCCATTCAAGCTATAGTTTTGAAGATTTGAGCACATTTATTGAGTGGGTTATTCTACCCCACCAGTGCCTTTTGTACTGTTCTCCTCTAATTGGTAACATGCGATGCGCATGTGATATATCAATTCTACTACTTCAAACGGTGTTTCCTAAACGGGTACTGTAAATAATGCAAACTACATAGAAAAGTCTATTCTGACAACTTTTTTTTTGTACAACTACATTTTACAAAATATTTTGCTGACTGGATCTGACATCTGCATAAAGAAAGTTGAACGTTCTGAAGAGCAAACTATTGCAGTCTACCTAAAACAACTATACTTAATGCAGACGTCTTCCACATTTGAAAGATCGACAGGTAATCGATATGTAACCACCTGGACCCTCAGAGCAAGATGCTAATAAGCGGACCGGAAGATTCGATGAGCTACCTCCCCCTATAAGTTATCACATTTTGATTTAACATAAAAATAAATCAACGACTGTCCTTAATACTGGGTGATCCATATGCCATTTTTAGCAAAAGAAAAGTTGTTAGTTTCGGCGAAGAAGGGGTCATTAGGTTTGTAACCACTTAATAATGGCTACCAATTACAGATGGCAGGATGATGCTAAATCAAGTCCCGGCTACCGGAACTGGCCATAATTTACTGTGCTAACATGCAACGTTCTCGTGTGTATGGACAGTGTGGTTCATACAGATTAAGAAAAAAACATAATTCAATTAGGACATGTGTCGAAAAATTAATAGGACAGAAATACTGAAACTGTGGAATAGCACCCCAGCTAATTAAGTTCAGCAGCTAATTAAAATCCGAACCATACTCGGTACTTCTCCTCGCTACAACATTGCAACTGCATTTAACGAGACGTGGGTGGAACTTTTCTTTTGTCCATGCATGTCAACTCCACTCCACATTATTGGTACACGGTCGGTCGCCGAGCTTTTTGAATCACAACTATGTGAATATGCAGCAGCAGACGTACGTAAAAGTGAAGACGAACAGAATTTCAGGGCTGTAAATGCAAATTGCCTTTTGAAATTAATATAACATGCCCGCGGTGGCCACTCGGGACCGAATGATGTGCTACCACCAAAGCGGAAGGCATCGGAAGTGGAGCGCATATGTGCAATAATGTTGTATACTATATGATTCTAGGCACCTACCAACCAACTCTACCGAGTGTACAGTTGTAAAATCCTGGTGCTGAGGCAATAATTCAGCCGTGTGACATGCCCTTTCCGATTAGGTGACCCTACGAAATAAATCAGCTTCATTGGGTTTCCACTCGGACGGATGCGGCTTGGTTCACTCTTTACCAGTCCACCACGGCCGAGCACGAAATGTGGGCCAATTTTCAACTCGATGTAACTCACACGAACCAAAAAAAAAAGCTCTCATGCTCATATAGGCTTTATCAGACACAAGAGGGCGACAATACGTGAATTATGTGCGAAGTTCATTTCATATGCGAGCAGATAAATTTTGGCAAATTGATTTTCGAGTTGAAATTTATTGCGTCATTGCAGCAGTTCTCAGTTCAGGAATGCTATCAAACTTCCAAATATTCATGCATTACATTAACATGTATCAACGCTGTATAATTTTATACAATACGATCTTTGGCAATGGATAGACCAGATGTGATGGAATGGATTTCATGCTCTAATCATAACCATTTACCAATGTGAGAGCACTTCAACACGAATTTGCAATTCAATATCATGCGAGATTATCGGACAACGTAAATGCATCGTAACTATTTGTTCGTTTCATCAAAAAGAACCCATTTATAAATTCAATTCAATTATACTGTAAAGAACTCCGTCATATTTCTCGGTAACTGCAGCTTGAAGAATGCAATATTTGTAAATTACTGCAATAGTGCATTCCGTCCTAACAGAACGAGTAGCACCGATTGCACTCGTCGAACGTACCAATAATCGAAACACAAGAACCTGTATCTTGCAGGAAGCGGTACTGCAATATTAAAACTTTTGGCACGTCATCAAATATTCATCCATCCGAGCACCAGCTCCACAATATTGGGCGGAGGAAATCTAAGCTCGTATCTCATCAGCAGGGGTTGAACGAGAACCACAACCGATGTGGGTTCCCCTTTCATGAAATACCACATGTTGAACTTCTGTCGATTCCAAATGCTCTTTTACATGCCAAAATATGTATTCGCAAAATAAGGTAACCGAGACTAGATAAAGGCAGACTGACATATTGTGCTTTATGAGCTCATCTGTTTGCAGAACCCAACTTTCCTTTTTCTAGTCTTGAGCTGTTTTTGAAGTTGATAAAAAACTTCAGGCCAGCAGCTCGTTGATACAAAAAAAAAACCAGCAGTCAAGCAGAAACAAGAAACTACTTGTCAGTCATAGCAATTGAGGCACAGTGATGTTACTTCTATATGCATATTAACAAAGCAACCTCTACTCAAAATTAATCTATGATTTTAAAAATATGTTTTGCGGGATAGTAGATTGGCTTTCTTACAACATGTCCTGCCCATTGTACTCTACCAGGATTAGGTTTTTTTAGAATAAAATGAACCAGCTCTTGGTTCATTCTTCTCTTCCATACATGGTTTTCACATACACTGCCAAATGTATTTCTATTCACACGTCGGCTGAAAACTCCAAGTGTTGTACGTCCTCTTCAAGCAACCTAAAGATCGGACTTTGCTTGAGAAACGAACTCAGAATTTCGCAGCTGGTTCAAATTGAGCGCGATATAAATATCTTGCTGAATACCATAACACTATGCATATAGTCAGAACTTAATTTTGTATTAAGTACATCTAATATTTAAAACCAACTTGAAAGTTCGCTAAAAGTTTCTACCTCCTTCTTGATTGTATTTCAAAGTTCACAAAAACTTACTGAAGAACTTTCGATCAGCGTGAATGATCACAATTATGTGAACTGTACTCTTACTTTCATGTTCAAGTAAAGTTCCAATTAATTGTTGAAATGACAAATGTAGTGTAGTATAATTTGGTGTTATTTGTTTTTTTTTTGTTTTTGTTTTTTGTTTTTTGTTTTTTTGTTTTTTATTTACTTTATTATAGAGATTTTCAGCCCTGGGCTGGTTCATCATACCTCCGGGGGTGAGATTCGAACTCGTGACTTTAGCGTGAGAGGTATGGATGTTAACCACTACACCGGGGTTGCCTCAATTATTTATTTGTTGTTAATTTCATCTGACATATGTTGTCTTAATGTATAAATCAGTTTATGCTTGTATTAAAATAGTCTTCTTATAAAGTTAGTCAATCTATATACATATAAAAATAAATTTCTGTCTGTCTGTCTGTCTGTCTGAACCTTGTAGACTCGAAAACTACAGAACCGATCGGCGTGAAATTTTGTATGGAGGCGTCTTTGGGGCCAGGAAAGGTTCTTAGGAAAGTAAGAGACCCCTCCCTTTTCTAAAAGGAGGTGCTCCCATACAAATGAAACACAAATTTCTGAATAACTCGAGAACTAATCAAGTAAAGGATACCGAATTTAGCATGTGGGAGTTTTTGGAGGCGAAAAAGGTTTCTATGGTAGTTTGAGACCCCTCCCCTATCAGAAATGACATCAAGGATGGCTATCATACAAATGAAACAGATTTTTTTTAGCATAACTCGAGAACTAATCAAGCAAATGGAACCAAATTTGGCATGTGGAAGTTTTTGAAAGCGAGAAGTGTTTCTAAGGAAGTTCAAGACCCCTCCGCCCTCTGGAAGGAGGGGTTCTCATACAAATGAAACACAAATTTAAACCAAACATGAGAATTATCCCTACTGTTATGAAAATTTGTATACAGGGGTTTTTAGGGACGAAGAAGGTTCCTATGATGGTTCGTGACTCCTCCCCATGTCTGAAGGGGAGGAGGCTCCCTTAAAAATGAAACAGAAATTTCTGCATAGCTCAAGAACTAATCAAGCAAATGAAACCAAATTCGGTATGTGGAAGGTTTTGAAGGCGAAAAATGTTTCTACGGTGGTTTGAGACCCCTTCGCCATCTGGAAGGAGGAACTCTCATACAAATGAAACACAAATGTAGATGCATGAAAATTAAAAGCATTACTTGGAGTGTACTGAGTCGCAGATGCTATTTGAACGGAAGTGACAGAGGTGTCATGGAAGGTACTCTTAAAATGCTTAGCAAATAGCTAACATTTTACCAGCTCAGAGCTTCCAAGCTGTTCGCCGAGATGAACTGATATAGGCAATCCAACTTCTTTGCGATTGGAATTCACAAACGATCAAAATGCTTTAGGGTTTCTACGAAGAGACGACTGCTTATAAATAACGTATCGATGATACGGGGAACGGTGGTAAACACGGTAGGCATTGCTAGCACGGTTGAACTTTTGCTTACTAAACTGTGAGCGACTCCGGCAGTGATGTCGCAATGTTTTCGCTCTGACATGTTTGAGTTGACGCTCATGGCTATTGGGCCATGGAGGCTTTGGCTTTGGGGAACACAAAGGTACATGTTCCGCAATTAAATCGCAAACAACGTGGATGAAGTAGATTACGGCATCGTCACTGCAATTGGAATCATCGATAGGGGAAATAGCAGCACAAATATCGGCATGATTAGCACGGCGGTAGTCGTATGTTTGGGAAACATCAGCACAATCGTCAAACGTAATCGAATCAGGAAGATCAACCACCACGTCCAGAGCTGGATGGTCGGCGTCGAGGGAGATAACAGCTTCTGCAACTTTACATGCACTGCTAACTGCGTCGTTTCCAAGGACGAGATCCAAAAACCGTGAATTTCTGTTCGGTACTCCTTAAGCTGTTGAAAGAACAGATTGAGGGTTGACTTCTAAAAATCCGTTATCCACTGCTTTCCACTGCAAATACTGTAGGTTGTAATCCCCAAGCTGCAACACGAAGTCTTTTAAATCCAGGCTGGAGATAATAGAACCAATGGAATCCACAAGTCTGTCAGGGGGTACATAGATAACTCCAAAGCTGATGATTCTAGTAGGCGTCAAGATTTCAATCCATAACTGCTCAAGAGTAATACTCGTCGACATGGGATCGATAAAGCTGTTCCAATACTTGGAGATCGCAATCAAAATACCACCACGGACCTTTGCACTGTTCGTTGCATTGCGATCGGTGCGGTATACAGCAAACTTGTGGCCAAGCTGCGCATTGTGGAATCGCTCGTCCAACCAAGTCTCCGTCAATACAATCACATCATAATCGCATTCACTGACAGTCAAGAAAAACGAATCTACCTTAGTAGTACTCCACGTACGTTTTGGTAATAAATCCACAAAGCAAAACAGGTACTACGTCATTGATCACAATAACATCACTAGAGCCACCGCCAGAAACGTTAGCGATGAATTTTCTACTGATGGCAGCTGATGGAGTTGGATAAAGCGCCAGGTGCACGCGTGGGTTGATCACTAGAAGTGACAAACGTTACTGGAAGGAAGTTGCTCAAATCACAATTATACTTGCCTGTGTGGACGGCTTGGAAGACCCCCTCTCCATACTCAAACATAGGACCGGGATAACTGTTGGTCGCTAGCTGGAATGGCTCAACTGTGATGAGAATATTGGAGGTTTCCATAAGGCTTGCAGTCATGCATCCCGGAGGTACGACAAGCATCAAAGAATCAGTTGGTCTATCGTTCAGTTGGCTGGAAGCATTTGGAGTATCAGGAACGAAAAAACCACGAATGTATTCATCCGAGTAGTACTTGTCCGAAGTGGTAGTGTAGACCAGGACGTCTGTTGATCACTGGCAAGTAAGGCTCTACTATGTTGGGTGGCTAAAGGGCTTCCAAAATGCGAGACGTGTCCCGCATAATAAAGTTTAGTTGGCGGTGGTTGCTGATGATGGCGAAGCTTGGGGTACCAGTAATGGTGTCACAAGTCTCATGATTTTTTTATGGAACCCGAAAATGCTTGGAACCGAAATCCTCGAATCCAGGGAAAATAAAACCCTCATACCACGTTAACGATCAAGAGCTTTATCCTTAAGTGACGGGTCGAATCTGATTTTGAAGGACACGAAGGAAAGAGTGTTGGTTTCTTTTCCTTTAGCAATGAGTTTCACGACGGAAGGGTTATCATCGATCTCAAGCTTGACTTTAACTAAAGCAGTTGTTGCTTCTATGTTGACGTCGGGTCGGATTCTCGACAAATGCAACCAAAACTTTTTGGCCAGATCCTGGGTGCATCTGAGAATAATGACATTATTCGCCTGTGGCTATTTGGGGGGCAATCAGAGGGGTTTATACAGATTTTTCAGATACCATGGTAGCCGTCTTTTGTCCAAATTTGTTGGAAGTGTTTGATATCTTTGATTCTTTGTTTCTTTCCAGAAAGCTTCCTATTCTTCAGAGCCCAATATCTATCGATTGGACGTAACTCTGAACAAATGGGTGAATTTTTATTACAATATTCACTTGATTTGCGTTGTACCACTCAATCACAGTTTTAGCATAGTGGTATATTGCCGAATCGGGCCTGAACAAAGCTTTTTACTTGTTATTTTTGATGAAGGGTAGCAACCGCTTCTGCAGACTCTTTCTGGTAAATCTCCTTGTTGATTGTACCTGTAGTGACGAAAGATTTACTCTTTCTGCCGCACGTGCAAAATGCTTGCCAAACAAGAAATTTTTGTGAAACTTCAATGCCTTCTTCGCCCTGAATTCCTCAGTTGTTGCTTTTCTGGCCATACCATAATAGAAAACCAGTCTTGGAAACTGCTTGAAACCCTCCAGAAGCTAAGTTTCATCGTCCATAACAACGCATGAAAACTTCGTCAAATATTCGCAGTATAAACGTTTGTCGTTGCGATTTGGAATTGTGTTTACTTTATACGATTCAGTCCCAAACGCTGTTTTGATTTTTGGACAAAACCACTTGACATTCCTATTTACGAGCCACCGTCCGAACAGAGGGATTCGGGTTTCCCTTCAATATCCTCTTCACCTTTCGGTCCATGACAGGATCCATACGACCATTGTTTTACTCGGTTTCCTCTCGACCATCAACAAGCACATCGTGAATAGTGGGTTTAGTTATATCTATTTTTTTTGCAAGTCAGGATTTGCATTACGCTCGTACAAAATCCACTCGCACATGTGCTTTTCATTTGCCAGCACCTTGAACACTAAACATGGAATGTAAACACCAATCATAGTTTTTGCATCAAAGACTCCCAGCAATACCTCAGCGAAATTTGTCACTCCTACGTGCAATATTTCAAAAGTTAGAGTGATTTGAAGGTGTCCGGATTAATATGAATACAGACCTTAGCTTGTTCATTCGTAAAACTGAAAATTTTCGGCATTGATTCGTAACTAACTCGCCACCACCAACTAACTGCGCTCACCACGAAATAAATGCAAATATTCTCGTTGCTAAACCAATCGTTAGAAATGCACTAGCATTACAAAACGCAGTTCCCTAAGTGTTGAATGTGCACCTGAAATTATGTGCAAACCTCGCACACGTTCGTTGCTTCTGATGAGCAAATGGCTGTTTTCTTCATTGTGCTGGTTTTCTTTTTATTATAAACAATTGTTTTTACCCCACATTTTGCCCATAAGCGGGGCAACAGACTTCTTCTATTTTTTATGACATGGAAGTTCCTTCGAAAACCGACCAAGAATGAACAAATTTGACCACACCAATGATCAAAATCCGTTCAGAAGCCTTTGGGTACACTTAATGTATTTATTTTCGTCGAAAACACGATTATTAATCAATTAAAGAAAAAAGCCTCTTAAAATATCTAGACGTAGATAGAAAACGTCTTCTGCGCTTGAAAACACAGCCTACTATTTCATATATGGTGGTTTTTAAATATTATATCAATTATAGCCATGTCTCCTGAATACTCTACAGAATGTTCAAATGACACACATAACCATTTCAAACATCATGCTCAAACAACGCTACGTTTTATGTCCAAAGTTCTTAGAATGTACTAAAAACCGTATACTATTGGAAATAATGATCAGGATTCAAATAATATGTATGGAAGCCACCATCCTACCGAGGGCTTTGCGCTGCATGCAGTTCTAACTCACAGAAATACCATGCCTTGTAACCGTTCTAAATTCAACAGACTGCTGTATGGGCCTGTTCATAAACCACGTAGACTCATTTTTGGAAATCTCATCAACAACAGGAATTATCGCGAACAACAACGATTTCTTACGTTATTCCTGGATCCCTCGAGGAGCTCTCTGCCACTTTAAGTAATCTCCATCTAAATATCAGGTTTTTTGCTTGTTTGTAAACAGGTGGCAGTAGGTCACGAGTGGATTTCGTATAGCCCTTAAGAGAACTTAGTCATACGAATGTGCTCAATATATGGTCGAGGGCGTATTTGATTCAGCGTATATTGAGTTACAATAAACTCCGTTTTAAAAAATCTCTAACCTCCGTGTCCACAACATTGACCTGTTCTTTCGCTTTCCCTACGACTTTTTTAAGTCCTCATAGACCACAACAAGGTTATGACGCATTGAACCTTCCACAACGGCATGAAAGCTATCAGCCGCCATAAATGTATGCCCAGAATGGAAATATTTCAGTTCGATTTCCATCGTATTACGATCCATCTTGTTGATAAGAGAAGAACTAGATGCAAGAAAAAGTTTCAGTTCTTATTCAGCTCTGAACAGTTATCGAGCCAAGAAGTTATCCTCCTCATATGCCTATATTTTAGGATGATCTAATGGAAGCAATTAGCAATATCAAACTAGTACGACCACTAACTGATTCTGGCAAAGACAAGCCGCAACTGCAAACTTTTTTGCTCCGACCGTTAAAACCCAAAATTCGATGTGAAAACATTATGGTTTTGAGCCCTTCCAACCGAGGCAATTGAATAACCTGCAAAATACATAAGATTTAAACTTTGAATTAAGAAAAATTTTGTTATTAGTAACTACCTTTTGAAGATCAACTACCTTTACCAAGTGACCTGCAGTAACTGAATCTCCATTCTTACGATATTCAATCCGCACCTGCTTTGCATCTTCGAGATGCTGATTGTAGTTTCAACATATGGTACATTTATCAGTACATCCGGAACTTTTGTTGCCATTTTTGTTCTACGCTAACACAAACTTCGCACTCTTCGCGACCCAACTAAATGAATGATATGTTTATATCGTTGAGGTCTCGCGAGTATAGTAGAGCGGATAGCTGACTGTGCATAGCTTTTTACGACAGATCTGATGGCAAATACCATTGGAGCGTACTCGCGACGATCATGTGAGATGGTTTGCCCGTAAGTCAACCCTAGTAGCACACTTGTTGCCATTCGGTTGAGATAACATAAATATGACTTGCTGTCATAATCAAGTAACTACAACTAATAATGATCGTAGTGTGCTACTTAGGAATATATGATTTTTAATAGATTCACGCACATCTGAACTCCTGGCATACTTTCCTCGTTTTGAACAGTAATATCGTTCTTGTTTTGCTCTATTGATACACCGATAGATAATGTTACAGTCAACGAAACAAAATATTTACTCAACGATAACTTAACAATTCTCAATCAAAGAAATAAACTTTAATTTACAAACCCGCAGTGTTCGTTATACCCGAATGTTTTTTTAAAAAAATTCTACAAACTGAGATCGGGTCTTATCTTGTCGAAGAAAGATTGCATTTATACGTTTGTTTCTTACGCAATTCGTTTGCGGGAGTACGACGACTGCGTCGGTTAGTAGTAAAAGCGGGTTGTGCGTACTTTTGCATAAGTTTATTTCGATTTTCTTCACTATGGTTCCAAAACGATTCATTAATGCTTACTCGGTCATCTCGAGCCAAAAGGTTGGTGCAACTTTTTCGGCAATTACCGTTTTTTAGTATAGCTTCTTGTGCGGCTCTTAGCATTATCTTCCCGTAAAATTTCTTTTTTTTTGCGAATCATAAAATTGACACAACTGTTCTCAGAATCTTTTACATTTTCATCAATTGACTCCGTAAAATTTCCAGGAAATGAAATTGTCGAATTACACTGGTTAATAAAAATGCTTAAAATGTTCTTCGTTTCCTTTAAATTGCATTCCGGAGGTATCGGCCAGATCAAATCGATTCATGTACACCTTATTAAAAAATGAACCGTGTTGAAATGTTTTTCACAAATGATAACAAACAGAAGATGTCAAGCGCAACACGATCATCGTATACCGTTTTCGTTTTTGATTCAAGTCCTACCTGGATCGGTTAACAAGATTGGGTCGGCTTGTTGTGTATTGAACGTCGGTGTGTAAGTTTTCATTTGAAGCTCGTATCGAGTTGAGGTTTGCATTGCCAATAAGTTCGGGAATCGCAGGTTGGAACTAATTCCAACCTAGGTGAAAAAACGAATTCGCTAGTAGTAACGTGAGAATTATATATGACGCAGTGAGACTGATATGCTTAGAATTTTTACAAGATTCGAGGCATGCGAGTCCCACTGAATAGTTTACATACAAAAATAATCTAAATGTTAGTAAAATCACAGATCCCATTAAAACTCACCAGCATCTTCAAAAGCCAACTGCATATTTGGTTATTTTCCACGAAGATTATCAGCAATAAACAATCATCATTCAAAACTTAGATCATTTTGTTCTCCCCGACATCGTTTGCAACATGGGATAGTTATGCGTAGAACGACAGCACACTTACGCGAACCTGCGGGACTAAGAAAATCTCCTTCCAACAGTATGATCCCATAAAACGAATACGCTATTCAGTTAAGCTTTCCACTAAATGGTTTGTTTGATAAAGGCGCGTCAAATTCATTACAACTGTTAGAGTGGATTGTGCCAATCGTAAATAATAGACACATCCCTTCCTAGACTCCAGTTGGCTGTCCACTCCATTGTCCAATTGCAACTTCAATTATGCTCTGATGCACCCTCCCCAGTATTGAAATGTTTTAAATCAATCAATTAGAATTAAGGTCATGCAATACATATCAAATATAATAAGGAAATAAGTATACAGGGTGTTCAAGCAACGTATAAAAATAAAATAATTCGACATTTTAAACTATTCTTCAAGTAAAATGAATCCTTTAGAACAAATTATTTATGGTCAGTAACTTCCTTCCACTAATGCCAATAAGACGTCTCAGAGCATTAACCATACTAGAAAATCGGCGACCTCATAATTCCCCAGTTCACAGGCAACCTTCACATAAATTCCCCCCAAGGCTAATCAGTTGGGCTAAGCACGCCAGCCATCAACCCTTCCACCATCGCAGCTATGCTACTGAATTTCCCAACATTTATAGTTATTGCAACAGGAAACATAAGCAATTTTACTTCAAGGACATCTGTTGCAGGCCCAAACGCTACGAAGTGATGACCGTAGCATGAAGCTGTACAAAACTTCGTACCAAGAACAACGTACTTCTTCTGTTGCTGCTGCTTTTGCTCCCACCTGCCGCAAGCAAACATTGTAACCCCACCAGAGTGGCAAAAAAGGTAACTCCATGCACTCAGAGAGAACAAGAGCAACGAAGACGAAAAAATGACCGACTGAATAATTTAACCAACCCATACGGTGCAGTGCCACCACGGTTTGGTCAGTGAGCGAACCGTGGTATATGACTGCGGCAAAACAACAATATTCCGAACAAATGATGGCTACACCTCGGAGAGCACGTGCAATTCTCGGTGAACACAAAGTGGGGAGGCACATTTCCGGTCTCCGACCAAGTTTTTGCGAGTTGTCTTCCTCAAGGTCAAGAGGTAATTTGTAGCATAAATTGCACTCGTGAATATCGAATTGAAAAAGGCTCGATACATACCATCTTGACTCTGAGGCACTTGTTTGCAAGTTTAATACTAGTACTAAATATGCTATAAATGTAGGATTCGAATTATTGTCTAATTTTGTACAGAAAAAACATGTAACACAAAACACCAGCAATATTTTCTAAATACTGTTCTGTTTGTTTCAGTTCAATCTTTGTTAATTTAGTTGATTCGATTAGATATTCCTGCTTTCCTGTAAAATGCATTTCCCTTTGACAAATTATTAGAGACGCTTGTTTGTACTGAGAATACGATTCAAGATGTCCCCTCAACAGCATCACTCAGAAGTACTCATTTTATAGCTGCATCCATGTAAGATACATAAAATAGATCGTTCATTAGTTACTATTTCGATTTATTGGAAGCATATTGCACCGACCAATGGACAAATAATTTCTCATTACAGTAATTATAATTCGCTTTCAAGGCATCCTAAATGATTAGCAATATATTTCCGGCGTTCAGGAACTCACTGCTCTATATAAATCATCGTTTGTTTTTGAAACTCTGAAACATAACTAATTGGAAGAATGATTGGTGGACACAGGATCAAACCGATTAGGAAAATATTGCTGGTCGTTAACGATGATTAGAATATATAGAATCTAGAATTCGGAACATTATTTCAAAGCAAAGCTAGATTACGGATTCTGTTATAGAACTACAAGTCTATTAATTCCCGGTTGATCCATGAACTCCTTGCCAGGTGAACAAAGTGACCTGATGGAATCACCCCCTGAATCGGTTGTCGTCACACCTTTGGCTGCCAGACGGCGACAGCCACCACTATCATCCAGACTGGCAGAGTTGAACGAAGAGCTACGAGCCGAATCACCGAGTACGATAAACAATTTTAGCGATTCTATTAGATAGCCAATCCTTCTATGCCAAGACCCGCAAATTGGTACCATGCCTTAGAGCACGGCCATTATTGATGTCGTAAAACCACAAAACAGTAGCCTTACACACTGCTGGGTTCGTAGATTGCTAGATAAGACGACTCCCAAGCATCCAGCTATCATTGTGTAAAATCCTCAAGCTATCACAACATCTACACACCTTGTTGTACGCACTCATATCAAAGTAGTTGTAAGTCAATGTCTTGCATACATACAAAGTTCCCAAAAATCAGAACAACCAAAGGCTGTAAAGAGTATAGATCCATCCTTAAAGGCTAAGTATAAAACAAACTGATAAAAAATAAAACATCGAGATCAACGCGTCCTGGAGTCTCGCTTAGTTAGGACTACAAATCAAACATATTCTCAAGATCTTGAATTAACTGAATCTATGTCAACAAGCAGCAACAATCAACATTTTTCTATCGCTTTCACATCGTAGATGAAAACAAGGCAACATAACTGCAGAACACAGATCTTGAATCTTATTCATCGTTGCTGCAATGCTTAATTTAAAGTCATGCTCCCTTCAAATATAAACTGCGAACATCTCTTGATAGTAGCTTGTAATGAAATTTTTTCTAAGTCAAACTTACTAATTTGTGTTGCAAATAAAGAACGGTCCCAAATGAGCTTAGATTACTGCTTATACGTAGAATAGAAGATGCTTCTACCGGAAACAATCAATCTGTCAGGGCTTTTCCTGTGCAACCTCTGAAGTTTTGACAAAAATTTGTGCTTTTTCAACTACTCACAGAAAAATGTGAACAAAGAGCTTTGCTATACTATAAGTCCCGCCCACCTGATGATGCATTCTCTGGTTTGTTTGCGTTCAAGAACATTCATAAAATGCTAATATCAAAATACTACTACTACTAATGAAACACTACATACGCAAAATACATACACGGTATAATGTGAAAACTAACTGATTTGGTTTCTGCGAAGAACGAAGCTCATGTACCGCGATGTTGATGTCCAGCTGTGATGATCTGAACTACAATTTAATGTAAGGGGTAGGTCTCAAAAATACAAAAACTTTCGCCATCATGGCCGTTTTTGCATCGTCACTTCGAACTTTTGAACGCACAAATCTAAGTAAGTGCAGAGATTTCATATTTCAAACGTTTATAACTTGTATGCTGGAGTGCAACAAGAATTTTATTGAAATTTGGTAGCTGAAATCTTTGTAGTTTCTTAGATTTGTGCCTTCAAAAATTCAAGGTGGTGATGCAAATCATTCATGATAGTGGCAATTTTTTTCCCCCCCCCCCCCCCTTTTTTTTTTGTGTTTTCTCACCACCCAAAACATACTTTGAACAACCAACCCGCATTTCAACAAAACAACCCCACCACCAATCTATTCTAATATAATCTTATCTCACACTTCTCTCATCTTATCTATACGTTATTTAATCCGTCGGTTTTCGTGTCGAATAGCCAACTTTATGACGCAGCATGTACCATACAGAAGATCTCAACGAATCAGAGATCGAAATTCACTCAGCGACCATGCTCACTCTCAAGCAGGTTGTCGATGAGTAGCGAACCGTTCAAATTTTCATTTTTTTTCGCCGATAATTCATTATCCTCTCTGGATATGCGAAAATCATCTCTCGCCAAAATTCAACGAAAATATTTTCCGGCACATTTTTAACGAAAAACATGCTACCTAGATCGTATACGAGGAGCAAACCGAAAACAAGGCGCCGGTGCACACTGGTACCACCATGAACCATATATGAAAAACTGGTACATGGACCATAAATGATAAATGAAGACTGCTGCATTTTCAGGTGTCAAAAAGTAAGTGAGGTGTCAAAAAGTAAGTGAAAAATAATTATCGGCATCTAGGATTCACCGAAAAAGAAACGATTTATCAGCTACTCATGCTCTTCGAAAATTATAAATCGCCGTTGCTTTTCTCGCGAAAACTGCTGTGAGCGTATAATAGTCTCTCGCTTCTCACATTCTCATCTGTTTCTACAAGCGGGTGAAAAACACGTTTCTCCTCTCAAGTAGGCGAAAATTTCGGTCTCTGCAACGAATGAATGGATATCTACACGCTATTTCCAAACAACCCTAAATTGAGTACGATTAACTCAAATCCATCAAAATTATGGTTACTCAAAAGTGAGTAAAGATTAGTGGTGGTGGCAACAAAACAAACAGACAACATCGCCTTGCACATTAAGATAAGATTACCGAAAATAAAGCTTCAGTTTTGCCGAAAATTAGGTTTTGGTTGCAAAACCTAAAGTAACGGTATAATTTACCGAAAGAAAACGTTTGATTTTACTTATTTTTTAAGAAAAGTTGATTAACAAACTTTATCGTTATTTTTTACCAAAATTTGATTTAAAATGCTATCATTGTGCTGCAAGCAATTTCGGTAAAAGGAACCGTAAGAAAATAAGTAAATATTCACGTTTTTCCCCTCCTTCCCAACAATACCGAATTTTCGGTAATCCATGATTACCGATAATTTCAGTATGTTTCCAAATCCGATCTGAGAATTTTTGAAACACCACTGAGTACAGTGAGACATTCGTTTAGCCGAGGCCCAGTTTTTCTATGTATATCGAAAATAAAACCCACTGTTTGCTCGGATTCGGTTTTGTAGGATACATCTCATTTATTTCTAACCAATTCATTAATAAAACTTAAGATTACGTTACATTTGGATAATAAAATTGAAAAAAATATCGGTAAACGGGTAGGCATTCGTTTAGCCAAATTGTTGAATTTCATCATCAAGATGTCTTTTAATTATGAATTTCGAAGAAAATCGATGTTTAATATTTGGTATGGCCGCCATCGTTACGAATCACTTCAAAAATACGGTTTGGCATCGAATCAGACAGCTTTTGCAGTGTTGCCATGTCGATGTTGGCCCAACACTCTTGAATTGATGTTTTAAGACTAGAAATGCTGTCAAACTGACGTCCGTTTGCATAAACCATTCCAACCAAGATTCCCCAGAGGTTTTCTATGGGATTGCAATCAGGACTGCAAGCTGGCTAGTCCAGCAGTGGAATGTTTTTTTCATCAAACCAAGCCTTGGATTGCTTGGAGACGTGGATTAATGCATTGTCCTGCTGAAAAACGATGTCCTCATTCGCGTTGTTTTCAATATGACCGATCAAAACGTCTTCCAATAGCTCCAGGTACATTCCGGAATTCATCCTGGTTGAGATGAAACAAATCGGAAGCTTTGCATGGTAGGAAAATCCAGCCCATATCAAACTTCCACCACCAAAGTTTCGCTTCGATCTAACGACGCTGGTTTGATTCAAATCGTGCCAGTAGCAACTGTAACAATCGGGCCCGTCTAAATTAAACTTTTTCTCGTTAGAAAAGTGCGGTAAAAATTCAAGAAATTCATAATAAAATTTTGGGTTGCTCATTCCCAATAATAATGGGAACTGAAACCAGTTGGGATCAAAGCGTTAGGAGTGAAGAAGTCTTCGGAAATTCTTATAATGTTTTTAGAAATGACCGCAATTTGGAAATTTCTGAAAAGAAGTCAGGTGGGGGTGTTTTAATAGCTATTTCTACCAAATTTAATTCAGAAATCATTGATACATCTACAGTTAAGGAATTCGAACATGTATGGGTGAAAGTACACATGGCAGGTGAAATACATGTATTTGCCACTGTGTATTTTCCCCCAAATAACGCTCGCAAAGAAGCATATGACCATTTTTTTCAAACTGCTGATGAAATTATGTCTGAACTTTCCCCAGAAGTGAAAGTTCACATATACGGTGATTTTAATCAACGTAGTGCTGACTTCATTCTAGACAATGAAAACGAGTGCATCTTACTACCAGTCGTTGGGGAGAATGAAACATTGCAGCTTATTTTCGACAAAACTGCAGGCTTGGGGCTCAATCAAATTAACCATGTAAAAAACCAACAAAATTGCTATTTAGATTTTTTACTGACAAATATTCAGGAAGACTTCTGTGTAAGTAAATCTATTTTTCCATTATGGAAAAATGAAGCTTTTCACACAGCAATTGAGTTTTCCTTATTTGTTCATGAATACGAAAAACCCAACGACTATGAATATGAAGAGGTCTTTCAATATCATTTAGCAAATTATGATATCATAAGACACAAACTTAACGGAATTGATTGGCAAACGATCTTTAAGAATGAAGCAAATGTTGAAACTTCTGTTGAGGTTTTCTATAAATTATTGTTTGAAATAGTAGTTGAACAAGTACCACTCAAAAAATTAGGCGACAAGGTAATTCGAACCACCCAGTTTGGTATAATAAAGAAATAAAAAAAATTAAAAATCGGAAGCAAAAGGCCCACAAAATGTATAAAAGGGATGGTAACAGTAATAATCTGACATACTATTTGAAGGTTTGCGATGAACTGAATCTTGCTATTAGTAATGCATATGATGAGCATAATTCAAAAACCGAACTTGAAATTAAGTCTTGTCCAAAAAAATTCTTCAATTATGTTAAAACTAAGCTGAAATCTGACAATTTCCCATCTAGAATGCATCTTAACTCAAATGTTGGTGATAACGCGGAAGAAATTTGCAATCTATTTGCAACATTCTTCCAAGAAATCTATACCACGTTTGATGAAGAAGATCGCGATTATGAATATTTCAATTTCTTCCCAGAATTTTCAAGGGACATTGGATTAAGTCAAGTCAAATTTCAAGACATCTTGGAAGGTTTGAATAAATTAGACGTTTCCAAAGGTTCTGGCCCTGATGGAATTCCACCCGTATTTATGAAGAACTTAGCATTAGAACTTACAGCACCTTTATTTTGGCTTTTTAATATGTCACTGGAATCTGGGATCTTCCCCAAACTTTGGAAAAGTTCCTATCTAGTACCTATTTTTAAAAGTGGAAAAAAATCGGACATTTGTAACTATCGTGGAATTGCCATTATTTCCTGCATTCCTAAACTTTTTGAAGCAATTATCAATGAAAAATTGTTTTCTCAAATCAAAAACAGACTGACTAATAAGCAACATGGATTCTTCAAAGGACGATCAACTAGCACAAATTTATTGGAATTCGTCAACTACTCACTGATAGCAATGGACAATGGTAACCATGTAGAAGCTCTTTATACAGACTTCAGCAAGGCTTTTGATCGCATTGACATACCCATGCTTCTATTCAAATTGCGAAAAATGGGAATTGAGGCAGGAATCCTCCGATGGCTCGAATCCTATCTTACTAACCGTCAACAAATAGTTAGATTCAAAGGGAAGAAATCAAATCCTATTAAGGTCACTTCTGGAGTCCCCCAAGGCTCTCACTTAGGTCCTCTTTTATTCATTTTGTATGTAAATGACATTTCCTTTATTCTCAAAAACATTAAATTTCTTATTTACGCTGATGACATGAAACTATTTTTAGAAATAAGAAACAAAGAAGATATCATGACATTCCAGAAAGAAATAAATGATTTCTATATTTGTGCAACAAAAGTCTTTTACAGCTGAACGTAAAGAAATGTAATTCGATAGCTTTTAGTAGGAAACGAAACACCCCAGACATAACTATCAATCTAGGGAATCAGCCAGTTGAGAAATGTAAAAGAACAAGGGATTTAGGAGTTATCTTGGACTCGAAACTAACTTTCATTGAGCATTACAATACTATCATCAACAGAGCAAATAATATGCTTGGATTTATAAAACGTTTTTGTTACAATTTTCATGATCCGTACACAATAAAAACATTGTACATTGCATATGTGAGGTCAATACTGGAATATTGTAGCGTGGTTTGGTCACCATTTTCAGTCACCCATGAAGAACGACTAGAATCGGTACAGAAGCAATTTTTACTGTATGCACTTCGTAAATTAGGTTGGACAAGGTTTCCGCTTCCATCTTATGAAGCCCGCTGCATGCTCATCAGCATCCAATCATTAAAAGAGCGCCGTGAATTTGCATTAGTATCATTCGTAAATGACATTGTTTCGCAACGCGTTGATTCAGCAGAACTTTTGTCAAAACTTAATTTTTACATACCGTCGCGGCAACTACGAAATAGAAATATATTTATTACAAGCCATCATCGTACAAATTACGCCAAATTTGTACCTCTGAATCAGATGATGGCAACTTACAATAAGCATGGAGAAAATGTAGACTTTACTATGACCAAAACAAAACTAAAACAATACTTCAATTCAATTAGATAATGACGAACGATTCAAAACATTAAAAATGCAAATCTGATGTGTTAGTTTCCTAAGGCGTACTTTATATATAAGTGAAACATAAAATGTAAGTACTATTGTAACAAAACGGTCTACTATTGATTGACGACAACCCCCCCCTCTCTTATCCATCCTCCCCTCCTCCCCCCCCCTTCACTTTCCCAAAAATTATCTGCCTTCCCCCTTTATCTTTCTTTCCCTGCCCCTCCCCCTCCCCCCCCCCTCCCACACCCAAAACCCCCACCTACTTACCTAGCCCCACTACAACATAACGAAATCCATCCCACCCGCCCTCCTCCCCCCCCCCCCCAACACACAAACAACCACCCACACAATTCCACCCCAACGCCCAAAAGACCATTATTTACCGACGCCAGGAAGTGCATACCCCATTCCACCCAAATCGACACCGAAGAAGTCGCTAGTCGCAGACACGCGCCTATCGTCAAAGGATAAGCGTTCTATAGTGGAATTAAACGGAGCTTGCTCGCGTTTACTACACAGAGAGGAATTTGATGGTAAATTTTACCATTATTGGGGGGTTAGGATGACTATTGCAGTATAGTGATTTTGAACCGACTATGATCATGGTCAAAACTACCATTAAAAATAGTTGATGCAACATTTTCCATAATGTTGGAATAGTCCTTGTTACCATGATCATAGTCAAAAATGCCATGAACGTGGTGAATTCGACCATATTCATGGTTATTGAAACCATTAAATGCGATAGTCATCCTGACCATGATTTAATTGTCGGTACAACGATGAAATTTTTCTCAGAGTAGTGACAGTTTCAGATTTTCAGACTAGCAGCCTTTTTTGTGTTTTGTTTACGTGACTTTCAGACTGAGGCTGATTTGTCACGCCATGAAGACGTCCAGGACCCTATAAATCGCATGCTTCAACACATGGGAAGGCTTTACTTCCGTTCCGAAGAAAGATGAGATCAGATACACGGTGTTCAATAAGTTCGGATACACTTTCAAAATTTGTTAAAAAAATGAAAACATGTTTTTTTATTTTTTGGATTTATGTTATTGAAAGCTATGTTTACAAGGAACGTTTACAACATTTCTCTTGAATGACCCCCCTTTGTACTCCTTAACGAGCTTCAAACGTTTCTCGAACGCGTCGCAGGCGGCACGCACGGACTGCATGGGCATTTCGTCCCAGATTTTGAGAATTACCGTCTTGAAATGATCCAAAGTGCTGACCTTGTATTCGTTCAGCTTCGCCATCATATAGGACCAAACAAAAAAGTCGAGAGGATTCAAGTCCGGGGAGCTGGGAGGCCACAAAGTTTTGTCCAGAAAGTCGGTTAAATTGTCCCGACACCAGGCTTGAACCACATTTGCCGTATGGGCTGGTGCACCGTCCTGCTGGAACACGTAGTGCTCATCGCCGTAGAGGCTTCGGAGACTGGGGGCAACAACCTTTTCCAAAACCTCAGTTTTGTAGTACGCCGCGTTGATTTTGACGTTTTTTTCAATAAACACCAAGGGTAGCTTACCACGTTTGCATACTGCCCCCCAAACCATCACCGACGCGGCACTTTGGAACCGAGGGATGTTTATATTGGATTCAGGAATGCTGTCCCTCGATGGCGCCCACACCCGGTCATTTTGCACATTGTGCGGCTGCTGCAGCACGAACAGTTTCTCGTCCGAAAAAACAAACTCCTGACCAGCGTGCCGAGAGAGGATCCTCTTAGCTCGATCCAACCGCTTTTTGCTGGTAGCCTCCGAAACGCCATGGACCTTACGTTTTTGTAAGGCCTGAAACCAAGGTCCTTGGTGAGTATGGTGTGAGCGGTTCCAATGGAAACGTTGAGATCTGCAGCCGTTTTCCGGATTGAGCGGTTCTTTTTGCGCCGAATTCGCTCCCTCACGATCTTGATGACCCGTGGCGTCCTCGCTGAACGCGGCCGACCGGATCTCGCACGTCTCCCGGTATCGCCTGATGGTCGTGTAGACAAAGTTCCGCTTGACCCCATGCGATTTCAGCAGCCGGAATATATCGCCGGGTCGCTCACCGTTCAAAAAACGCTTAATTACGAAGTCCCGATACTCTTTCATCGCGCGTAACAAACAAACAACAACTAACAGAATGTCAACACCGCGCACATTCGGTAGCGTATGAATGAAGCTAAAGCTGACACCAATACCAATGCAGAATATGTACATGGCGCATACCTACGCAATGATGAAAACTTGTATTCGAACTTATTGAACACCGTGTATTCTTCCTCTCAGAAAATCACAACGGCGCGGTCTGAAATTGATACTAGATCGCGTAGATTGAGAGAGAACGACTCTTATCACTACATCATCGGGGCCGTCTTGTTCAATCTCTAGTTTGAGTAGAAAACACACTTATGGGCATTTATTGAATTTCACTGCTCCGGTTAAGAACCTTGTGAATCTTTGCATCGATCACTATTCATTTTCTAATAGTTCTAATACTTCAGAACGTTGAATATTGTTTGAACTTATCGTCTTCAGGATGAACTTACAATTAAGGCAACATTAACTGTCAACATCCGTCCAATACTATTCATAGCACCGGTTCAAAGTTTGGAGTACTTTTTTTATATCTAAATATTCTGGATGAAGTACATATTTTCCTGATAGTTTTATGGCAACCGTAAATATTACCTTAAAAAACAAATCTTGAAAAATATTTAAAGCTGGCTCAAGTTTAACTCCATCGAATCGTATCCTTACAGCAACTGATGTGAGAGCATTTATTTATATGACAGTCTTCATTACTGTATTGCAGTTTGGAACAAAAATTTCGTGCAACTAAGTTAAATGCATAAACATCGTCATAATTAATACATTCATAAAAAAAAACCATATCGATTTTAAGAAGATTGTATTAGAGTGTTTATTTTCCATTATAATAATACTTAAAGAGTAAATTTTCATTCGTATTACGCTTTTATAGAATATGCGCTATAACAACTAAGTACCGTAAAATGTATATACTTCTTGAAGATTGTTTAAAAACAATACCTACAATATTTCTTAAAGATTGTTCATCTTTCAAAAATTTTAAAACAACTTTGCATGTTTTATATTTTTTAAACAAGTAGCACTTAAAACTCTGACATTCCACCTGATTTTACATCATGTTGAGTGTTTTTTTTTATTCGAATGACCAATTTGAATGAATAAATTATAGCACATTGATATAAAGAAACATTTATCTGCAACTCGAATACCTTATGAGTGATGTTTTTAAGGTTTTTTTTATTTAATCTGGGTTCTCTGGATTCGAATAAATTAGGGCATATATTAAACATATATCTCGCTCTTAGTGTCATAAAGACGTAACTTCATTGATCGATTTTCTCTTCTGCTAATATGGTGGCTCGAGCAATACATCAAGAACAATAAACTAGAAATCGATCATAGCATTCACGTCCTTTTAATACTATACACGAGATATTTCTTCAGAGAGTATTAAATAGATTTGATTAAATGCATGATTACGCCTGAATCACTTCACATTTCACAGAAAATTATCGATTTCTCTGGAAAGGGAACATTTTACCGACATTATTCATTTGAATCAGTTTTTTTGGAATCTAGTCAGACAAAAATAGCTGCACCGAAGTTCATGACATCAATCAGAACAACTGTTTGAATTTGATGCTACAGAATGGCGAATAAATAAATTTATAATTTTGGCACAAATATCTATTTTTTCTTTATTTTTTTTTGTGATTAATTTTAATTTTTGTGAAACACATTAATTCATTGAATGGAGTCACATGATATACAACTTGATTGTTAATGCAACCCATAAAGAACAATGTTACCCCGCTGATCAATGTTACCCGTTACTACGGTACATACAATTGATCAGAAGGCACGTGTTTTATTCCGAAATTTGTTTCAGCTAGCATAATCCACATGTTACAAATAAATAGCTTCTAAACGGTAGGACTAATTGTTCATGTAGTATATTGAGCTGATTATGGTTTGAAAAAGTGTTTGATCGCGAATTGATGAAAAAATAAAGAAAGGATGGACTACAAAAGCAATTACTGAAACACCTACCTTCCCAACTGTGGGGTTTGAATAACCCGTTTATAGTATCCTCTTACATAAAAAAAACCGCTGTGTTTCGAAGCGAGATTAGTTTTTTCGAACTAGAAGATGCAATAATCACCGATGAGTTTTCAAGTTCTAAAATTTGAATAGAAGATGAAGAACTACACGAAAAGAAAAATCCATATTCGTTGTATTAATCAAACCACATAGATTTTTGCCATTGCTATTTTTGCATAATATTAAAGAATCATTTGCATGATATTCATAAACGCTGTCATATAAATTTCATAACATAGACTTATACATTTCATACTCATTGCAATATACTTTTTATCAAGCAACAAAAAGATTTTATTTCAATGAATATGAAATATATTACTCTATGTTATGAAGTTGATATGCACGGTTAATGAATGTCATGTGAATGTTCCTTAAATATTATACAAAAATAGCAATGGCAAAAATCTATGTGGTTTGGTTAATACAACGCATATGGATTTTTCATTTCGTGTATTTTAAGATTGGAAAGTTGTTTTAAAAGGCTTCCGAATTTTCTAGGCCATCAATACTAGCACCAGTTGGTGGCAGAAGCATCACCTTCACCACCCCCCCAATTAAATAACATAAACATTCGGACACTACATACATATCTTAAATAATTTACTACCCATCTAATTCCCCACCCACCGCACCACCCCCCCCCCCCGGAAGACACAATCCCCCACACAAAGTAACCCACACCTATCACCAAACCCACCCCCCATACAAATACTACATAATGAGGTCCACAATTATATGAAAAAAACCCGCGTAAACCGCGGAAAAATTTTTTTTAAAAAACAAAATAAAATTTTTTTTCCAAGTCCAATTAGTATAAAATCCAGGAAAAATATCCAGTTAAGCTTCCGCTTTTCCAAATCCAATTGCCGGGCCTTACGCTTGACCCCTGCCATCAGATTTTGTACAGCCACCTTGTCCACCTTCTTCGCCGCAGAAAGCCAGTTTGCCTTGAACTGCTGCTCGTCCTTAGCAGTTTTTTTGGTCTTCTTTAGGTTCCGCTTGACAATAGCCCAGTATTTCTCAATTGGGCGGAGCTCTGGCGTGTTGGGAGGGTTCTTGTCCTTGGGAACCACCTGCACGTTGTTGGCGGCGTACCACTCCATGGCCTTTTTACCGTAATGGCAAGATGCCAAATCCGGCCAAAACAGTACGGAACAACCGTGTTTCTTCAGGAAAGGCAGCAGACGTTTATTCAAACACTCTTTCACGTAAATGTCTTGGTTGACAGTCCCGGAAGCTATGAAAATGCTGCTTTTCAAGCCACAGGTACAGATGGCTTGCCAAACCCGATATTTCTTTGCGAACTTTGACAGTTTCGTGTGCTTGAAAATATCTGCTACCTTTCTCCTTCCTTTTGCCGTATAAAACTCCTGTCCCGGAAGCTGCTTGTAGTCGGCTTTGACGTAGGTTTCGTCGTCCATTACCACGCAGTCAAACTTCGTCAGCATCGTCGTGTACAGCCTCCGGGATCGCGCTTTGGCCGTCGTATTTTGTTTATCATCGCGATTTGGAGTCACTACCTAAGTCGATAGTCCGGCTCGTTTTTTGGCTCGATGCACGGCTGTAGACGATCGCCCAGCTTATTTGCGGCATCTCGGAGAGATAGGTTAGGGTTTCGCTTGAAACTACCGGCAACTCTCTTTGTCGTCTCAGCGGCTTCCGGTTTTCGATTTCCCCCGATCCAGACTTCCTGGCTGTCGACAAACGTTCCCCAAACACTTTAATTACATTTGTAACGGTTGATTTGGCAACTTTTAGCGATTTTGCCAACTTTGCGTGCGAGTAGCTCGGATTTTCGCGATGCGCGAGCAAAATTTTGATACGCTGCTCTTCTTGCTTGGACGGCATTTTGACAACTGAAGAGTGAATTCCAAAATCAAAATAGGAGCAACATTCTACACACACACACCTTCAAAATGAGGGGTGTTCAGGTTTTCTAAATGCAAAATTGAAAGAAATACGTCAAGTTGATATTGACCAAATTTTGACCGTATCGCCCTTTATGTACGATTGATACATCTCATTTCTTATATTTATAAACAAAATATTGCCTCTTATGACAAGAATTAATTGATCACACATAAACATTAACAACTTATCCTAATGAAAATAATATTTAATATTTTTTTAGTGTAGTGTTCGGAAAATCATCCTCAACTCTTAATTATTGAGACTTCTTGCATGAATAAAAGGAATGTGGAAAACTTTAAGATGCATAGGACATGAACTTTTCGAGACTTTTTGCAAATAATCAGAGTTGCGTGCTGGCAGCATTGTCACTATATATCACAACCATGATATCAGGCGAGACGCCGTAAATGTGTGGCGGAGCACTAATTATCGTGGACTAATTCTCGTCTTTTATCAGTATAAAAACCAATTGATTTCTCATATACAAAAATTCCAGTTGTTTTGTTTGAATATGGCTGAGTATAAGTGATATTGGACCGCTGCTCTACCCTAATCTATATGGACAATTGTGGATTACAATGTTGACAATACCGTTATTTTTTCTAATTTAATCTAATCTAATCTAATACGAACGCAGCCAATACGAGAAAGCATCCAGGAAATAATTGTTAGATGACGCCCAATATATTTTTTTTTTGTCAATATTGACGCTTCCAGCGAACATGATTCAAGCGTCAAAGCGGCCAGGCCCACTGCATTGCGTTAACCAACCGCAAAGATGATTCTAATAAAATGAGTTGGATTCAAATGAATAGATTTGAACCCCAACACATTTTTCGAATCTACAGGGGAGGAAGGATGCGTGGACATACCGTATCATACGCTCCGAGTTATGCCGAAGTTGAGTAAAATAGAAATTTTAAATACTATAAAAGTGTTATCACAATAATAATAAGGTTTTGAACGATCTCACAAACGTATCTTGTTTCCTAAGCTGCTGTTACTGTTACGCGAGGGCCGATCGACGTGCAGGACCATACAGTTTTTCAGCATTCCATCCACCACAGTCAGCATTTCCATTATCCCAGCTGGTTTTTATCCATTGCTTTTACCAGATGATGAGCTTTAACAGGATTTTCACGGAACTTTTTCCACGTTTTTCCAATGGTATGTTTGAATCAATATCAATATCATTACACTGGCCACGGAATCACTCGTGATCGAGCGTTTCTGCGACATCCAGAATGTTGGTGCCGGCGAAAGAAGAGGCAACTGGTGCATCTATTTTCTACGGAAGTGTCTCCGTGACGTTTCACAATACGGATATTTCTTTAACAATGTGTTCATCTTCTCCATTCCACCATCCAGCATATTTTTTTTTTTTTGCTTCTCCGAACCAATAGTTTCAATAGCAACTATAATTCAATAAAATTAATCACACGCGCGCCCTACAATATCTCAAAATTTGGCAAACGATTTCTTAACAACTAATTTTAACTTGTAAAAATACCAGTGACAGCAGAAGGAAAAACCTTGCAACCACAAAATTGTACCGTCCACGGGCAGAGTTTGCTGTGATGTTGTTGACAATACCGTTATTTTTTCTGATTATTATTTATTGATAAAAAAAGCGTAAATAAAAAATATTTTTCGACAATTTAAAATTTGATTGTCAATGTAAGGTAGCTAAAAATCTTTTTTATTGTGTTTGCTGATATAGATATCTAGTTGCTAGTAAAAATCTGTAGTATATAGGTGCAAAGATTGGCATTTCACAGTACTGATTTTTTCTATTAAATCTGAATAGAGCTGACCGGTTGCCTTAGTCAAACATTTGAATTACAACTGATAAAACATTAATTTGAAATAATGTGTTTTAATTTACAAAATACAACATGCAATTCCCTGATACCCTTGTTTCCTGGATTACATGATAAGTGCCGAAGTAAATACTCAGAAGAGGATTTCCAGAAGCTATACGTTGAAAAATCCATTTCTCAAGTTTCCGAGAAAATTCTGTTCTTAAACATACTAGAAATTCTCCAAGAATGTAAAATGGAATTACAAAAAATTAAATATTTCAACAAAATATTTGGTAGAACGCTATGTTCAAATATAAAGCAATAGTTGATTGTTGATGTCAGCCGTTTCCATAGGTATGCCGTCTTTGCAGCCAACATGCTTTAATCAAAGTAAACAGAGAAATTGAATATGCCCTTCAAATAATCAAATATTTCTTAACATTGTTTTGATTTTGAAGCCGACGCATGGTCCAAATCACAGTTACGTCACACCTCAGATTTAACAGGTAGTGGTGCCCTTGTGTTCAGAAATTTGTGTTTGAGAAAAAGGGACGGAAAACACGACGGCTTTTTCTATCTTTTATACTCTCATGGTGAAAAGTGAGGTTTGCTTGTTCCGTGCAACAGCTTATAACAAATCAATTTATGCGGTCACCTCTTGGTACCTACTGAGATGATTCCATCATAACTAGGTGCTGTTCACTATACTTACGCTTTTCAAGTGTAAAACATCATTTGTTCAAGGATCATTTGTTGCCATTAGTTGCTGAGCATTGTTCCTTGGTGTCAACTGATTAAGGAGAAATGTTGCTATCTTTTGCTTCTTTCTAGTTATCATATTTGACATAATTATATAAAATTATTTTGGAGATGCAAATTATGATTTCTAGCCATTCTTGCATTTGCATACACGTGTTGAATTTGTTTTGAACCCGCACTCTACCAAAAAGTAATGTAAATTATGATGCCCCAAAACACATGAGAGCGGCATTTAATAATTTAATTTTTCAATTCATTCAAACACACAAGTCGAATCGAGTTGCCACTGTTTCTATGTTAGGAAATTTAATATTACATGAAATCATTGTTTATGTTTCTTGTAGTAAATCAAATTTCAATTAATTTCAATTTCAATACATTTAAAATTAATAATTTCTAAGTGTGCATATCTTGTGTATAAACTGAGATTTCCATCTCCAAAATAGCGAGAAGAAGATGATACAGTTTGTTAAACTATTATACAAACCAGGATTAGCATGACCAAAACAATTCAAATTCAAGATACAAAAATGCGTATCCACCTGGTTGTTTCAATCCTCATTAAAATAACAGAAACGAAAAAGTACTGCTTTCCACCATCTGATACATCACAACTAGACCTCAACCAGAACGCTTTGATACTATAATAATATACAACTTAAAATAGTGAGCTGGAATTCTTCAAGGAAACCTTACCGTGCACAGTGAGATAATTAATATAACATACAGAAACTGTACTCAAACTGTACGAATGTTGTATTAGTTGTGGCTTTAAAATTCCCTCAAATCTAAAGGAACACTTTGTAGGCATAACAAAGAAACTTTAATTCCATAATGTATTTGTGTTCTGTAGAAAGCTAGTAAGGAATATATTTTTTCTAGGCAACATCATAGTACGAATCAACATTAGTAATACACATTAAGTATTTTAGAATCAACTTTCCCACTGTGCATTGGTTGCCGTCCAACAGGAAACATGACCATTCTAAATCTCAATTAAAAGGAAAACAGATACAACATAAACCTACCTTAAAGATCAATAGATTCTAATAACTAACGAATCATTCGCGATGCTTTCTTATCAATTTTAATATGCACTAACGTCAATCAATACTGTACTGTAATCTCTATTCAATCACATTGATCGCTTTCTGAAAGCTGTTACTCTGAAACATATTTTGAACCTTATCGAGTCTAGCTGCTAGGGAAGTAAAAAAAGCACAACCCGAATTATATCAACACCATTTTAAAAGAACACTGAGTAAAACCAAGAACCAAACGAAGAAGAAAAAAACTTGAAGTTAGGTAAATCAAACGAAACAAAGTTTTTTATGTACAAAACTATAAACTTCACAAGAATAAATGAAAACAATGGAAAGAATCATGGAAACCCAATGGGAAGTAGAACATACAACAACCAAAACTTTCCATGTATGAAATATTATGTTTAACTCTAGGTTAAAATTGAAAGGAATAATCAGTCAAAATAAATTAAACTAATTTTTGGACAAAACAACTGTTTCAGTATATTGTTTTTTTTTAGTTGGCACTTGAATGTTTCTGTTCCCTCCCGGTTGTTGACAACTCTAATAAACATGTTTGTGTGAATGTAGGAAATGTTGTTCCTTTTTGTTCGGTTTTCGCTTCTGTTGATGTATACTATCGATCTGCATAACCAGGTGTGAATTTTCATATTATTTGTAGCTTCTTAAACTTTTCTTTTGTTTGGTTCATATCAAAGCCACCTTTGTCCACGTCTGTCTTTATCTTTCAATCTCTAATCTGAGTGTGTTTATGTAAGTGAATACAATATCTCTAGTTTTAAGAAATGGCTTGAGTGCAATGCGAAGTACATACATATACAAGAAAATAAATCAGTTTAACGTCTCTTCATCTATCATAAACAAGAATGAAATTTGAAATTTCTGATCAATATCTTAGATTAAGTCATTGTCAGGGTATTCTAAGATCAATTAATTATAACATTTAAGACAGGATCATTGAATAAAAACAAAATTGTAGAACGGTTTTGTTATAAAAATAATCTAAATATTTCCATTCCAGTAAACGAAAAAGCCAATAAGTTATTGTGAAAACAATATTTTTTATCCATTTTATGAAATCAAAACCATATCCATATACTTCAACAGTAATTAAAAGAAGAGTCCAATATTATAACAAAATTTAAATGATTAGTTCTTCCTGACTATTTCTATATTTGACAGCACATGGTTGCCTTTGTATCAGTTTTTCTTTTAAGTTCGGCCAAGGAACTCTGAATTATGCAGTAAGTTATGTACCTCATGGTAAATTGAAGACCTAAGATTTCTGATGACATGTAATAACCAAACTGCTAAAAACCGCTAAAATAAAAAAAAATGAAAGGCTAAAGTTGTTTGTGGTAATATAATTATTAGAAAAACTAAGTAGACTGAAATGCAGATGTATTGATCTTATATAAACGAAAATTATATTCATTTGTTGTAAAGTGTTTATGGATGAATATCAATAATAAACTAACACATTGCAGGTATTTTTAAGCATTGACTCCATTTTCTAGGTTTCCTTTCATATATTAAGCGGATTTCCTGTAACTGATTCCCTGGCAGCACACTTGTGTCCAAGCAGTTAGTAACTTGTATGTGACTCAACTGAGTCACAATCAAGTTGCTACAACCAATTATGACCGTTTTGTGCTGCATGGGTTTGATTGACACATTCCAAATGCTTCTCATGATGGTACCACAAGTCAGGTTATTTGTGGAATTCCTGTATTCTTATTGTCTGGGATTCACACTCAGCCTTCCATTTATCCTAAACAGTCCCGCTGCTCGTCCGGGGCTACTTATTCGTGTATTCAGTAGTTGTCCACCATATCTGATGGAACCCCACTATCCGCGACCCGTGGACCCGCCGGGTTGCTTGCAGCTCAGCCCCGTAGAGTCTTCAACTACTCTACGGTCTTCCCGAGTCCTAATAAGCCATGCTCTGCAAAGCTTGAACGGAATAAAAACAATAATGTGACCTCCGATAGTCTAGTCGGTAAAGACATGGTATTACCAAGCCGGAAATGGTGGGTTGTATTCCCGGTCCAGTCGGAGAATCTTTCGGGTTCTTTTTCTTGATTACACACTACAAAATTAGTGTAAATTTCGGTGCCCTGAGACCGACACAAATAAGCGTTCTTTAGAACATAAGAATGAGTTGAGTGAGACGAGAAAATAAATTCAATTATACACACCTTGTTTCGACTTGTGTATGTTTGGATTCGGAAGACAATGTACGAATTACACAAAACTTTTGTTTACGTTCCTCGATTTATGTCAAACGCGAATAACATCTCGTGTAACAATCAAAATTTATATGTTTGTATCCTGGGCACAGAGTATCATTGTGTTTGCCACACAGCATTCACTGAAAATAACATTTAGTTTATTCTACAAAATCGATCACATGGCTCTGAAATCAATTAGTTGTTGTCGAAGCAAAAATTTGCTCATCTTTACATGGATGATTGACAGATCTTTATCGACAGTAACACTAACATGAGTGGATACGATAAAAAAAAAGGACAGTGATTTGCTGGTCTACACGAAATTCATTTTGAATGGTAATGAATTTGTATGAATAAAATGTAATGAATTCCTTACAATTTATGAAACATGTACTTTGAAAATTGAGCATGTGCAAATTTACGACAATATATTTTCAGTGTAGTAATTCATGCATTGGTATCGAACGCTCTCATTCAATAACTGTGGAAGTGTAATTCTAACATTAAGCAATTAACTTGAAATGCTGAGAATGAAAGAGAAACACTAATGTTAATTGACTGTAGAATTTTATGATTTGTGTCGATTAAATAAACTATTTGCAGACACGAAATTTTTACTTCATTTTTTTTAAAAACACAATTTTTTCAATTACGAAAATTTTGTTTCATGGCTATAAGTTATCAAATTTTGATTGAGCTTAAGCTTTACTTGACTGTTTGCATACATTTCAGTGATTCAATTTCTTTAATAATCAATAACGGCGACGGCCACGTCCTTGCAATCAGGTGGAAATTGAGAAGGAATGTCAGTGTGACCGTTGCTGTTTACCGTGCTGGGACCGTGCTTACCTCTGCATCCCCACAAACGTCACAGGAAGGAGTGTTTTTTTTTCTTCTTTTTTTATAAGTAGGGCTTGATGGATCAGGATTCACCTTGGTAAGTTATGTGATCATATTTATGATTCATAATCGTTCGCGAAGGGGGGGAGGTCAATATAATATAGAATGTTAGGATTTAATTTTATTTGATGTAGGTTCAATCTAAAGGGATCTTAGGGACAAAATTGATAACAATTACCTGTTTCGCTCCGCGTTTTTCAGAGCACTTGCCAACTCTCAATTGTCTGTAAACCCTTTGCAGGGTCCAACTGGTTAGCGTTCTGATTCTTCCAAGGTCTTCGGGTGATTTAAATGATGCCGATCCGGTATTGCTCGCAGTTATTGGATAGGGAAGAGGACAAGGGCACAGGAGAGAGGAGATAATAGAGAAGGCATTAGAAGGGGAGGATGGTACAAAACGCACCTTTTAAGCAACATCGTGAATAACTAGTGAATGGAAGCTGAAATTTAAAAAGAAGTTATTGGATATGGTGCATTACTATGTTTTCGTTGTAGATTAAATGTAATTTAAATTCAAAACGATGAATTTTTAAATCTTTTCCAATTTGATGCCAAGACGACACCGGGGTAAAACGCCTCTTTCATTGCTCAATATACACCCCAAAATTGGGATAAGACGCACCACAACACTGGTATATGATGCACTACAATATTGGGATAGTATGCACCGCTTGTAAAAGGTAAAAACACGGCTATAATAAGTTACTCAGAGTTGTAAAGTGAGGAGGTTGCAACATCTCGCCACATCTTTTTAGCTCAAGCAGCCAATGGGTATGGAATAAAGATAGCAAAACGTTGCGATATGCTGCCAACTCATCATTATATACACGCTTAGATTAAACTTTACCTACCATTGGGTTCAAATTTCATACGTTTGAGTAGAATTTTACCAGAAGTAAATTATTTATACTCAGCGGTAGGTTAACATGATTATACCCAACGTTGGTTTCCTACACTTAACCGCTCCACTGGGTACTTTTTTCTAAGCGTGTAGACGTATATAACGCCACGGTGCGTTCTGCTCCAGTTTTAGGCTTGCATAGTTTTGTCTAAATATTCTGAAAATACGTGGAATTATAGTGAAGTTTTGATATTATCTAGAAGTTTTGTTGTCAGCGATACATGTGAAGTGAATTTATTATAAACCATGGATGTTAACGCATGGTAAAAGCTTATTTTAAGAACACTACTATTTAAATGTGAGGTACAGTCATGAAAATTTATTCAATTTTGATCATATTTTGGTGTATATAAGGCACTAATTATTGTACTACAAAATTATGAGTTATGCAGTTTTTTTAAAAAATTAAAAATATTATTACACAAAAAATATATTTTTTAAAAATTTAACACAATTTTTGAGGGGGTCATTCTCCCCCCCCCCAGTTTTTTTTATTTTTCTCCCTAATTGGTAACATGCGATGCGCATGTGATATATTATCATTTCAGTTGAAAACCGAATTTATCCACTAGCGACAATCGATTTTACGCTCGTTCTGTACGTTATACCTTATGTCGGAAGTAGTGCGCTGTATAGCGCATCTGATGCGCCATTTAGCGCACTACTTCCGACATAAGGTATAACGTACAGAACGAGAGTAAAATCAATTGTCGCTAGTCGATAAATTCGGTTTTCAACTGAAACCATAATATCATTTCTTCTTCCAACGGCGGTTCCCTAAACGAAAAGTGTTCCTAAACCAAACCACACTTCTTTTTTTTAGCATTTCATGCTTATTGCTTTCACAATAAGCGTTTTGCTTGCTCTCAACTTAGTGTTCTAAATGCACTTCCACAGTTATTAATTAAGAACTTTCGATGCCATGTACCATTTTTGCATTAGTATGATTGTGTGGCAAGTACAATCATACGCTATGCCCAGGGAGTCGAGAAATTTTCCTTTGCGAAAAATGCCTAGACCAGGCCGGGAATCGAACCCAGCCACCTCCAGCATAGTGTTGCTTTATAGCTGCGCCTTTACCGACTGAGCTAAGGGAGGACCCGAATGCAAACTACATAGAAAAGTCTATTCTGACAACTTTTTTTTTGTACAACTACATTTTACAAAATATTTTGCTGACTGGATCTGACATCTGCATAAAGAAAGTTAAACGTTCTGAAGAGCAAACTATTACAGTCTACCTAAAACTACTATACTTAATGCAGACGTCTTCCACATTTGGAAGATCGACAGGCCAGCGATATGTAACCACCTGGACCCTCATAGCAAGATGCTAAGAAGCGAACCGGAAGATTCTATCAGCTACCTCCCCTATAAGTTATCACATTTTGATTTAACATAAAAACAAATCAATGACTTTCCTTAATACTGGGTGATCCATATGCCATTTTAAGCAAAAGAAAAGTTGTTAGTTTCGGCGAAGAAGGTGTCATTAGGTTTGTAACCACTTAATAATGGCTACCAATTACAGATGGCAGGATGATGCTAAATCAAGTCCCGGCTACCGGAACTGGCCATAATTTACTGTGCTAACATGCAACGTTCTCGTGTGTATGGACAGTGTGGTTCATACAGATTAAGAAAAAAACATAATTCAATTAGGACATGTGTCGAAAAATTAATAGGACAGAAATACTGAAACTGTGGAATAGCACCCCAGTTAATTAAGTTCAGCAGCTAATTAAAATCCGAACCATACCCGGTACTTCTCCTCGCTACAACATTGCAACTGCATTTAACGAGACGTGGGTGGAACTTTTCTTTTGTCCATGCATGTCAACTCCACTCCACATTATTGGTACACGGTCGGTCGCCGAGCTTTTTGAATCACAACTATGTGAATATGCAGCAGCAGACGTACGTAAAAGTGAAGACGAACAGAATTTCAGGGCTGTAAATGCAAATTGCCTTTTGAAATTAATATAACATGCCCGCGGTGGCCACTCGGGACCGAATGATGTGCTACCACCAAAGCGGAAGGCATCGGAAGTGGAGCGCATATGTGCAATAATGTTGTATACTATATGATTCTAGGCACCTACCAACCAACTCTACCGAGTGTACAGTTGTAAAATCCTGGTGCTGAGGCAATAATTCAGCCGTGTGACATGCCCTTTCCGATTAGGTGACCCTACGAAATAAATCAGCTTCATTGGGTTTCCACTCGGACGGATGCGGCTTGGTTCACTCTTTACCAGTCCACCACGGCCGAGCACGAAATGTGGGCCAATTTTCAACTCGATGTAACACACACGAACCAAAAAAAAAAGCTCTCATGCTCATATAGGCTTTATCAGACACAAGAGGGCGACAATACGTGAATTATGTGCGAAGTTCATTTCATATGCGAGCAGATAAATTTTGGCAAATTGATTTTCGCGTTGAAATTTATTGCTTCATTGCAGCAGTTCTCATTCGTTCAGGAATGCTATCAAACTCCCAAATATTCATGCATTACATTACCATGTATCAACGCTGTATAATTTTATACAATACGATCTTTGGCAATGGATAGACCAGATGTGCTGGAATGGATTTCATGCTCTAATCATAACCATTTACCAATGTGAGAGCACTTCAACACGAATTTTCCAATTCAATATCATGCGAGCTTATCGGACAACGTAAATGCATCGTAACTATTTGTTCATTTCATCAAAAAGAACCCATTTATAAATTAAATTCAATTATACTGTAAAGAATTCCGTCATATTTCTCGGTAACTGCAGCTTGAAGAATGCAATATTTGTACATTACTGCAATAGTGCATTCCGTCCGAACAGAACGAGTAGCACCGATTGCACTCGTCGAACGTACCAATAATCGAAACACAAGAACCTGTATCTTGCAGGAAGCGGTACTGCAATATTAAAACTTTTGGCACGTCATCAAATATTCATCCATCCGAGCACCAGCTCCACAATATTGGGCGGAGGAAATCTAAACTCGTATCTCATCAGCAGGGGGTAAACGAGAACCACAACCGATGTGGATTCCCCTTTCATGAAATACCAAATGTTGAACTTCTGTCGATTCCAAATGCTCTTTTACATGCCAAAATATTTATTCGCAAAATAAGGTAACCGAGACTAGATAAAGGCAGACTGACATATTGTGCTTTATGAGCTCATCTGTTTGCAGAACCCAACTTTCCTTTTTCTAGTCTTGTGCTGTTTTTTGAAGTTGATAAAAAAACTTCAGACCAGCAGCTCGTTGATACAAAAAAAAAACAAGCAGACAAGCAGAAACAAGAAACCACTTGTCAGTCACAGCAATTGAGGCACAGTGATGTTACTTCTATTTGCATATTAACAAAGCAACCTCTACTCAAAATTAATCTATGATTTTAAAAATATGTTTTGCGGGATTGTAGATTGGCTTTCTTACAACATGTCCTGCCCATTGTACTCTACCAGGATTAGCGATTTTTAGAATAAAATGAACCAGCTCTTGGTTCATTCTTCTCTTCCTTACATGGTTTTCACATACACTGAGAAATGTATTTCTATTCACACGTCGGCTGAAAACTCCAAGTGTTGTACGTCCTCTTCAAGCAACCTAAAGATCGGACTTTGCTTGAGAAACGAACTCAGAATTTCGCAGCCGGTTCAAATTAAGCTCCATAAAACTATCTTGCTGAATACCATAACACTATGCATATAGTCAGAACTTAATTCTGTATTAAGTACATCTTATATTTAAAACCAACTTGAAAGTTCGCTAAAAGTTTCTACCTCGTTCTTAATTGTATTTCAAAGTTCACAAAAACTTACTGAAGAACTTTCGATCAGCGTGAATGATCACAATTATGTGAACTGTACTCTTACTTTTATGTTCAAGTAAAGTTCCAATTAATACATTGTTGAAATGACAAATGTAGTGTAGTATAATTTGGTGTTATTTGTTTTTTTTTTTTTGAGTATTTTCATAACTTGTCCGGGGGTGAGATTCGAACTCGTGACTTTAGCGTGAGAGGTATGGATGTTAACCACTACACCGGGGTTGCCCCAATTATTTATTTGTTGTTAATTTCATCTGACATATGTAGTCTTAATGAATAAATCAGTTTATGCTAGTATTGAAATAGTCTTCTTATAAAGTTAGGCAATAAAGTCATATAAAAATGAATTTCTGTCTGTCCTTATAGACTCGAAAACTACAGAACCGATCGGCGTGAAATTTTGTATGGAGGCGTCTTTGGGGCCAGGAAAGGTTCTTAGGAAAGTAAGAGACCCCTCCCTTTTCTAAAAAGGGGGTGCTCCCATACAAATGAAACACAAATTTCTGAATAACTCGAGAACTAATCAAGTAAAGGATACCGAATTTAGCATGTGGGAGTTTTTGGAGGCGAAAAAGGTTTCTATGGTAGTTTGAGACCCCTCCCCTATCAGAAATGACATCAAGGATGGCTATCATACAATTTTTTAGCATAGCTCGAGGACTAATCAAGCAAATGGAACCAAATTTGGCATGTGGAAGTTTTTGAAAGCGAGAAGTGTTTCTAAGGAAGATCGAGACCCCTCCGCCCTCTGGAAGGAGGGGTTCTCATACAAATGAAACACAAATTTAAACCAAACATGAGAATTATCCCTACTGTTATGAAAATTTGTATGCAGGGGTTTTTAGGGACGAAGAAAGTTCCTATGATGGTTCGTGACTCCTCCCCATGTCTCAAGGGGAGGAGGCTCCCTTACAAATGAAACAGACATTTCTGCATAGCTCAAGAACTAATCAAGCAAATGAAACCAAATTCAGTATGTGGAAGGTTTTGAAGGCGAAAAATGTTTCTACGGTGGTTTGAGACCCCTTCGCCATCTGGAAGGAGGAACTCTCATACAAATGAAACACAAATGTAGATGCATGAAAATTAAAAGCATTACTTGGAGTGTACTGAGTCGCAGATACTATTTGAACGGAAGTGACAGAGGTGTCATGGAAAGTACTCTTAAAATGCTTAGCAAATAGCTAACATTTTACCAGCTCAGAACTTGCAAGTTGTTCGCCGAGATGAACTGATATAGGCAATCCAACCTCTTTGCGATTGGAATTCACAAACGATCAAAATGCTTTAGGGTTTCTACGAAGAGACGACTGCTTATAAATAACGTATCGACGATACAGAGAACGGTGGTAAACACGGTAGGCATTGCTAGCACGGTTGAACTTTTGCTTACTAAACTGTGAGCAACTCTGGCAGTGATGTCGCAATGTTTTCGCTCTGACATGTTTGAGTTGACGCTCATGGCTATTGGACCATGGAGGCTTTGGCTTTGGGGGACACAATAGTACATGTTCCGCAATTAAATCGCAAACAACGTGGATGAAGTAGATTACGGCATCGTCACTGCAATTGGAATCATCGATAGGGGAAATAGCAACACAAATATCGGCATGATTAGCACGGTGGTAGTCGTATGTTTGGGAAACATCGGCACAATCGTCAAACGTAATCGAATCAAGAAGGTCAACCACCACGTCCAGAGCTGGATGGTCGGCGTCGAGGGAGATAACAGCTTCTGCAACTTTACATGCACTTTTAACTGCGTCGTTTCCAAGAACAAGATCCAAAAACCACGAATTTCTGTTCGCTACTCCATTAAGCTGAGTCAAGTCATGTTAGGAGAGACCGTCGACTCGCGCACAGCCGGAGTTTGAAAGAACAGATTGAGGGTTTACTTCTAAAAATCCTTTATCCAATGCTTTTCACTGCAAGTACTGTAGGTTGTAACTCCCAAGCTGCAACACGAAGTCTTTTAAATCCAGGCTGAAGATAATAGAACCAATGGAATCCACAAGTCTGTCAGGGGGTACATAGATAACTCCAAAGCTGATGATTCTAGTAGGCGTCAAGATTTCAATCCATAACTGCTCAAGAGTAATACTCGTCGACATGGGATCGATAAAGCTGTTCCAATACTTGGAGATTGCAATCAAAATACCACCACGGACCTTTGCACTGTTCGTTGCATTGCGATCGGTGCGGTATACAGCAAACTTGTGGCCAAGCTGCGCATTGTGGAATCGCTCGTCCAACCAAGTCTCCGTCAATACAATCACATCATAATCGCATTCACTGACAGTCAAGAAAAACGAATCTACCTTAGTAGTACTCCACGTACGTTTTGGTAATAAAGCCACAAAGCAAAACAGGCACTACGTCATTGATCACAATAACATCACTAGAGCAACCGCCAAAGACGTTAGAGATGAATTTTCTACTGATGGCAGCTTGGAGTTGGATAAGGCGCCAGGTGCACGCACCGGGATAACTGTTGGTCGCTAGCTGGAATGGCTCAACTGTGATGAGAATATTGGAGGTTTCCATAAGGCTTGCAGTCATGCATCCCGGAGGTACGACAAGCATCAAAGGATCAGTTGGTCTATCGTTCAGTTGGCTGGAAGCATTTGGAGTATCAGGAACGAAAAAACCACGGATGTATTCATCCGAGTAGTACTTGTCCGAAGTGGTAGTGTGGACCAGGACGTCTGTTGATTGCTGGCAAGTAAGGCTCTACTATGTTGGGTGGCTAAAGGGCTTCCAAAATGCGAGACGTGTCCCGCATAATAAGGTTTAGTTGGCGGTGGTTGCTGGTGATGGCGAAGCTTGGGGTACCAGTAATGGTGTCACAAGTCTCATGATTTTTTTTATGGAACCCGAAAATGCTTGGAACCGAAATCCTCGAATCCAGGGAAAATAAAACCCTCATACCACGTTAAGGATCAAGAGCTTTATCCTTAAGTGACGGGTCGAATCTGATTTTGAAGGACACGAAGGAAAGAGTGTTGGTTTCTTTTCCTTTAGCAATGAGTTTCACGACGGGAGGGTTATCATCGATCTCAAGCTTGACTTTAACTAAAGCAGTTGTTGCTTCAATGTTGACATCGGGTCGGATTCTCGACAAATGCAACCAAAACTTTTTGGCCAGATCCTGGGTGCATCTGAGAATAATGACATCATTCTCCTGTGGCTATTTGAGCCCCATGCGGCAATCAGAGGGGTTTGTACAGATTCTTCAGATACCATGGTAGCCGTCTTTTGTCCAAATTTGTTGGAAGTGTTTGATATCTTTGATTCTTTGTTTCTTTTCAGAAAGCTTCCTCTTCTTCAGAGCCCAATATCTATCGATTGGACGTAACTCTGAACAAATGGGTGAATTTTTATTACAATATTCACTTGATTTGCGTTGTACCACTCAATCACAGTTTTAGCATAGTGGTATATTGCCGAATCGGGCCTGAACAAAGCTTTTTACTTGTTATTTTTGATGAAGGGTAGCAACCGCTTCTGCAGACTCTTTCTGGTAAATCTCCTTGTTGATTGTACCTGTTGTGACGAAAGATTTACTCTTTCTGCCGCACGTGCAAAATGCTTACCAAACAAGAAATTTTTGTGAAACTTCAATGCCTTCGTCGCCCTGAATTCCTCAGTTGTTGCTTTTCTGGCCATAGCATAATAGAAAACCAGTCTTGGAAACTGCTTGAAACCCTCCAGAAGCTAAGTTTCATCGTCCATAACAACGCATGAAAACTTCGTCAAATATTCGCAGTATAAACGTTTGTCGTTGCGATTTGGAATTGTGTTTACTTTATACGATTCAGTCCCAAACGCTGTTTTGATTTTTGGACAAAACCACTTGACATTCCTATTTACGAGCCACCGTCCGAACAGAGGGATTCGGGTTTCCCTTCAATATCCTCTTCACCTTTCGGTCCATGACAGGATCCATACGACCATTGTTTTACTCGGTTTCCTCTCGACCATCAACAAGCACATCGTGAATAGTGGGTTTAGTTATATCTATTTTTTTATGCAAGTCAGGATTTGCATTACAAAATCCACTCGCACATGTGCTTTTCATTTGCCAGCATCTTGAACACTAAACATGGAATGTAAACACCAATCATAGTTTTTGCATCAAAGACTCCCAGCAATACCTCAGCGAAATTTTTCACTCCTACGTGCAATATTTCAAAAGTTAGAGTGATTTGAAGGTGTCCGGATTAATATGAATACAGACCTTAGCTTGTTCATTCGTAAAACTGAAAATTGTCGGCATTGATTCGTAACTAACTCGCCACCACCAACTAACTGCGCTCACCACGAAATAAATGCAAATATTCTCGTTGCTAAACCAATCGTTAGAAATGCACTAGCATTACAAAACGCAGTTCCCGCTGCTGTTGAATGTGCACCTGAAATTATGTGCAAACCTCGCACACGTCTGTTGTTTCTGATGAGCAAATGGCTGTTTTCTTCATTGTGCTGGTTTTCTTTTTATTATAAACAATTGTTTTTACCGCACACTTTGCCCATAAGCGGAGCAACAGACTTCTTCTATTTTGACACGGAAGTTCCTTCGAAAACCGACCAAGAATGACCAAATTTGACCACACCAATGATCAAAATCCGTTCAGAAGCCTTTTGATACACTTTAGGTATTTATTTTCGTCAAAAACACGATTAGTAATCAATTAAAGAAAAAATCCTCTTAAAATAACTAAACATAGATAGAAAACGTCTTCTGCGCTTGAAAACACAGCCTACTATTTCATATGTGGTGGTTTTTAAATGTTATATCAATTATAGCCATGTCTTTTGAATACTCTACAGAATGTTCAAATGACACACATAACAATTTCAAACATCATGCTCAAACAACGCAACGTTTTATCTCCAAAGTTCTTAGAATGTACTACAAACCGTATACTATTGGAAATAATGATCAGGATTCAAATAATATGTATGGAAACCGCATCGATTCAAATAATATGTATGGAGCCACCATCCTACCGAGGGCTTTGCGCTGCATGCGGTTCTACTTAACAGAAATCTCTATTCTTACGATATTCAATCCGCACCTTCTTTGCATCTTCGAGATGCTGATTGTAGTTGCAACATATGGTACATTTATCAGTACATCCGGAACTTTTGTTGCCATTTTTGTTCTACGCTAACACAAACTTCGCACTCTTCGTGACCCAAATTAATGAATGATATGTTCATATCGTTGAGGTCTCGCGAGTATAGTAGAGCGGATAGCTAACTCGTTTGGCATTTGTGTTGTTATAATGACTGTGCATAGCTTTTTACGACGAGCTTTTTACGAGATGGTTTGCCCGTAAGTCAACCCTAGTAGCACACTTGTTGCCATTCGGTTGAGATAACATAAATATGACTTGCTGTCATAATCAAGTTACTACAACTAATAATGATCGTAGTGTGCTACTTGGGAATATATTATTTTTAATAGACTCACGCACATCTGAACTCCTGGCATACTTTCCTCGTTTTGAACAGTAATATCCTTCTTGTTTTGCTCTATTGATACACCGATAGATAATGTTACAGTAAACGAAACAAAATATTTACTCAACGATAACTTAACAATTCTCAATCAAAGAAATAAACTTTAATTTACATACCCACAGTGTTCGTTATTCCCAAGTGTTTTTAAAAAAAAATTCTACAAACTGCGATCGGGTCTTCACTTGTCGAAGAAAGATTGCATTTGTTTCTTACGTTTGTTTCTTACGCAATTCGTTTGCGGGAGTACGACGACTGCGTCGGTTAGTAGCAAAAGCGGGTTGTGCGTACTTTTGCATAAGTTTATTTCGATTTTCTTTTTCGGCAATTACTGTTTTTTAGTATAGCTTCGTGTGCTAACCTGCGCCTCTTAGCATTATCTTCCCGTAACATTTATTTTTTAGTTTTTTTTTTTGCGAATCATAAAATTGACACAACTGTTCTCAGAATCTTTTACATTTTCTTCCATTGACTCCGTAAAATTTCCAGGAAATGAAATTGTCGAATTACACTGGTTCATAAAAATGCTTAAAATGTTCTTCGTTTCCTTTAAATTGCATTCCGGAGGTACACCTTATTAAAAAATGAACCGTGTTGAAATGTTTTTCACAAATGACAACAAACAGAAGATGTCAAGCGCAACACGATCATCGTATACCGTTTTCGTTTTTGATTCAAGTCCTACCTGGATCGGTTAACAAGATTGGGTCGGCTTGTTGTGTATTGAACGTCGGTGTGTAAGTTTTCATTTGAAGCTCGTGGCTGAAAGTCTCTTTAATAAAGACATCCATCCATCCATCCTTTGAAGCTCGTATCGAGTTGAGGTTTGCGTTACCAATAAATTCGGGAATCGCGGCTTGGAACTAGTTCCAACCTAGGTGAAAAAACGAATTCGCTAGTAGTAACGTGGGAATTATGCATGACACAGTGAGACTGATATGCTTAGAATTTCTTCAAGATTCTAGGCATGCGAGTCCCACTGAATAGTTTACATACAAAAATAATCTAAATGTTAGTAAAATCACAGATCCCACTAAAACTCACCAGCATCTTCAAAAACCAACTACATATTTGGTTATTTTTCACGAAGATTATCAGCAATAAACAATCATCATTCAAAACTTAAATCATTTTTGTCTCCCCGACATCGTTTGCAACATGGGATAGTTGAATGCGTAGAACGACAGCACACTTACGCGAACCTGCGGGACTAAGAAAATCTCCTTCCAACAGTATGATCCCATAAAACGAATACGCTATTCGGTTAAGCTTTCCACTAAATGGTTTGTTTGATAAAGGCGCGTCAAATTCATTACAACTGTTAGAGTGGATTGTGCCAATCGTAAATAATAGACACATCCCTTCCCAGACTCCAGTTGGCTGTCCACTCCATTGTCCAATTGCAACTTCAATTATACTCTGGTGCACCCTCCCCATTATTGAAATGTTTTAAATCAATGAATTAGAATTATGAAATACCAATCAAATATAATAAGGAAATAAGTTCAAGCAATGTATAAAAATAAAACAATTCGACATTTTAAACTATTCTTCAAGTAAAATGAATCCTTTAGAACAAATTATTTATCGTCAGTAACTTCCTTCCACTAATGCCAATAAGACGTCTCAGAGCATTAACCATACTAGAAAATCGGCAACATCATAATTCCCCAGTTTACAGGCAACCTTCACATAAATTCCCCCCAAGGCTAATCAGTTGGGCTAAGCACGCCAGCCATCAACCCTTCCACCATCGCAGCTATGCTACTGAATTTCCCAACATTTATAGTTATTGCAACAGGAAACATAAGCAATTTTACTTCAAGGACATCTGTTGCAGGCCCAAACGCTACGAAGTGATGACCGTAGCATGAAGCTGTACAAAACTTCTTACCAAGCACAACGTACTTCTTCTGTTGCTGCTGCTTTTGCTCCCACCTGCCGCAAGCAAACATTGTAACCCCACCAGAGTGGCAAAAAAGGTAACTCCATGCACTCAGAGAGAACAAGAGCAACGAAGACGAAAAAATGACCGACTGAATAATTTAACCAACCCATACGGTGCAGTGCCACCACGGTTTGGTCAGTGAGCGAACCGTGGTATATGACTGCGGCAAAACAACAATATTCCGAACAAATGATGGCTACACCTCGGAGAGCACGTGCAATTCTCGGTGAACACAAAGTGGGGAGGCACATTTCCGGTCTCCGACCAAGTTTTTGCGAGTTGTCTTCCTCAAGGTCAAGAGGTAAATTGTAGCATAAATTGCACTCGTAAATATCGAATTGAAAAAGGCTCGATACATACCATCTTGACTCTGAGGCACTTGTTTGCCAGTTTAATACTAGTACTAAATATGCTGTAAATGTAGGATTCGAATTATTGTCTAATTTTGTACAAAAAAAACATGTAACACAAAACACCAGCAATATTTTCTAAATACTGTTCTGTTTGTTTCAGTTCAATCTTTGTTAATTTAGTTGATTCGATTAGATATTCCTGCTTTCCTGTAAAATGCATTTCCCTTTGACAAATTATTAGAGACGCTTGTTTGTACTGAGAATACGATTCAAGATGTCCCCCCAACAGCATCACTCAGAAGTACTCATTTTATAGCTGCATCCATGTAAGATACATAAAATAGATCGTTCATTAGTTACTATTTCGATTTATTGGAAGCATATTGCACCGACCAATGGACAAATAATTTCTCATTACAGTAATTATAATTCGCTTTCAAGGCATCCTAAATGATTAGCAATATATTTCCGGCGTTCAGGAACTCACTGCTCTATATAAATCATCGTTTGTTTTTGAAACTCTGAAACATAACTAATTGGAAGAATGATTGGTGGACACAGGATCAAACCGATTAGGAAAATATTGCTGGTCGTTAACGATGATTAGAATATATAGAATCTAGAATTCGGAACATTATTTCAAAGCAAAGCTAGATTACGGATTCTGTTATAGAACTACAAGTCTATTAATTCCCGGTTGATCCATGAACTCCTTGCCAGGTGAACAAAGTGACCTGATGGAATCACCCCCTGAATCGGTTGTCGTCACACCTTTGGCTGCCAGACGGCGACAGCCACCACTATCATCCAGACTGGCAGAGTTGAACGAAGAGCTACGAGCCGAATCACCGAGTACGATAAACAATTTTAGCGATTCTATTAGATAGCCAATCCTTCTATGCCAAGACCCGCAAATTGGTACCATGCCTTAGAGCACGGCCATTATTGATGTCGTAAAACCACAAAACAGTAGCCTTACACACTGCTGGGTTCGTAGATTGCTAGATAAGACGACTCCCAAGCATCCAGCTATCATTGTGTAAAATCCTCAAGCTATCACAACATCTACACACCTTGTTGTACGCACTCATATCAAAGTAGTTGTAAGTCAATGTCTTGCATACATACAAAGTTCCAAAAATCAGAACAACCAAAGGCTGTAAAGAGTATAGATCCATCCTTAAAGGCTAAGTATAAAACAAACTGATAAAAAATAAAACATCGAGATCAACGCGTCCTGGAGTCTCGCTTAGTTAGGACTACAAATCAAACATATTCTCAAGATCTTGAATTAACTGAATCTATGTCAACAAGCAGCAACAATCAACATTTTTCTATCGCTTTCACATCGTAGATGAAAACAAGGCAACATAACTGCAGATCTTGAATCTTATTCATCGTTGCTGCAATGCTTAATTTAAAGTCATGCTCCCTTCAAATATAAACTGCGAACATCTCTTGATAGTAGCTTGTAATGAAATTTTTTCTAAGTCAAACTTACTAATTTGTGTTGCAAATAAATAACGGTCCCAAATGAGCTTAGATTACTGCTTATACGTAGAATAGAAGATGCTTCTACCGGAAACAATCAATCTGTCAGGGCTTTTCCTGTGCAACCTCTGAAGTTTTGACAAAAATTTGTGCTTTTTCAACTACTCACAGAAAAATGTGTACAAAGAGCTTTGCTATACTATAAGTCCCGCCCACCTGATGATGCATTCTCTGGTTTGTTTGCGTTCTAGAACATTCATAAAATGCTAATATCAAAATACTACTACTACTAATGAAACACTACATACGCAAAATACATACACGGTATAATGTGAAAACTAACTGATTTGGTTTCTGCGAAGAACGAAGCTCATGTACCGCGATGTTGATGTCCAGCTGTGATGATCTGAACTACAATTTAATGTAAGGGGAAGGTCTCAAAAATACAAAAACTTTCGCCATCATGGCCGTTTTTGCATCGTCACTTCGAATTTTCGAAGGCACAAATCTAAGTAAGTGCAGAGATTTCATATTTTAAACTTTTATAACTTGTATGCTGGAGTGCAACAAGAATTTTATTGAAATTTGGTAGCTGAAATCTTTGTAGTTTCTTAGATTTGTGCCTTCAAAAATTCAAGGTGGTAATGCAAATCGTTCTTGATAGCGGCAATTTTTGAATTCAAGCGACCTTCACCTCAACAGTCCCGTCGATTGAAGAATCTTCTTTTTTTTGTGTTTTCTCAGCCTTCATCGAAAATCATACTTTGAACAACCAGACCGGCATTTTCAACGAAACAACCTCATCTCACCAATTCTATTCTAATATAATCTTATCTCACACTTCTCTCATCTTATCTATACGTTATTGAATCTGTCGGTTTTCGTGTCGAATAGCCAACTTTATGACGCAGCATGTACCATACAGAAGATCTCAACGAATGAATGGATATCTACACGCTATTTCCAAACAACCCTAAATTGAGTACGATTAACTCAAATCGATCAAAATTATGGTTACTCAAAAGTGAGTAAAGATTAGTGGTGGTGGCAACATACCAAACAGACAACATCGCCTTGCACACTAAGATAAGATTACCGAAAATAAGGCTTCAATTTTGCCGAAAATTAGGTTTAAGTTGCAAAACCTAAAGTAGCGGTATAATTTACCGAAAGAAAACGTTTGATTTTACTTATTTTTTAAGAAAAGTTGATTAACAAACTTTATCGTAATTTTTTACCAAAATTTGATTTAAAATGCTTTCATTTTGCTGCAAGCAATTTCGGTAAAAGGAACCGTAAGAAAATAAGTAAATATTCACGTTTTTCCCCTCCTTCCCAACAATACCGAATTTTCGGTAATCCATGTTTACCGATAATTTCAGTATGTTTACAAATCCGATCTGAGAATTTTTGAAACACCACTGAGTACAGTACATTCGTTTAGCCGAGGCCCAGTTTTTCTATGTATATCGAAAATAAAACCACTGTTTGCTCGGATTCGGTTTTGTAGGACACATCTCATTTATTTCTAACCAATTCATTAATAAAACTTAAGATTACGTTACATTTGGATTATAACATTATAAAATAATATCGGTAAACGGGTAGACATTCGTTTAGCCGAATTGTTGAAGTTCATCATCAAGGTGTCTTTTAATTATGAATTTCGAAGAAAATCGATATTTAATATTTGGTATGGCCGCCATCGTTACGAATCACTTCAAAAATACGGTTTGGCATCGAATCAGACAGCTTTTGCAGTGTTGCCATGTCGATGTTGGCCCAACACTCTTGAACTGATGTTTTAAGACTGGAAATGCTGTCAAACTGACGTCCGTTTGCATAAACCATTCCAGCCAAGATTCCCCAGAGGTTTTCTATGGGATTGCAATCAGGACTGTAAGCTGGCCAGTCCAGCAGTGGAATGTTTTTTTTTCATCAAACCAAGGCTTGGATTGCTTGGAGACGTGGATAGATGCATTGTCCTGCTGAAAAACGATGTCCTCATTCGCGTCGTTTTCAATATGACCGATCAAAACGTCTTCCAATAGCTCCAGGTACATTCCGGAATTCATCCTGGTTGAGATGAAACAAATCGGAAGCTTTGCATGGTAGGAAAAGCCAGCCCATACTATCAAACTTCCACCACCAAAGTTTCGCTTCGATCTAACGACGCTGGTTTGATTCAAATCGTGTCAGTAGCAACTGTAACAATCGGGCCCGTTTAAATTAAACTTTTTCTCGTCAGAAAACAGAACACTACGCCATTCCGTCTTCCACTCCATGTACTTCCGGGCGAACTTCAGCCGATTTTGCTTATGAGTGAGATTGAGCTTCGGTTTTCCTTGTAGTTTCTTCCACTTGATGTTTGGCGATTCATTCAGAATCCGAGTCGGGAAGTCACTGGAACATCGAGTTTTTGCTTTATTTGGGAGCCGGACAATCGATTCCGTGTAGCTTCATGCCTGATTTGCCCTTTCATCCTCAACGATACTTAGGTAGCACGTTGAATGCCATATTTTGATCCCAATTTGAGGAAATTCCTTACCGCTTTCTCAGATCGATCAATTTTTTGGGCAATTGAGACATTCGATTGGCCTTCCTCCTTGAACAAACTTATAATGCGCCGTTCTTCCTCCGTTAGTCGGGTGCCCTTCGCCATTCCTGAAACTATTACATTTATCATTAATCATTAAAAATTAAAAACCGCATTATTGACGCACCTGGATGATTATAAGTTGTTTTATCGAAATGCTTCAAAAAACACTTGAAAACCACGAGAAATTTGCCAAAAACAAACCTTTCTCGCACCTCGGCTAAACGAATGTCTATGATGGAAACGTCGTTTGAATGTTTACATCCGCCGCTACTCGTTTGGTGAGTGTGTGCGTGCGAGTCGTTCCCTTCTCATCAAAGTGATGCAGATGTACTACATCTACGACAAAACACATCCCGAATAAAAAGATATTTTATTTATAATTTTTGAATATTTTCAAAATTTTGAGCTCTCGGCTAGACGAATGTCTATTACTGTATCTTATCCAATGGCATACAGGTTGTCCCAAGGAACTCTTGGGCTTAACGATCTCATATGCACGTTCCAGACATTTTTCAAGAGCTGTACTCATACATTGAAAATATATTTATAAACAATTAAAAATCTTACGTGGTGAATTAACGAAGCTTGGAAATTGGCACATTGGCTCCAATAAATTATGAAAGTTGAAATTTCACTGAGCTTAAAAATAACCTCGATTGAACTCCCGGACCGTATAGAGATCATAAAATACGTTATTGTATCCATTCTTACTTATTTACTTATGAAATGAGAAATGAAATGTAGACTTTCACAAATACTAAACAAAAAAAAGTATCTAATAAACCTGACATTCAGTTCCAGAGTGATTCGAAACACCAGGTAGACAACCTGAACTGCAAATGTTGAACCCATCAACACATGGATTGGAACTAACAAAGTAAGACCTGAAAATCTCAACGACGCCTACTGAAATTGGTACTACCTAAGCTATTGGAATAAACCGTAACCACGCATGCCAAAATAAATAGAATGTACAGGGTGAGCAAGAAACAAATGCGAAAATTTATGGTATTTCTTTCAAATCCCATTTCCAACTACTTTAAGCAATAATATCAACATTTTCGAGTTCAGTTATATTTATTCGGTCCTTTCAAACAAATTTACGCGAAGTGTTCATCCACCATTTTTATCAATGAAATTCGCAAGACGACAGTGCGCAAAAACGGACCCAAAATCCCATTAATTTAGACGGCACATTGTAGGAGTCCTAAGCAAAGCTTATCTTATGAGAATAAATACGGGAAATCGAATGATGTTAGTCTCATTCAGTGTTGACCACAGTAAGTGTTCCATTCTGCCCGCTTGTCTCCTCAATTTGAAAGCAAACTAGAATGATTACCCAAAAACTTATCTTGGTGCTACTATATTGAACCCTAGTGCACTGTAAATTGAATGGAACAAGTTCTACTTTGATCGGATGCCAGGAAGTGGTCATTGTACCCTATTTCCCCACATATTCTCGACACTGAAGAAGTCTGCTAGTCAACAGACGAAATGGGCCTATCTGTCAAAGGATAAGCGTTCTATAGTGGAATTAAACGGAGTTTGCTCGCGTTTACTAGTGATAGTTTCAGATTTTCAGATTAGCAGCCTTTTTTGTGTTTTGTTTACGTGACTTTCAGACTGAGGCTGATTCGTCACGCCATGAAGACGTCCAGGACCCTATAAATCGCATGCTTCAACACATGGGCCGGTACCTACGGCTTTACTTCCGTTTCGAAGAAAGATGAGATCAGATATTCTTCCTCTCAGAAATTCACAACGGCGCGGTCTGAAATTGATACCAGACCACGTAGATTGAGAGAGAACGACTCTTATCACTAAATCATCGGCGCCGTCTTGTTCAATCTCTAGTTTGAGTAGAAAACACACTTATGGGCATTTATTGAATTTCACTCCTCCGGTTAAGAACCTTGTGAATCTTTGCATCGATCACTATTCATTTTCTAATAGTTCTAATACTTCAGAACGTTGAATATTGTTTGAACTTATCGTCTTCAGGATGAACTTACAATTAAGGCAACATCAACTGTCAACATCCGTCCAATACTATTCATAGCCCCGGTTCAAAGTTTGGAGTACTTTTTTGATGTCTAAATATTCTAGATGAAGTACATATTTTCCTGATAGTTTTATGGCAATTGTAAATATTACCTTAAAAAACAAATCTTGAAAAATATTTAAAGCTGGCTCAAGTTTAACTCCATCGAATCGTATCCTAATAGCAACTGATGTGAGAGCATTTAGTTATATGACAGTCTTCATTATTGTATTGCAGTTTGAAACAAAAATTTCGTGCAACTAAATTAAATGCTTTAACATCGTCAAAATTAATACACTCATAAAAAAAACCATATCGATTTTAAGAAGATTGTATTTGTGTAATTCCATTTTAATAATACTTAAAGAGTAAATTTTCATTCGTATTACGCTTTTATAGAATATGCGCTATAACAACTAAGTACCGTAAAACGTACATACTTCTTAAAGATTGTTTAAAAACAATACTTACAATAATTCTTAAAGATTGTTCATCTTTCAAAAATTTTAAAACAACTTTGCATGTTTTATATTTTTTTAAACAAGTAGCACTTAAAACTCTGACATTCCACCTGATTTTATATCATGTTGAGTGTTTTTTTTTATTCGAATGACCAATTTAAATGAATAAATTATAGCACATTGATGTAAAGAAACATTTTTCTGCACCTCGAATACCTTATGAGTGATTTTTTTAAAGTTTTTTATTTAATCTGGGTTCTCGGGATTCGATTAAAGGGCATAAATTACACATATATCTCGCTCTTAGTATCATAAGGACGTAACTGCATTGATCGATTTTCTCTTCTGTTAATATGGTGGCTTGAGCAATAAATCAAGAACAATATACTGGAAATCGATCATAGCATTTACGTCCTTTTAATACTAAACACGAGATATTTCTACAGAGAGTATTAAATAGATTTGATTAAATGCATGGTTACGCCTGAATGTAGGTAAAACGTTAAATTCCCTTCACAATTCAAAGAAAATTATCGATTTCTCTGGAAAGGGAACATTTTACCGACATTATTCATTTGAATCAGTTTTTTTGGAATCTAGTCAGACAAAAAAAATCTGCACCGAAGTTGATGACATCAGTCAGAACAACTGTATGGCCGTTTGTTTGAATTTGATGCTACAGAATGGCGAATAAATAAATTTATAATGTTGGCATTAATATCTATTTTTTCTGTGTTATTTTTTGTGATCAGATTGTTGTTAATGCAACCCATAAAGAACAATTTTACTCCGCTGTACGTTACTACGGTACATACAATTGATCAGAAGGCACATGTTTTATTCCGAAATTTGTTTCACATTGGAGCTAGCATAATCCACATGTTACAAATAAATAGCTTCTAAACGGTAGGACTAATTATTCATGTAGTACTGTACTTATATTGAGCTGATTATGGTTTGAAAAAGTGTTTGATCACGAATTGATGAAAAATTAAAGGAAGGATGGACTACAAAAGTAATTACTGAAACACCTACCTTTCCTAATGTGGGGATTCAATAAACTGATTTTAGAATCCTTGTAATCAAAGAAGCGTCCGGTGTTTCGAAGCGAGATTAGTTTTGTCGAACTAGAAGATGCAACAATCACCGATGAGTCAAGTTCTAAAATTCAAAGCTTCGATTTTGATGATTGTTTATTGTAACTATGGATTTGAAATAGAAGATGAAGAACTAGCATGACATGCACTGCCGTTATACGCATAATTGTCGCATGTTCTATGGGATTCCCTAAAAACATGGGCCAGTTATGCTTATAACGGCAGTGCCCTTAACTGTCGTTTGAGCAGTTTTTGAGATGTGATGATTCTCAAGGATAAATAATTAAATAATCAAATCCTAGTGTTCGGAAAATCATCCTCAACTCTTAATTATTGAGACTTCTTGCATGAATAAAAGAAATGTGGAAAACTTTAAGATGCATAGGACATGAACTTTTCGAGACTTTTTGCATAGAATCAGAGTTGCGTGCTGGCAGCATTGTCACTATATATCACAACCATGATATCAGGCAAGACGCCGTAAATGTGTGGCGGAGCACTAATTATCGTGGACTAATTCTCGTCTTTTATCAGTATAAAAACCAATTGATTTCTCATATACAAAAATTCCAGTTGTTTAGTTTGAATATGGCTGAGTGTTAGTGATATTGGACCGCTGCTCTACCCTAATCTATATGGACAATTGTGGATTACAATGTTGACAATACCGTTATTTTTTCTAATCTAATCTAATCTAATCTAATACAAACGCAGCCAATACGAGAAAGCATCCAGGAAATAATTGGGTTAGATGACGCCCAATATATTTTTTTTGTCAATATTGACGCTTCCAGTGAACATGATTCAAGCGTCAAAGCGGCCAGGCCCACTGCATTGCGTTAACCAACCGCAAAGATGATTCTATAAAATGAGTTGGATTCAAATGAATAGATTTGAACCCCAACACATTTTTCGAATCTACAGGGGAGGAAGGATGCGTGGACATACCGTACCATACGCTCCGAGTTATGCCAAGTTGAGTAAAATAGAAATGTTAAATAATATAAAAGTGTTATCACAATAATAATAAAGTTTTGAACGATCTCACAAACGTATCTTGTTTCCTAAGCTGCTGTTACTGTTACGCGAGGGCCGATCGTCGTGCAGGACCATACAGTTTTTCAGCATTCCATCCACCACAGTTAGCATTTCCATTATTCCAGCTGGTTTTTGTCCGTTGCTTTTACCAGATGATGAGCATTAACAGGATTTTTTCCGGAACTTTTTCCACGTTTACCCCAATGGTACGTTTGAATCAATATCAATATCATTAAACTGGCCACGGAATCACTCGTGATCGAGCTTTTCTGCGACATCCAGAATGTTGATGCTGGTGAAAGAAGAGGCAAATGATGAGCTAGCGCTCACTACGCATCTATTTTCTACGGAAGTGTCTCCGTGACGTTTCACAATGCGGATTTTTCTTTAACAATGTGTTCATCTTCTCCATTCCACCATCCAGCATAATTTTTTTTTTTACTTCTCCGAACCAATAGTTTCAATAGCAACTATAATTCAATAAAATTAATCACACGCGCGCACTACAATATCTCAAAATTTGGCAAACGATTTCTTAACAACTAATTTTAACTTGTAAAAATACCAGTGACAGCAGAAGAAAAAACCTTGCAACCATGTTGTTGACAATACCGTTATTTTTTCTGATTATTATTTATTGATAAAAAAAGCGTAAATAAAAAATATTTTTCGACAATTTAAAATTTGATTGTCAATGTAAGGTAGCTAAAAATCTTTTTTATTGTGTTTGCTGATATAGATATCTAGTTGCTAGTAAAAATCTGTAGTATATAGGTACAAAGATTGGCATTTCACAGTACTGATTTTTTCTATTAAATCTAAATAGAGCTGACCGGTTGCCTTAGTCAAACATTTGAATTACAACTGATAAAACATTGATTTGATATAATGTGTTTTAATTTACAAAATACAATATGCAATTCCCTGATACCCTTGTTTCCTGGATTACATGATAAGTGCCGAAGTAAATACTCAGAAGAGGATTTCCAGAAGCTATACGTTGAAAAATCCATTTCTCAAGTTTCCGAGAAAATTCTGTTCTTAAACATACTAGAAATTCTCCAAGAATGTAAAATGGAATTACAAAAAATGAAATATTTCGACAAAATATTTGGTACAACGCTATGTTCAAATATAAAGCAATAGTTGATTGTTAATGTCAGGCGTTTCCATAGGTATGCCGTCTTTGCAGCCAACATGCTTTAATCAAAGCAAACAGAGAAATTGAATATGCCCTTCAAATAATCAAATACTTCTTAACATTGTTTTGATTTTGAAGCCGACGCATGGTCCAAATCACAGTGACGTCACACCTCAGATTTGACAGGTAGTGGTGCCCTTGTGTTCAGAAATTTGTGTTTGAGAAAAAAGGACGGAAAACAAGACGGCTTTTTCTATCTTTTATACTCTCATGGTGAAAAGTGAGGTTAGCTTGTTCCGTGCAACAGCTTATAGCAAATCAATTTATGCGGTCACCTCTTGGTATCTACTGAGATGATTCCATCATAACTAGGTGCTGTTCACTATACTTACGCTTTTTCAAGTGTAAAACATCATCAGAAATTGAGAATAAGTTTCATTTCACCGGTGAACAATTCTCTCTTACAGGAACATTTGTTGCTGAGCATTGTTCCTTGGTGTCAACTGATTAAGGAGAAATGTTGCTATCTTTTGCTTTTTTCTAGTTATCATATTTGACATAATTATATAAAATTATTTTGGAGATGCAAATTATGATTTCTAGCCATTCTTGCAATTGCATACACGTGTTGAATTTGTTTTAAACCCGCACTCTACCAAAAAGTAATGTAAATTATGATGCCCCAAAACACATGAGAGCGGCTTTTAAGACATAATAATTTAATTTTTCAATTCATTCAAACACACAAGTCGAATCAAGTTGCGACTGTTTCTATGTTAGGAAATATAATATTACATGAAATTATTGTTTATGTTTCTTGTAGTAAATCAAATTTCAATTAATTTCAATTTTAATTCATTTAAAATTAATAATTTCTAAGTGTGCATATCTTGTGTATAAACAGAGATTTCCATCTCCAAAATAGCGAGAAGAAGATGACACAGTTTGTTAAACTATTATACAAACCAGAATTAGCATGACCAAAACAATTCAAATTCAAGATACAAAAATGCGTATCCACCTGGTTGTTTCAATCCTCATTAAAATAACAGAAACGAAAAAGTACTGCTTTCCACCATCTGATACATCACAACTAGACCTCAACCAGAACGCTTTGATACTATAATAATATACAACTTAAAATAGTAAGCTGGAATTCTTCAAGGAAACCTTACCGTGCACAGTGAGATAATTAATATAACATACAGAAATCGTACTCAAACTGTACGAATGTTGTATTAGTTGTGGCTTTAAAATTCCTTCAAATCTAAAGGAACACTTTGTAGGCATAACAAAGAAACTTTAATTCCATAATGTGTTTGTGTTCTGTAGAAAGCTAGTGAGAAATATATTTTTTCAGCAACATCATAGTACGAATCAACATTAGTAATACCCATTAAGTATTTTAGAATCAACTATCCCACTGTGCATTGGTTGCCGTCCAACAGGAAATATGACCATTCTAAATCTCAATTAAAAGGAAAACAGATACAACATAAACCTACTGTAACGATCAATAGATTCTAAAAACTAACGAATCATTCGCGATGCTTTCTTATCAATTTTAATATGCACTAACGTCAATCAATACTGTACTGTAATCTCTATTCAATCACATTGATCGCTTTCTGAAAGCTGTTACTCTGAAACATATTTTGAACCTTATCGAGTCTAGCTGCTAGGAAGTAAAAAGCACAACCCGAATTATATCAACACCATTTTAAAAGAACACTGAGTAAAACCAAGAACCAAACGAAGAAGAAAAAACTTGAAGTTAGGTAAATCAAACGAAACAAAGCTTTTTATGTACAAAACTATAAACTTCACAAGAATAAATGAAAACAATGGAAAGAATCATGGAAACCCCAATGGGAAGTAGAACATGCAACAACCAAAACTTTCCATGTATGAAATATTATGTTTACCTCTAGGTTAAAATTGAAAGGAATAATCAGTCAAAATAAATTAAACACATTTTTGGACAAAACAACTGTTTCAGTATATTGTTTTTTTTTTAGTTGGCACTTGAATGTTTCTGTTCCCTCCCGGTTGTTGACAACTCTAATAAACATGCTTGTGTGAATGTAGGAAATGTTGTTCCTTTTTGTTCGGTTTTCGTTTCTGTTGATGTGTACTATCGATCTGCATAACCAGGTGTGAATTTTCATATTATTTGTAGCTTCTTAAACTTTTCTTTCGTTTGGTTCATATCAAAGCCACCTTTGTCCACGTCTGTCTTTATCTTTCAATCTCTAATCTGAGTGTGTTTAGTAAGTGAATACAATATCTCTAGTTTTAAGAAATGGCTTGAGTGCAATGCGAAGTACATACATATACAAGAAAATAAATCAGTTTAACGTCTCTTCATCTATCACAAACAAGAATGTCAAGGCATATTTGTGTTGCTGTCTAGAGTATTAACAAACAGTATGCTAGTATAGAAATAAACGGACATCTAGGAATAGACTTCAAATAGTATAAAACACCACGAAATAAGAACGCTAGAGATAGAATAGTGAGCGAGCTCAAGTCCCACTCAACTGTCTGTCTTACTAATACTTAATCTTTGTGCTCTTCCTAGCCAAATAAGTGTGTGCGTGTGCTTCCTCAGAACCAGGCCAGACAGTTGCATAATTGACAATTATTTTCGATTTGATTATTCATTTATCTTGGTGTAGGGCACAATCTCTCGACTGGAGATGGAAATAGCACCGAAGAGGGCGATTCCATTGGTGGTGGCCGTAATTTTGCTATGACCGGAGTCGGCTGCTATAAAAACTACAAACATTCCGCCGGATTGAGAAAGAGAGGCAATTCACAGGTATATGGTCATTCTGAGTGGGTTCTGTATTTTCGGCATGTTTTCCCTCCACTACTCATTTGTATTAATCTTCCCTTGATATACATTCCCGAACACCAGTCCGAAAACTACCCGCCAAACTCGACTGGACCGATGGACTCCGAGGCAGCTCCACCCTACAGCCCATCAATGCAGCAGCACAATATGATGATCGATATGGATGCCACTGAGGATCAGCAACTGATCATGCAAGAGACTCCACAGCATGAGCCTTCTGTTATGATGGCTACGAGGGCGGTACGTATTACTCAGCTACCTACTTTTTCTTCTTCTTTCGCACTACCGCCATACCGAATCTGACATACCTACAATACTAAAATTCATTCAATTCATCTATATTGGTTTCTGTGCTAACACCTCAAAATCCCATTATCTCGCTAACAACCTATTGGCGTATGTAAAACAACTCTTCCCAAAAACATAATGCGTTAGTGATCAAATTTACACCTAACTTCGAAAAAAATCTCAAACAACATTTCACTCACATACACAAAACCCACGATAGTACTTGTAAATAAAATTCTTTCAATTTCCGTAACCAACTCTCTAGTACTACAACAATCAATGGAGCAACGAGGTATTTTTTCAACCCTTTACCCTTACTAACATTCAGCAAAAGAGTAGCTGATTTGGATTTGAAAAACCAATCAAAAAGATAAATATGGAAAATTTGTTCCCATTACCTTACCCATTGCTTATAATATTTTGTTCTAGTGTTCATTGCCTATAAGTATCAAGTGAATTCATTTTAGCTGACCATTTAAAAAAAGTCACTCAATGATTAAAAGATTTCAAAATTTAGACACTCATCAATTGAAATTCTGCGAATCGGCTGTATCAATACACTTTTAATCATCTCAAACCATGGCAACGTTCGACTAATCGAACCCATTGCATTTTGAAGCTACGAAGCGCGCATCAATCAAGCTTATGCATTGCTTCAATTTTATTCCATTCCCATATAAACACATCACTGAAAACACGGTTGTTGATGATTTCATCACCTTCTCGCTACAAATGACCACATTCCTAACGCAGAAAAAAAAACTACACATCGCAGACCACATCCATCTACTATGAGCATGCTTAAATCATCCAGTATACCCTTTTTTGATGCAATGACTTTGATGTTCCAGAAATACTCTTTGATAATAGGGAAAAAATAACATAAATAATAATCGATCAAATGTTAAGTAATGTTCAATATGGTTTGGCTCAGGCCGCATAAAAGCATCATTTTTGTGTTATCCATAACCGCAAATCGGTAGCCACAGATCGATTTCCATCTGGTCAATCCAGGTTCTAGTTATAACATTTTTGAGAACAAAATTTATCGGATAGTCCATGAGGTCACGTTGTCGTGAAGATAATCGTAATCGTATTCCGTAAAGTTTTCGCGTTTGTAAAATCTCTTGGAAAAGGTGAACCACCCTTTTGTAAGACTATGAATCTAAGGGGAGACATCTGGCTTCTTTCAGTTGTTCTTGTTCTCATTCATAAACCCTGTTGCTATTATCCTGTTTGCTTCAAACGTTAGAAAAGTGATGCCATTAGGGCTGCGAAATCTTTAACTGTAATTAAAAAACAGTTACTTTTCGTAAGTGTACAGCCAGGAATGGACTAAACTTGAAAACGAATTATTTTTCAATTTCGAATAATTTTCAATTTCCTCTTGAATGGCTGCTGCAGAAAAATTGCAATCAAACAACGCAGCTTGACAATACCTTCCAGCCGGGTTTTCGCAAATCAGCAATCCCGATTTAGTTTTGTACATAATTGGAAACTTCGAAATCAACCAATCAGTGGCTGGATCAAATAGTGGATCAAAATCTAATCCCAGGTGTCTCATATTATCTCAGTTAAGAAATAGTGAATAAATCGATCATTGTATAATATTCATCAATGTACTCCTTCGACCAACTGTTATTAGTTCTTTGATATTTGACATTTCTGGGTATGTAATTGTTAACAATTCCTGAACAACAATTGCAGTCTCTACAGTGGCACTTTCATACAAGAACTGTCAAGGTCCTGCAAAATCAGCTTATTTAAAATGTTTCGTGGAATCTCGGTATCGCGAAAGCTCTTTATATTGAATGAAAACTGTGTAAGGTTGTTTAAGACTTCTTCAACAAATCAACTGCTACTACGATATCATTACCTTCACCTCCTCTCAGTTGCTCAATTTTTACCCTAATTTAAAAATTGAATACCCTACGCAAGTTCAGGAAATGTGGGGCTCCTAATGATTTCGTCAGCTTGTCCGCTTCTTGTTGTGTCGTCGGAATATAGACCAACTGAATTCGACCAATACTTACTGCATCACGGATGAAATGATACTTGATATCTATGTGCATTGCTCTCTTAGTTTCTTCTTTCTGTGCCATCGCTATGGCCCCTTGTATATCTTTGAATATAGAAACAGGATACAGCAGCTTAGTTTCTGACATATGGATTCACTGATGCAACAGCTCATGGTGATATATTCAGCTTTAGTAGATTGCCACCGCACCTTGCTTCTAAGATAACCACGCCACCGTACAGCCGAATACCTACAGTAAAAATCCTGAGACGCACTTCCGGTCCTCCCCGTCATTTGCGTAATCGGCTACAACCATAAACCTACTCCAAATGTCTAGTAATTTGTGAGTACCGCAGGACTTTCTTAGCTTGTTGCCAGTTATTCAGGCTTGCTGTGTCTTGAAACCTTGACAAATATCCGAATATGAAGCACAAACCCGGCCTACAGGCCATGAGCAGGTACCTAAGGCAACCAATTAATTCCCAATAAGGATGCTCGCAATGCTCACCGTTCCGTTTCAACTGCAATTTGGTTTCAGCTGGGGTTTGACATGGTTTACAGTCGGTCATTCCAAAACGGTGTAGAATCTTCTCGATCAATCCTGTCTGTCAATGTGTTATTGTGCCTGGTTCTCGATCTCGTTGAATCTTAATTCCCAGGAAGTCGAGCAACTCGTTCATGTTAGCCACATTAAATTCTCGCTTGAGTATTTCTTTGATGCGCAATTCCGCTTGAGAACTTCGAGCAACGATCATCAGGTCATCTACGTATACAACGATATGTACTGTTACGCCTCCTTGATTATTCACATACAGACAATAATCATAACGCGATCGGATGGAATCTTGACCTACCAGGAACTTGATGAATCTTGTGTTCCAACATCTAGGAGATTGCTTCAGGCCCTACAAAGATCGCTTCAGCAAACAGACACCTCCAGGCTTGGCTCTAACTCCATCTGGTACCTGCACGTAGACTTCCTCTTCGAATTTTCCGATCAAAAATACCGTAGGAACGTCCATTTAATGTATCTCCAGTCCTATTGTATTCGCAATGGACGAAACATTTCGAATGCTGTTGAGTTTTGCCACAGGAGCAAAGTTTTCTTCGTAATCGCCTTAAACAGCCTTTTGCAACTAGCCTTGCCTTGGAACGAATTGCTTGTCCAATGCTTGTAGTTCTTCGTCTACCACTTTCAGCCGGCTTGATTGGTTGTGATGACCAGCAATGTCAGTGTAGGACTCAGGAACCTGAGAGAAATGGTCTACAGCAGAAAACGCTCCATATGACGTAATAAAATCTTTGAACCAACCTGGTTTCCTGCACTCCCGACCACCATTCCTCGAAGTAGTGCCATTCTGAGAGTTATCTCTGTCAAGTTGTTGTGGAAGTGCCATAGCGCCTTCCTCCAGATCGTCTGGTGCTTCATTTTCTTCCTCCGACATAAATAACTCGTCTTCGGCTTGCTCCACATCTTCATCAAGATGAACTTCAGGATGAGCTGCCGATGGAGCTACCTCTTCATCAGCATCAATTTGAGGATCAACATCCGGAATAACATCAGCATCTTGATCTTCTCCCTCTTGCTTTTGTACTTGAGAAACCACCAATGAAATCTCTCAGTTAGCATTAACTTCTACCTTCTGAGTCAATTTGAACGGAACATCGTTTTTCGACAGCAGAGCCACAAACTGATTCCTTGATACCGAATTCCAAAGCCGATAGCCACATGGTGCGTATCCAAGCATTCTCCGCCAGGTTGAACCTTTCAGCTACTCCATTATGTTGCAGCGTATAGCCGACTGTTGACTCGACTGCCCGTTTGCTCATAGTACGACAGCTGTTGATTGCTGAAATACTCACGTCCCAAATCGCATCGTATTTTCTCCACTTGCATTCCGAATTTTGCGGTTGCCATGGTTTCATATACTTTAAAGTAGTCAAACAGCTGATTTTTCGTCTTTATGAGATACACAACGGCAAAATGGGTGTAGTCATCAACGAATGAGACGATGTACTGAAAACTATCATGCGTGGCAGGCGTTATTAACCCACAGATGTCCGTGTGTATTCTCTCCAGTGGTCTTGTCATCGCGGGTCTTGAGCCGTTGAAAGGTAAACGTACAAATTTTCTTTCCGCACACGTTTCACAGAAAGTACCTTCACTCTTGACGTCGAGCTTCATTCCATCCACCATGTCACAAATCCATCTCACCAGTGCTTACGTCCGCGCGTGATGCCTAGTATGCACTCGTTTCAACATCCGTGTACCGGTAGAACAGATTTTCGTACATCACAGCGTCGCCGATTGTTGCTCCAGACTTACTAAGGATCGCTCGATTTGGCTTGAACTCTACCTGGACACCAACCTTGAGTAAAGCTGCCACCGATAGTAGGTTGAACTCCAGATGTGGCACACATAGAACCTTGCTGATCTTTAGCGATAATGTTCTACTTTCCGTTGACACCTTTCCTTTAACGATACTTTTTTTGTGCCCCCCATGCCTGCCGTGTTTTTAACACTGTCAATGGTAACGGGGGTGGCCTGCTTCACAAACGTTGAGAAGAACTTCTCTCGATTATTCATGTGTCTGCTAGCTCCCGAGTCAAGAATCCACTGTATCCTGAAATTGTCTGGTTTTCTTGCTTCACACGAGCATACCAGGGTCACTTTGCGGTCAATCGGAATTACTGCCGCTTGCGCACGGACATGTTAGTCATCGATTTGGTTGCCAAGAACATGTTTTCTGGTCCAGTGCCAGTTTCGTAATTTCTTCCAGACCGTTTTCGTTCTTCTGCCAGTAGACGGGTCTTTACAACGTCCGATTTGATCTGATCATCTGCTAAATTTTCCATTGCCTTTGTTGTTGCCTTTGTAGGAACTTGGCAACGAAACAAACAGTTCACTAACATGATCAGCTCTGACACCGTTTCCCCGGCAAGCTTAAGGAATGGTCCATTCGCGCAGTTCCTTCGTCCATCCGTAGCAACGCCAGGGATCGGCGAATATATGTTTGGGTTCCCACATAGCCTTTGCCATCTACTTTTCCTGGACATACTCCAAGTGACTATCCGCGACAGAAGTGACCAGCAAAGCCTTCGCTTTGTTGTCATTATCCTCAAAAGCTTTCCTGATTTCTACGCTCACCGTTTCCGGTGGTTCATCGGCTGATAGAATCTCCCGGACACCGTGAGCCGCTAGTTGGGTCTCGACACGGAACTTCCATGTATCGAAACCTGCTCCTGCAAACTGAAGGCTGATGATTCCAGCCTTTTTCGCACTGGTGGTCATCCTCTTGCTTCGGTGAGAAAATTTTCAGGTTTCTGTCGATACTCCAAACGCTTCAAATTTCAAACAGCTTTTTGTTGGATTTCTCTGTTCCAGCTACGCAGCTGGGCCCATAACCTGTTGAACTTTCTGTGGTTGTACCCGCCATCAGGTTCCGTACAGTAACCTCAGATACACGAGTGGTGGCGGTGCTCCATCTTCTCTTGAAATCATCGGTACCATTTGCTTTCTTCTTAGTTTCGAAGAATTTCCGCTTAACTAGAGCCCAGTACTTCTCTAGTCGGTGAAGTTCTGGACAGTTTGATGGATTGGCTGTTTTAGACACGTATTTGACCTCTTGCACCTTATACCATTCCAGAAAGGATTTCGCATAGTGACAAGAGGCCAAATCAGGCCAAAACAGAGCTGGAGAGTCGTGGCTTCTGATAAACGGTAGCAACCACTTTTGCAGACATTCTTTCTGGTACACATCCTTATTGATAGTGCCGGTAGGGACGAAACTTTTAGATTTTCGACCACAACTACATATGGCCTGCCAAATCAAATACTTCTTCGGGAATGTGGACACCGTCTTTGTCCGAAAATGCTCGGCAACGGCGTTCCTTTGCATTGCGGTATAAAAGGCCAGATCCGGAAGCTGTTCAAGGTTTTCGAGTACGCATGTTTCGTCGTCCATTATGATACAAGAAATTTTTTGCAAAAAATTGGTATAAAGCTCCTCAGTACGACTTTTTGCAGTGAAATTTTGCTTGTCATCACGGTTGGCCACCTTTTTTAGTTTGTACGCGTCCATTTTTGCCTATGCTTCTACGTATGATTTGACTTCCACATTTTGCACAGAAAGATTGGGATTTTCCCACCTGTCCATTTGTCACCTGTCCATTTGTCCACCTGTCCATTTGTCGGGAGCATATTTTTCGATTTTTTCCACTTCCAACCTTCCGATCTACAGTCAAATGATTTACAAACACAAATGATTTACAAACACAAAACACGGTACTTTTCGGTAGGTTTAAATTCTTGGCAAGATTAATTCCGATACCGATTAATTCGGATTTTGCTGCTGTTTGTACATAATGCGTTTGCACACTTCCACTTGATTCAACGCCTTGTACTGAATGTAACAAGAATGTGAACATATTGTACCAAGAAATAAAGTGGAGAGTTTCAGCTATCATATCAGTGAAACGTTTCAGCGGTCCGTGAAATAATTCAAAATCTACACTGAAAGAAAAGTGTCCGAAATTTAACGTGGACATGCTTTAAGGGGCTAGCAAAACCCTTTGATATTTGGAATGTAGCTCCCAACCAAGTAGTGCATTTTATTCGAAATGTAATTCCTGGCTAGGAAAATGCCTTAAGTCAGTCCATGTCGGTCGCTTCAAATAATAAAGATACGGCATACTGATAAAGCAATATCCAAACGGGGAATGTATCACAATAGATCTGAGAAATGGTCGCAGTGATGAATATACTCAACACGGAATAAAAAATATACAGCAAGTGTAGCATGTCCAACATAAATTTTTTAAATGTCGACCGTCACAAAATATTCGAACAAATGAAAACAATTTTTGCCAATCTTTAAACATTCAAGGGATCTTGATTGAACATTGTAACGTCCTACGAATTTAACAAATTCCGGTAATTTTTTTACAGATAAGTGTAAAATTTCACAGAAATCCGTTAAATTGGATAACCGAACGTTCAGCTGTTGAGAATTCGGTAAAATTTTACAGATTTCTGTAAAAAATAATCTAAGTGTGTACTTTACAGAGTTATCGCAAAATTTAATGAAATGAAATGCCCATGCAATCCATGTTTTATAATAGTCTTACGATATAAAATCAAAAACCAGCTGTATTACACCCAGAAATTTTAAACAATCATTTCACTATCCAACGAATTTTCGAACTCAAAATAATTTATAAATTAATTTCCGGAACATCAAAAAGTCTTCCACACCCTTTTTCGTTAAGGTAACATAAAATTCAAACTAAAGTGCATGACTCTTTTCTTTTTCATTCAACGCTTACTCAGTTCACTAACGTTCTTATCACTCCTCTACCATTTAACGTCTACTTTTACCACCCACTTATTTCTTTGCAATATTACAGGCACACCAATGTTCTGTCCCTTTCGCTCTCACACACATAAACGTACGTTAGCTTCCGAGCAGATATTCTTCATAACCATCATCGACCAACTGCCCCTTTCCAAATTCCTTGTTCATTTATTTTTTTCGATAGATTTTTCATTTTCTTCTCCGACAATCCGTCCGCCCTTGCTATCAAGCTCCATTCATTGCGTTTCTCTCTTTTTCAAATTAACCACCCCCACTCGTTCTAGGAAGTAGAAGAACTACGACGTCAAGTTGCTTTAGAAACTTCTTCCAATAGTAAACGGGACAAATCCGATACTGAACTGCCATCCGAGTTTGAGTGTTGTTTTTGCACGTCAAAGGTACATTTCATCTTCCTCTAACTATTCGCCGTTGTCTTCTGTTAGATTTGACCAATTATTTAGTTTCTTTGATATAGACTTGATGGTGATAGGCTATATTGTACATACAATCTTTCATGTTGAATTATTTTTTCAAGTTATAATTTAATGTTTGTACAAAGATTAGGATTTTAGTAAAAAAGGGAAAATTTGTAGCAAATTCAACTATTTTATTTTGCGTCATCAGGCTGCTTCTGATTAACATTTAAATATTGCTTTCCCTATTGACGTGCCACCCTTATAATAGTACATTAGCAGGAATGGCTTAAATCACTTCCTTCCCAATTTAAAATTGCCTGGTGATTCTGTCGTTGCCATCTACCAAGCTCTATTTCCACCACCTCTTCAATTAAATAAAAAGTCATTTGGAAGGGTGTTCGGTCGTTTGCTAAAAATACATCACTCAGGACAGGACCTCAGCGCCACGCACACTGCAAATCGAAATTCACCGGAACCATCCTGCCCATCTTAGCAGAACAACCCACCACGTCGCCATGAATATCCTACTACAGGCACTAATAAATGGCTCCAGCCATGGCAGCCACACTGACAGAAAGATATAATGATGAAAAAATTAACCAAATTATCACGCTATTAACTTAAATTGACATTATAATTTTACGATAAACAGTCCCTGGTTTGAGGAGACACGTGCCTTTCAAACTTCTTCAGTTGCTTCGAACTAACGCAATCTCGAACGCATAAATCTTTTGCTGTTGTTGCTGCTAGAAATTGTACTGCTTTATTTTCCACGATATTTTTTTTGTACTACACTTTTATTTTGGCAATAGCTTTTGAATATTTCCTAGCAGCAAAACAATACCATCTATTTGAAAAAGGCTCACCAAGTAAAAATTACTTTAATGTTAAATAGCAAAAACAAATTATTTATTTTAAACAAAAAAGCTTAGTTCAGTAAAATATTAAGAAAAAAAACTTTTTTATTGAACGGCTCAATTCATCGATTTAGGAAACTAACGATCAATGAGTTTTGATATAATGGCAACATGCTGCCAACATTTAACAAACAATCGTGCAAAAGACGCAAATATTGGTTTCTCAATGAATATAAATATGCAACATTAAGGTGTATAGGTAGTCCACGTCCAACGCCTATGCGTAAGAACCCAGTGACAAAAACAGTGTCGTCACTGTGCAGGAGATTGCTTAATCATGGTAGACAAAACGGCACGTAAATGAATCGCGGCATCTTTGTTTGCATAATTTTCGCTTGCGTCACGCTCATTGTATCGTTTCCGCTCGCTTGCGCTTCTCTGACTGATGGATGTGGAATTACCGTTGTAGTAGGGTAGCTTCCACCACGGTGTGTTTGTAACACGTTTGTTGCTATCACTTTTTGGAACTAACTTTATTTTATCAATACCCCTCTGCCGGAAAATAAAGTTCTTGGTGGACGACGTTCATGACAATAATGGCATTCATATAATTAGTAATAACACTCAAAAGCTATTATATGTTCTATACGTGAGGATCAGTGTTCGGAAAATCATGATCAAATTTCATAGTTTGAGTAGTATACTCACGGCAAAGATAAATCATTCCGAACTAAAACTCATTAGTAACACTTTAACGTCAATAGATAGTGTGCTTAAGTATAGGTGATTTTGAGCTCGAAACTTTGTTAAATTTTTCAGAACAAAACGTATAGTCAAGAGATATCGGGATGCTTCGAAATTTTCCAAACACTGATAAGGAGATTTTAATGTACTTCAATGTGCTCTGTTGATCGATTCGATCAGTATCGATTAAAGAACCCTAATCATTGATGTTGTATTCTGAACCTCATTCTATAAAACATACTTATTCACAAATACACAACATTTTTAATTCATCAGATTTTTATCATTTTACTATTTCATGGATTTCGCACATTCTGCTTCTTCATCAACAAAGATTATAAGTTGTTCAGCTGGCATCATTTCTAATAGATAAATTATTTCAATAACCTTAAATTTCATTTATTTATGTAATATCAATTATATAAATTGTCTATATCCACTGGAAAAGATGCCGTATTTCACATTTATCTAATACTAAATTCAATGTGAGGTTTACCACAATAAGCCACAGCTGCACATTTCTTTGATAAAAGATGAATGGATCACCTGTTTTGGCAGGTGTCATAATTATAAAGACTGTACTCGTAAAAAATAAGACACACAAAAATGGTCACCAAAATTAATTTTTAGTCGGATTTCAGGAAATAAACAACAACATTATGGTTAGGTTTCTACTTCATTAGTTTATTGGATCTCTTCCGGATTTTCCCATTGACACCACTCACACGGTTTGAGGCAATCGTGGGGCCGACGTCTTTTGATACTTTTACCAACAGTTTCTGCAAAACCAGCTCGTTCTCGAATACTTTAGGTGTCTTTTGTCTTTTGGTACAAAAACAACCTTGTTATCTATCAGTCGAACACCGGCCGCTTGTAGTATCAGGATGCCAAATCCTACCAAAATATCGTCTCACTTCCGTGAGAGTGCATGAAGGGCAGCAGGCGTTTCTGGAGACATTCGTCTCGTTAGATTTGCCCATTCATGGTACCCGTCAGGATGTATGGCTGGCTCTTTTCTACACACCCACAGATGGCCTGCCAAACCAAGAAATTTTTGTCGAATTTGTCCACCTTCGCACCTCCTCAGAAATGGCCAACCGTGATGTGACATCGTCCTATCCCGGCAATTGCTTTGTGTCCACCATGATGTAAGACTCGTTGTCCATCACGACGTACCTCGGAGTCGTCAGCCACTCTCGATACAGCTTCCTGGCGCGGGTTTTGGATCCCGTTTTTTGTTTGTCGTTCCGATTTAGTGGCTTCCTGATCTTATAGACGTGGAGGTAATCTTTAAAGCCTTGTTATCCGATATTCTTACAACATGCCCTGCCCAGCGTATCCTTCCAGCTTTTTTCCACAAAAACTACAAAGCAACACCATATTGGAGGTGGGTGGGTTCGATTTCCGGCCTGGTCTAGGAATTTTTCGTTAGGATTCCCTGGGCAAAGGGTATTATTGTACTTGCCACACAACCATACTAATGCAAAATGGTACCTGGATCCAAAGGTCCCAATTAATAACTGTGGAAGTGCCTTTAGAACACTAAGTTGAGAGCAAGTAATAAGCTAATTGTGAAAGTAAGAAGCTTTAAACGCTAAGAAAGAAAGAAGACATTTGGTGCAGGGTTTAATCTTTTTTGACCGTAGTTTCTTCTGGAGCCCATAATAAGCAAGACTTCCTCTAACAATCCTCCGTCTATCGTAACACTGCTACCTAGATGAGCCTTGTCGCGCTCGCTGCCGCCATTAGCATGTACTTTGTTTTCGACGCATTCACCACCAGTCCGACTTTTCTTGCTTCACGTTTCAAATGGGTGTACAGTTCTGCCACCGTTCAAAATGTTCGGCCGACAATGTCCATATTGAAATCATAACCCGGCTGTTGACCCCGGCTCGTCACATGACACCTTCTATAGCGATATTGAACAGAAGACAGGAAACCCCATCGCCTTGTTGAAGTCCCCGGCGAGATTCAAACGAACTGGGTTGTTCGGCTGAAAACTTCACGCAGATTTGCACACCGTCCATCGTTGCTCTAATCATTCTTGTGAGCTTCCTGGGGAAGCCGTTCTCGTCCTAGATTTTCCATAGCTCTATGCGGTCGATTATGGCGTACACCGCCTTAAAATTGATGAACAGGTTGTGTGTAGGGACCTGAAATTCACGGCATTTCTGGAGGATTTGCCCTACGATAAAGATCTGGTTCATTGTCTAGCGGCCATTGACGCAGCCGGCTTGATAACGTCCCACGAACTCTTTCGTTTTAAGGTGATGGACGACGTAAGATGATCTGATATTGCACTTTGTAGGCGGCTTTCAGAATGGTGATCGCTCGGAAGTTCTCATACTCCAACTTGTCCCCTTTCTTGTAGATGGGGTATATGATCCCTTCGTTCCATTCTTCCGGTAGCTGTTCTTTCTCCAAGATTCTGACCAGCTGCCTTATTGTTCTTGAGCTGTTGGATGGCATACCTAACTTCCCTTAGCGTGGAAGTGGGTTCGTTATCCTCATCTACCGTACTGATTTAGTTATTGCTTCCGCTGTGTTGGGCCTCACTGTCTACGTTCTCCCACTTTTCAATCTTCTCACGTCCGTCCATCAAGATACTTCCATCCTTATCCCTGCACATTTCAGCTCGCGGCACAAAGCCTATGCGGTAAGCCTTGAGCTTCTGGTAGAGCTTTCGTGTTTCTTGAGAACGGCACAGCTGCTCTATCTACTCTTCCCTTGCTGCAGCATTACCACCCGCACTGTGTCCTTTTCCTCCAAAATCTCTCTACATTCCTCGTCAAACCAATAATTTCGTCACCTCCGTTCTACGTACTCGATGATGTTCTCAACTGCCTTGTTCATGGCTGCTTTGACAGCACTATAACAGTCCACAAGAAGGGCCCCATCAAGCTCACCCTCGTCCGGCAACGCTACCTAAATATGCTGCGCGTACGCAGTCGCGTTGTTTCAGCTGCTCTATGTTATAGCGAGGCAGCCGTCGGTACCGTACATTGTTGATTACGAAGAGTTTTAGGCGCAGTTTAACCATCACCAGGTAGTGATCAGAGTCGATGTTAGCGCCACAGTAGGTTCTGACATCGATAATATCGGAGCAGTGCCGTCCATCAATGAGAACTCGGTCGATTTGCGATTCCGTCTGCTGTGGTGATTTCGAAGTGTAGCGATAAGGGAGGCTGTGCTGGAAGTAGGTGTTGCAAATATTCTTGGAACCGACAAAATCAATGAGTCGTAGGCCGTTGCCGTTTGTCAGCTGGTGAGCGCTGATGTTTCGAATTGTCGGTCTGATCTCCTCCTCCTGGTTAACCTGAGCATTCAGGTCTCCTATGATGATTATGCTGAAGTTGAAAAACCGACCCTTGATCCTCAACCTGCACATTCTTTTGTTCATCTGCTCACGTGTGTTGCCGCAGCTCTGGTAGATGGTATGATCACTTCCAAACTTTCACACCATGGATCCCTTCCAACACACCTCCTCTAGCGCTACGATGCCGAACCAGCGGACTTTCAGTACATCGAAGAGTATCCGTGAGCTTCCAATGAAGTTGAGAGATTTACAGTTCCACGTACCAAGTTTTCAATCACAAGTCCTTTTTTGTCGCTATGGTCTTCGCCAATTGTTGCAGTTTGTATTCCCTTGTTGATTGTCCGTAGCTAGGTTTTTTTTACGGTTTGGCCCTCCTGCCGTGTGTGGACAACGTGGAAAACCTTTACATCAGTTACAATTAAATGCATGTTTGTCCACTTCTAGACTGCACGATGCGTAGTATGTAGCTGCTGTCAATACAAATAGCATCTGAAAGTGCGCATGTGGAAGTATTTTGTAATTTATATTCCATTGAAAAGATGATGCAAAATGATGCTTTTTCAAAATTAGATGCACATTCTACGGGTGTTCTCAAATTCATACGCCCACCCGAGCCTAAGAGCATTCAGCTTAAAGGCCCATCACTGATCGTTTTGTTTTGAGCGAAGTTGCAGATAATGGTTTTGACTTATTTAAAAATATGATGATTTTTTTTATTATTTTAAAATTGACTGTAAAGCCCGATTTAAAGTAAATTTGGACGCATTCAAGTGATCATAACTCAAGAATTAAACAACATACACGGTTCATCCTCAAAGTTTTCGCTTGACAATTGCCCAATATTTTTCAATCGGTCTGAACTCAGGGCAATTCGGAGGATTAATCTCTTTGGCGACGAAATTAACATTGTTTGCAGCATACCATTCTAGTACCTCCTTAGAGTAGTGGCAGCTGGCTAGATCCGGCCAAAACATAACGCTGGTCTTGTGTTGCCGAATGAATGGTAAAATTCGCTTTTTCAGACACTCTGTGATGTAAAACTTTGACGTCATTGTGTGAGATGTGATGAAAACCTCGGTTTTAAGGCCAAAATTGCAGATTCCTTGCCAAATCATTAGTTTCCGAGCAAACTTATCAGCAAAAACAAATTTTTACCTAGAAGGGACATCCCCACGACCGGTTGCCAATTAAATTTTCGTCCGGGTATTTGTTTATAATCCATTTTGACATATGTTTCGTCATCCATTAAAATACAGCCATTAAATTTCGTCAAAACGGATGTTTACTGGCACAAAAAGACTTATATCCTTCTCTTGAAAGGATGTTACGCACGGTGGAAAAGTTGGAATCGTATTTCTTTGCCAAATCACGTATGGAGACACCTGGGTTGCCTTTCACGTACCTCAACACCTTTCTCCTCAGCTATTTGTCCCTAGTGCCACTTTTATGCCACTGCGCTGTGCTCTATTCACACTCAGAGTATCCTTGTAACGTTTGATTACAAGATACACCGTTGACTTTGGGAATTTTAAAACTTTCGCAATTTTTTAGGCAGACCACGAAGGATTCTCTAAATGCCTGTGCACAATTAATTTTCTTTTCTCAAGTTCCATGATCCGAAATTTCGAGATGCGTCGATCAATCAAGAAAAACTTTTCACCAATTTCTTTGTGAATGAAACATCAACAAATGCCTGTCAAACGTTTTTTGTTTCAACCACCCGGGGACGCGGTAGTGTATTAAACCGTGCGTCCAGATTTACTTTGATTTGAACTTTATATGAGATGTGACGCTCAATCTAGTGCTCAGCCGGAAACGTTGGTGTTTCTGGTCAATGAAGTGGGGCATATAAAAGATGGCTTCTATGTCACACTATACAATACAGTCTGCTGACTGAAAATTGTTTGATTTTGAAAAAAATATCAATCTTTGAAATATATAAAAACATATTCATCTGACGTTCGACTCTAAAATAATCGTTGACAAATTTGCAGCCAAAAAAAGGCTAGTAGGCAGTGAAGGAAAAGTTAATAGTTTCTAGGTAACATTCAAATGACGTATGCAGCGTCAGTTTCTTTTCAAACATGCTCAATTGTCAAGAGACTGTCCAGGATTTAGAATCGTTTAAGCATTGGAAAGCAAAATTTCCAAAATATGCATTTGCCTACTGTTTATCTGTGAGGCAATAGAACTGTGAGGGCATAGAACTGGCCCCATAATTTAAAATTTCATGCATTATTGTTGTCAACCATTGCACTTAATTAATATATATGGAAGTGCATCTAAATATTAAGTATCTCACCACTTTCTACAGAAGCGTAATAAATTTGGAAGAAAATAAAGAAGAAGTAGAAGAAGAAGGTCGAGAATTTTTTCCTTTTCAAACTGAATGATATACTGGTTTTTCATCAAATACCGCAAAAGAATCCACAAAAATATATTAACTTTACTTTTGTATGACAGTCAATACCTGTTCTGGATGATGGTTTCAAGCTATCTTTGATCTGTTCAGCATTTTTGCATATTTATTATTTTTATCTGTGCACCCTATATGACAAAGTTTGTTGTAAAACTGTACTATCATGCACATAATATCTACGCCCTTTACAAATGCTGCCATCTTGAAATTTATGTAACTATAGCCTAGCAGACTAGCCAGATGTCAGGCAACAGTGTGAGTTGTCTCTACTATACTTTACACATAGGACATCTCCAAACCCTTGTATTTCTCCAGCCTCGCAGTTTACGAAAAGTTCCGCTAGTTGCGTTCCATTTGACTCACTTTTCCCGTGCGTGTTTCGGCTTCTTATGACAGTTGATTCGTTTTTGAGAATCATTTTCATCCGGCTGTTACCCAACGTTCTTACGTCATACCCGGTCCAGCGTAATAGACTGATTGTTAGTGTGGACGATGAGAGCTTTTCCCAACAACAATTCTTTTAGTCTTCCATCTGAATCTCATCAAAGATCGGACACACTTGAACGCCATTTCAGCGTTTATTCATGCATTTATTTAACTAAATATTTGCTATTCTGCCATTTATAAGCTCAAATGGAATGGTAGAAAACACCTTCTATTCAATGACGTCAAAAGTGGTAACTTATCCGCGAGTATTGTCTCTGTCTCGTGCCCGTAGAAGATTACCAGTCAAACCAATGTTTTAAAGACGGTAAATTTCGTAGTACTGCCGAGAACTCTGTCCTAACGTTGGAGTTCAAAGTAGACATGGTTGGCAAGTATCTATGTTGTAGCTCACTGATGGTGTCGATATCGGAGATCGCCAATGAGCCCAGACATATATACTCGTGGATTTTGACGCCGTCAATCTAAACGCATGTATTTTATCGTTAACACACTAATGACAAGTCCAATCCCTCTAACTTTGGGCTTAAAACTGATGTGCATTTTCGCCATCGGCTCAAAGTTACGTGCTACAATATCAAAATATCCAGAGAAATGAACCCCTTCCTAAATTCTCCCCCCTTTTTCTCTCTTCCTCCAAATCCCCCCACCTAACGTTACACAAAAAAGAAGAAAGCAAGGCATCACTCCTCCCCTTCACCGAAACGGCGCGCCCCAAAAATTCCCCAACGTTTTTTTTTTTCAACAATACTATATTCTTGCATAATATGCCATACATGTTATGTGACAGGTCTCGATCAATTCAGCGCCAACATTAGATTAGGGCGAATCTGCTTTTGTAAACAATGGTTTTCGTAGTCATTTTCTCTTGAACAAAAGGTCGCACATACAAATTAAGCACTCTTTAAGGAAGGGGAGCTTTATTTCTATCCGCTGATATATTCAATTTGAAGGAATTGTATTCAACTTCCGATAAATTAGTAGATGAAGTGTTTGTTTACAAAAGCAGATTCGCCCTAATCAAATGTTGGCGCTGAATTATGTAATATTGATAGTCTCGTCATAATACGATACTTAAAGGATTGAATTGAAATTTTTGAAATTGAACAAAGGGTCCTTCAGGCTTTAAGAGTGTGAGAAATATCGCTAAACAAGATCAAAGGCTTACTATTTTTGCAAGCTTCTGCCTCCATAACCTGCATGGCGTAACTGGGCAATTTTACCATTTAAAAGGTCATGTGTTCATTTTCAATAACTTTTGTTCAATGATCAGACTGCCGTATTATGCTGGAAATATCAATACTTTCTCTTCATGTATCTCTCTAGTGATCTGATCATACTCTGGAAGCTCTGACTCGTTGATGGAAGCATCCAGAGTTCACGGGTCTGGTCATCCAAAGCACGTGTCAATAGGATCACCATAAACAACGGAGACATCCCGGTTAAACGCTGGTTGAGGATATTATCAACGTGACGAATACACTCATCTACCAGGTGCACTCAATGATCAGTCGTTGGTTGCCAAAACTCTCTTCCAAGATCTCCCATTTTCGTCCGTAATTATTGTTCTGTATAGTCTCCAAATCGATCACACCTACAGCATCTCCTTTGAGCGAGTTCTCCAAATGATACAATTTCATTGCATCGGAATCGTTCGATCGCTGCATCAAGTCCTGAAACATAGCCTTGAAGCGTGACCATGATTCGTAACTACCGTCAAAGGTTGGTAGTGGAGTACGGTAGGACTGGGTGTGAATAATCACAGGTTGACTCGCTGGCTGGTTCACTGCCGTCGACGTCAAAGGCACAGGCACGAGCATTGGTGGTCGGTTCTCCTTCTCGATGATCTCGATCATCGTCTCTATTTATATTCACCAAAGTCTCTCAAAATCCACGTACTTTTCCTCCTGAGCAGAGACGTCCTCCTCTGTTCCATGGCGATGATGGCATCATGGATTTCGTTATATTCTTGGTAAATTACCTGGAGGTTTTTGGCATAAGACCGAAGCATGGGCAACGACAGCCTTTTGTTGCCATTTCCTGCTGAGTTGAGAAAATTGCAGATCCAAGTAACCTTTGCCTTTATCTGGCCACGCTTCTGAATCAACACATTCACATCGTCCGGATTTTCCATTTTCTGGGGTGGAGTACGGGGTAACATCTCCTTACAAGTTGAGATTGGTTTACTCAACAGGAATATTTTCACTAGGGTCACTTGGCACGTTCAACTACGATCGCGACGGTGGAAACACGCACACCAATATCCGCCCGATGTAATACGGCACGTCAATAATGCTTTTCTCTTTGTAACCGCGACGAGGAAAACTAACACACACAAATAGCGGTTTTCGCCAAAGCCACGTAATACGCTATTTCACGTTATTAAAGCCACCCGGTTTGCTTACTGAACAACAGCACACAAGTTCAGTATCCGACTCGAAGGACCAATGGTTTGTACTCGGTCGTGAGCACATAAGGATTGAGGCGAAACAGCGTACTGGGATGGGACCACAGCACATGGCACGAAAGGGAGTGAAGCACGCAAGGAAGGAAAACAGCTCTTGGTTCTGACAAGAACCGTTTTGCGTCCCCACCTCGTATCCTTTCAAGGGCAAGGAATTCACAACTCTCACGATACTGTTGCTATTTCAGCTTTATTTCACTTATAATTGTAATACACCCCACAGAGCTTTGCCAGTCGATCAAATTAGTTTTCTTTCAATGACTTTTGCAGTTCTTAATAGAGGGCTTTCTTAGCCATTCTACATAATTATTAGCATTTGATACATTTATGCACCAGGGTAGTCGAACGAATCACCCACCTGAAAAGACACTCGACTGTATCGAGAATCGAACCCTTGAACTCCGAATTTTAAAATCGACGCTTTACCCACTCGAAGCCTCTGTCGTAAATGCAATCATGTTTTAGGTTGTTTCAACGAAAATTTCATATTGAAATTTGTCTAAACAAATTCTCAGTTTGCTTTGACAGAGTACAATGCTACACTAAGGGTGTTTTTGTTTTGGTTTTATACCTAAATTCGACAAAAGTTTGGTGGAGACAACCTTAACATTGGTTGTTCCATTTTGATACCTGTTAAATATTAGGTAAATTGAAACAAAACTAGCAGTTTGTTTCAATCAATATCAGGTTTGAATCAAACAAACTAGTTGTTGGCAACAAACAACAAAATGCTTGATGAAACCAACGATATTGGTTGAAACAACCAACAATAATATACGCCGCATTTTTTTTCCTTTCATTTCACCGTTGATGAATGCAAAACTAGCTATCGCATTTGTATTACGTTCGGCAGCGTTCAGCTGCCTTTACTAACGGAACTGGGTTTTTACAAATATGTAATAAACTTTGGGAGTCCAAACATGTTTCAGCTTTTTCCATGAGAACCGATATTGATGATAGCGAAAAAGATTTTCCCTAAAAACAAAGTGAGCAAACCATCGTTGAGACAGAGTTTTGGCTTCCTTCAAAAATCCAGAAATGACTCCCGCAAGGCGTCCTTGCTGTTGGAAAACGATTGAGCAGCAGTTTGGCAAGCTTCAAAGTGGCTGCAAGAGTTTAAAATTTTAAATTTAAAACAACTTTGGCTTGGCTGGAAGTTGCAACACGAGACAAAGAAAAGCTCTTCTGATATCTGGCTGACAGCTCAACTGAAACAAACTTATCATTTAGTTTGTTTTAAACTATTTTCAAGGTTGATATTTGCCTAATCAAAAAATCAGTTAAATTTTACCTGAGTATTTAGGTTTATTCTACCAAACATCACAATTTGTACGAGCTGTTTCTGTCAACCTAATTTTGATAAAAACAAATATGTTTATGGTTGAAACAAAACTAAAGTGTTAGTCTGCATCAACTAAATTTTAATTTCCATCAATGCAATTTTTTCGTGTGTAAATAGCGTGGAAAACTCGTTCGCTTTAACTGAAGTCAAGGATTAAAAGCGAACATATGTCGACTTTGGTACAAATAGAATTGTAGTTTGAATTACAACCAAAAAGTTGTTTGTTTCAAACTAGACTCATTTTTCTTCGTGTATAAGAGATTAAAAAATATTGGTGTAACTTATTACCAAATTCAGTGTTATAAACTGACCTGCAAAGCTTCCTTGAATAAAACCAGATTCATGCAATCCTATTGTGACATCTCTGCAGCGAAATGGTTCAATCATTTCACCCAAATGCTCAATCCTTAATTTTCCACCTCTGGATAAAACCACAAAAATCTGATCCCATCGTCAGAAAATAAGCGACGAACCTTTTTAGAAAAATACCTAGTAAAGATAATAATAAAATACCAAGCGTCTCCATCAAATCCCATGAAATGATGAGGTGAAGAGGTGACGCTATACTCGTTCACCATAAATCTGGGCAGTTTTCAAAGTTGATTTTCATGGCCGGCCATAATGTACCTATATAGGCATTGGCATCCGTCCGCATGTCGATTACAGAAGCAACTGAAATTCATGCTAGCTGATTGCAAGCAGCTGGCTCGCCAGCGCTAGTAGCCAGCATCAATCTAAACGGCCTATTAATATTTTTGAATATTTTCTGGATTTTGCTTTCCCTCATATTCAGCCACAAGTTCTGAACAGGTAACACTTAATTCCCCACGATTAAAATAAAGTCTTTCCACCATACTGGTAGTGGTACAACAACTGCTATACTAAATTACGGTACAACTCCTAATTAAATTCATGTGTAGGTATTTATGAATAAGTCACCAATTAATTTAGTTTCTATCAATGTACTATGCACATTCAAGTATGCAATGTAGCTACCGGAGCTTAGTGGTTTCTGAAAAATTATCTCCTGTAGAAAAAGTCAGAGATTATACAGGGAAAATATTTATTTTAAAATGTATCAAGTCAGCTTAACCAATAAACCTCACATAAAATTCATTACACATTGATGTTTTCTCAACACTTAGCATCGCCAAACATCACATATTTGTTTCCTTTGCTTCATGTTTATCACGTATTCTAATTTTATTTTGTATTTGCATTTTCTACTACACTACCAACACCAACCTGTACACTTACACACCCGAAATTGAACCACTGCTCTGTCCTTGGTGTTCTACTTGTCCACAGAACAAATTTTCCAGTTCCTTCCGATCGGCAGTACACTTACACAACCACTTACCGAGGGCCCCGCCAAACACGATTACTCATTTACAGAATCCTCCTCAGCAGGACTCGGCCGATGAGTGTATTCCGCTGCGCTCCAAGAGCGTATGACACTTGCTAAACCGGTTCCGCTCGACCGATGGTAACGACCACGATTCCGGCCATGATCCAGACGGCACCAATCAGCCACGATGCTACGAAGAAAGTAAATTTATCGATTTGTAGTGCATACAATCGTCAGAAGGTCTAATCCGATGGCAGTTTAGCAAATCTATCTCCAAATACATATCATTAGGATTAGGAGGCGGATGGTCAACACCACCCACGTATAATATTTTTTGTAGGATGAAACAAATATATTGGACCAGGCAATGAGGTCCACCAATTGATTTGCTCTCTGTTTCTGTTGGCACACACAGACACACAACATTTTAGACTATTAGACTTGCAATAGAGAATGGTTTTTCAAAAGCAATCGGTACCACTATCAACCGCCAACTTTCGTCACGAGAAGGTGAGTCAACAAGTTTCTGATTGATCCAACCCAATCGGGAAAGGTCGATGCGGTCAGGACTTTCCTCACACCCAGCTATTATAATTGGCTCTATACTTCCAAGAACTTTTCCAAGTCCAAATTAACCCACGCATCAGCTGTATTCAAAAACTGCTTCTTTGTGTACTGAAACCGCGTTTCTGGCTGTTTCCGACTTTTCAAATGTGTGTTCATGTATGTGTGTGTGTGTTCTTGTTTGTGTGCCAGTGTGCTGTGAGTATGTTTAGTTTTTATAGCGTTCCGTGTGATTTGTGGCTAACCGATTTGATCGCTTCCATAAAACAACAGCTCAACAAAATCAGCTCATTGTTGGAAGAAAGTTTTTCTCTTTGGTTTGGTAAAGTGTGAAACTAAAAACTTATCAACATCTTGTCGTCGCGAAGTGTGTTGCTTTCTTCCTCCTCGTTGCTTCAATGCGCTTTGTGTAAACCAACACGCTCTAAGACGGGTATTCTCCGGTTATCTTAGGATATTTCAGCACAGATTTTCCGTAACTTATAAATTAGAAACTTTTTAACACACTGTCATTAAAAACGTGGCTTTGCCCCAATGATCGCAGCAAAAAGGCAAAACTCGCCACTTGTATTTTGACGTGCAGCTGGCGTACAAATCTTGAAGCTGTGACCTCAAACGAGTAATAATAACATATAACAATTTGGATTAAGCAGTAGTTTAAGAATTGAGGTACACAACATTCGTGAATCATTCTGTACCAATGAAATTGTCTAGCAAAAAACAAACCTTTGTTGCGTTCAATTTTATAGGATTCCAAAAATAGTCCATGAAACAGATAGACAATAATTATTTACTTTTTGTGCCTAATTCATGTGTTGAGAAACAAAAGGGTGGCCAGTTTCAATGCTCTATACAAGTAAAGAAGATTTCGGCTTAAAGTTCTGTTCGTGGTGGATGTGAATGAAGGTTATCATACATGGTAATCGAATAAGCTGGATTGTCTGGAGAGTCTAAAAATCCAATGTGAGTTTAAATAAGAAGAAGATTCTTCCAAAACAGAAGTTTTGTTCAGGTAGGATATTTCATATTCAATTTTTGACTCTAATGGTTTTAGAAGACATTACTTTGATAACAATTCAAGCAAAAATTAGCATATTATGTATAAAAGATCATTAAAATTTACTTTTCTGATTTTCCACGGTAAGAAATATGGTAGATTTTGGCATTGTCCTACTAAAAAGTATGATGCTGACAGTAGCTCTTAAAATATTTACACCTATTTACTCCATTGAATATCTATCAACATGTGTCTCCCTTTTTATATTCCACCTTCAATCGTATCAGCAAAACCTGAATAAAGCTGAATAAATAAAACGCAGCTAAAACCACATATTTATTTTATTTTCATGGCATATCGTAATTGTAACAATATCATTGTATCAGATATTGTTAGAGGGATACTCCAATCTCGTGGGTACATTGTACGTCCTAGGTCTTGCTCCACCTAGTCTAACCATCTTGTTCGTTGCGCCCCTCGCCGTCTTGTGCCAACCGGATTCCCATCGGACACCATTTTCACAGGATAGTTGTCCGGGTTTGACTACCTTACGAATACTGGGTTCGTCAGCGAGCTGCGCGAGCTCATGGTTTATCCTCCGCCTCTAGACTCCATTCTCCTGCATTCCGCCAAAGATAGTTCTTAACACCCATCGCTCAAAAATTCCGACAGCTCGCAAGTTTTCCTCAAGCATTGTCCACGTCTCAGGCCCATAGAGAACAACCGGTCTTATTAGAGTTTTATATAGGATACACTTCGTACGGGAGCTAAGTTTGTTTGACCGCAGTTGCTAGTGGAACCCGTAGTAGGCACGACATCCACTGATAATACGTAATTAATGAGCCAAGATAGACAAATTCGTCGACTACCTCGAACTTATCGCCGTCGACCGTTACACTGCTGCTCTGTCGTGCTTGGTTCCACATGCCAGCATGTACTTCCTTTTTGACGTATTTATCTTCAACCCAATCTTCACTGCTTTGCGCTTTAGTCTGGTTTACTGCTCTATCACCACCTCAAATGTTCTGACGACAATGTACACGTCATCGGCAAAGCAGATAAATTGACAGGATCTGTTGCGAATCGTGCCTCGCGTGTTGAATGCCGCTCGCCTTATAACACCTTCAAGACCAAAGCTCTACAGTAGGCATGAGATTCCATTACCTTGACGCAGCTCCCTGCGGGATTCAAATGAACCCGATATCCTCACACAGCACTGGGTTACATCGGAGCCTTGATTAGTCTGGTGGGGACAGTCACTGAAAGATGATGTGGGATAGCACTTTATAGGCGGCATTAAGGACGGTGGTCGCACGATAACTTTCACAGTCCAGTTTGTCGCCCTTCTTGTAGATATGGCATATAACCCCATCAATCCACTCCTCTGACAGCTGTTTGGTATTCCCTGACTATCAGTCGATGCAGGCAATTGGCCAACTTGCCCGAGCCTATATTCATAGGTTCTGTTCGATACTATCCCTTCTAACCGATTTGAAATTCTTCAGCTGCTTGATGGCATCCTTAACTTCATCTATCGTCGGGGGTGGCACATCTCCGTCACTTGCTACATCGCTGACGGCACATTCTTCGCTTCTTGGTATTCTTACTGTACTCCATTCAGATGTTGATCGAAGTGCTGCTTCGCGCGTAGCAAGAAGCATCTGCGGGATGTGTTGAGTTTCTGGTAGAACTTACGCGTTTCATGTGAGCGGTACAGTTGTTCTAGCTGCTCATACTCCTCCTCCTTCTGGTGGCGTTTTTCTTTTTTTCAAGAAAGAGGTTGGTTTGCTGTCTCCGCTTGTCTGTGCCGTTAGTCTGACGCAGCATAAGTGCCCACGCTGCATTCTTCTCTTCCAATACCTGCTGACATTCCTCGCCAAACCACTTGTTCTATTGGTTTCGTTCCACGTAACCTAAGACGTTCTCCACTACGCTACTGATAGCTGTTTTCACGATGAGCTTTGGCGCGATGAGCTTTGGCCCGATGAGATTTGACGAGCTCATCCTCTTCCAGCAGCGCAGTTTCGAGTGATTGCACGTAGCCTGCGGCGATGTCAGGTTGCTTCAGTCACGCAAGATTGTACCGTAGTGGGCGTCGATACCGAAAGTTGTTCACTACGGAGAGTTTTGGGCGCATCTTAACCATCACTAGGTAGTCCGAATCGATGATGGCTCCTCCTCCTGACCAACCTGAGTGTTTAAATCCCCAATGATGATCTTGGCTTGGCTTTCGCAGCGGTCGTATTCACGCTTCAGCTGCACGTAGAGTTATTCTTTGTCATCTTCAGTACTTCCGAGGTGAGGGCTATACACGTTAATGATGCTGCTATTGTAGAACCGACCCTTGATTCTCAATCTGCACATTCTTGGTTGATTGGTCACCACCCTATAACTCTTTTCTGCATCTCACCCATCACGCGTGTCTTGCCGCCGCTCTGGTAGATGGTATGACCATCCAACACGTATGCACCGCGGATCCTTTCCATCGCCACTTGCAGCGCTACGATGTCGAACATGTGGTGCTTCAATTCGTCGGAAAGCACACAAGTTCTTCCAAGAAAATTGAGAGATCGGCAATTCCATGTCCCGAGTTTCCAATTGTAAGTCCTTATCCGTAGCCAGGCTCATGCCGATTGTTCCTGTTCGAATATCTTCATTGTATATAATTCGTTGCTGTATTTTTTTTATCGGTGTCGACACGCAGGGCCCACAACCAACCCCAATATCTCGCAGGTGGACCATGGTGGACCATCGTCCTGGCTCGGCGTTTGTGCTTAAAGTCCTGGGCACACTATCAAGACGGTAGCTCAGCCGCTCCTAACATAAGGAACAGACCGTCCCTGCCCTGGAAACAGAAGCACGATTGTAGTTCATTTAGCGTTACTCGGGCTGCACCACGGGGAGGCGAACTACCTCACAGCCCAATGAACATCTTTCAACATGTGTCTCCTTTTTATATTCCACCTCCAATCTTACCAGCAAAACCTGAATAGAGCGGAATAAAAATAAGTGCAATATATTAGCTCAGTCGGCCTCCTTAGCTCAGTCGGCAAAGGCACAGCTACAAAGCAACACCCTGCTGGAGGTGGTTGGGTTCGATTCCGGGTCTGGTATAGGAAATGTTTCGTTGAGGAAAATTTCTCGACTCCCTGGGCATAAGAAATGATTGTACTTGCCACACAATCATACTAATGCAAAAATGGTACCTGCCTTCGACAGCTCCCAATTAATAACTGTGAAAGTGCATTTAGAACACTTATTTGAGAGCAGTCAATAAACTATTTGTGAAAGTAATAAGTTTGAAACGCTAAGAAAGAGAAAAGAAGAAATTTATTAGCTGATTCTCAATTCCAGTTAAACCTTCTCTCCTAGGTACAACTTCTTATTAACCAATTTCTGCCCTGCTGAGATAGTTTTGGAATCAACCTAAGTTTTTTGCATATTTGAATTCTGCTATATTTTCCCTCAAAGTCAGAATCTCGTGATCGATAAGTTTTTCAAGAAAAGCATAAATACAAATATGTACTGCTCAGCACTATTTCATTTCATTTAAAAAAATAGGATCGTTGACCATTAGATATAAAAAAGCAACAATATTCTTTAGTTTCAGCCAATTGAATAAAGGTTTACACTATTTCAACAGTCAATTATCAACTATACTGCTATAGAGTGTAGACATTTTTGTATATTCTACCTCTTGTTAAGCCTTAGATAGCTCAGTCGTAAAGAGTACAGTTTACCAAACCGGAGGTAGTGGCGGGACTTTCCGACGAAAAATTCCAGGCCAGGGATCTGCTTGGCGTCCACTTTGATGAATGTCTCCAACCACTCGTGGTACAGCTTCCTGGCGCGAGATTTGGCCACGTGTTTCAGTTTATCGGTTCGGTTAGGCGCCTTCCTTAACATTAAGACATTAAGCCTGGCCCGCTTCATTGTCTGCTGAAAGAACCACACGGAAGAATTGACCTTCTTGACCACGTCCCGAATCGAATGGTTCGCATTGCACTTGAAGTAATCGCATTTTTTTCACTGCCAGCTCGTCGCTGGGTCATCTGGGTCTCCTTGAACGATTTTACCACTCGGGACACGGTAGTATTGTCGAATTTTTCACGATCCCGCCTTTAATTTTTTGTCGAAGCACTTCTTGCTTATAAGCAATCTTAATAACCACTTAACAGATTGTGACGAAATTTTAAAAAAAAATCTAAACTAGTTTTACCCAAAATTTCATCAATTTTACCCATGCAATAAAAAGTTATACCCAAAAGAAAGTGTTGCATTTTTACAAGTACAATCTTTAACAGTTTGTCTTAAAATGGATTCGACGGGCTTTAAAGTTCTTACTTTGGACTCTGGAAGTTTTTTCTGTTAACTATGGATATCTCAAGACCTTAAAGATCACTAGATCACTACGTGCAACAGAGTTCTTTACCAATTTCTTGGTTAAAATTGTATCGCAGTTGTGGCCCTTAAGAAACAATCATGCAAAGTAAGTAAGTTATCTGAAAAATAACGAAACCTTCGTAGACCAACGCGATCCTTCTTTTGCAGCAATCGTTCAATCAGGTACCCAAAAAAAACGAGCATGTCACTAAATATGAGTAATAACACCGTTAAGAATCAATTTCCGTATTTTAATGGAACAACACTTAAAAAATAGTGCCCAAAACTTAAAAATGTAGACTCAATTTATGGATCATACTATATTTTCAAGTTCACAAAGTTCATTAGCTATGGATCATTTTTATAAGTTTATGGTTCATTATTCAAGCTTTTACTGATCAATGGCAATTGATTTGCGGAACATTTTCCATAGTTTATGGATCATATGCACACCGTTTTATTGCAAAACGACTACATTCTATGGATCAATGTTATATGTTTAAGGAAAGTTATTGAACCTTTAATTGACCATTTGCAATATTTTTCATGGATAATTTGCACAAATTGATCGATGATATATAAATGTACCCTTTTTTTGTGCTATATTCCAGTTGAAGTAAGGATCAAATTGATGAATTTTATGGATCATTTCAATTTTATTAATGATTTTCATCAGAGTCTTGTGGGTCATGCAATCTTTTTTTGATGAACAAGGTGCAAAATAAGCTAACAAAGTTTGATCGCAATGAAAGAAGGGAAACTGACTGTAAATTTTGTGTCCATTACGTACAAGAATGAATTATGTAAGATCTCAAAGTTCGAATTCATTGTAAAACACTAGCAAAACACAGCTAAATTTTTCTTCACCGCTCTGATTTTTAAATCATACATAAAAATAATGTGATTGTGGTAACAATCGATTATGTTTGTATTGTTGGTTTCTTTTTCTGTTTTTATTCCCAGCTATTAGCCTGTGGTGGGCTCCATCACGATAATAGCAGCATTTGAATTGACAAATGAGATTCTTTCATTTCGCAACCAAAGCAACGGAAGACCCTCTCAGTCACTCAAGCTTCTCAGCAACATGAAATAACAGCCGTAAGATATTCTTGTCTCACTTTCCTTCACTAATTTCATCACTTACAACTGTCATGTGATACAATCTTATCACCTAGAAACAATAATTAGATATAGAAGTTGTCAGTCATTTCATTTCTCTAACTTTTAAACGGTCATGATGGCCATCGTTAAGGCATACCCACAATGGATATGTTGCGGATGCGTTTGCGTGAATTTGACAGATTGTCTTTGCCATTAACATCAACAGAATGCAAACGTATCCATTGTGGCAAGCCTTTAGTATCAAATAATGTACTGTTATTATGGAAAAATTGTTTCCACCTTAGGGAGCGGCAGATATCACCCCATTAATGGTGGATAACAGGATTGTAGTTACAGTAATTTGGTAATTTCTCATGAAGTACTTGTTTTTGTTTTTGTTTTTGACTTATCAATTATTCCGTCGGTCGACGCTTATTCCAACTGTTTGATAAATTAGATAAGTTAACAAGCGGAGAGATTTTCATTCAATACAAAAGAGAGGATAATTGGGACTAATCGTGCACAGGCTGAAAGATATCAGAACGAAGCCAAACGTTATGGCACTATACGTACTTTCTTTTCGAATGTTACTTTTTTTATTCTAGGATTCTGCATCAGTCCAAAGAGAACGACGAAATCAGCGTAAATTGTGCGGAATGATATTTCGGTTTTTGATTGATTTCTCCCCTCTCATATTCTCGAACAGTCGAATTGGCCGGGTAAGATCGAGCTGTTTTTGAGTTACTACGTATTTCACTAACAGTAAGGAGCTGGAGCACATTATCATGAAAAGATGATGGGCATTCTATAATAACTGTTTCAAAAACGCACAACACTACTCTAAACATCTTTCTCACGAGCTGCCTTCTCAAAAGCCTATCAGAGCAATTTACATTTCACATACATTAGGATTTTAAGTAAGTTCATGATTACGAAACTGAGCCATGCTAGAAACTCCAACTTAGTGAAGAAATTAATTCAGAAGTAAAGTAATTTTTGTGGCCATGAATAAATGCGCATGCAATAATTCAGCATTAATTGACTTTTCAGTTGTGAAAAAAACAAAGCTCTCAAGTGACCATTCAACGAAACGATATCCTCGAATATATTTACGTAACGTACGCTTCGCAAAATGTGCTTAACCCTGCAAAGTAATACCTCCTCCTCATCCTCCTATTGTATTGTCTCACTCCAAATGCTACAAGTTTTCCACAGCCGGATGTTTTTCACGGATAGCTCTAATCTAATTCGATTTTGTTTGTATTCTTGAGTAGTGACTTTTCTTTTTCGAAAATATTTGTATTTCAACTCAACAACATCAATCCACTAGAAGGATAGTAAACAGTCCATCCTTGTTTGATATTTTACTTTCAATATCCTTTTTACATGTGTGGTTTTTTTTATTTATTTCAGTATCAATCAATTTCCTAGACATCATTGTAATTTATTGCTACAATTGAACTAATACCACTCTATTTGTACTGTCTCTTCCCCAACACGTGGACGTTATCATCCATTATCTCATCCCCGGCTAGGAGTACAAAGAGTTTATCGATGCTGAAGGTTTAATGCCACTTCCAACTTCCGACTTCCACACGACGGTCTGCTTAGAGATGCGTATGCTAAAGAATAGTATGAACAATAACTGTATAGCCCCACCAGCACAATTCGGTCCAAGTACAATATCATATCCATATCCGTATGTGGATACACCAATCAAACATTCTAATAACTGTAATAATAATAATAATAATGTTAATAGTAACGTGAACGGTACCAGTAACAACAATAACGCTAGCGTTAGTAATAACAATAGTAATAGTAACAATGGTGATTTAGCTAGTGTCGATAGCTCTGATACATACGCTAGTTGTCAAACGCATCCATTCCTGTCACAAGGTGATCTAACATCCGATATTGTAGATATGTCATTCGACTTAGATACGCTAGATACGAACAATCTGTACATAAATCCACTGGAGAAAGATACTCAACAGCACCGTTCTGTAGGTAGTAGATCCCAGGTGAAAAAAAGTGCTTCCGGAGATACTGGCCTGAGAAGTTTGGGTGCCAGCCCTATGGACGACGAGTATAAGCAATTCCAGGCCTCATTCGATACGTCTGATCTGGGCAGCCGCGTCAGCCTGAACGAGACCCCGGTGCCAAAGCATCGCAAGACCCGCTTCCAGCAGGGTGCCTCATCGGCAGCGCTGGCCGCTGCTGCAAGGCCTAAGACCCGTTTCGAGAATCTGAAATCCTCGATCGAAAGCCTTGAGGAGGCGGGCGTGGCTACTACAGCTAGCGGTGGCAGTTCCATCAAAAAGACACGAAGATCTTCCTTCATGCCAGCTAAAAGTATAGCCTCGGCAACCAAACTCATCAACCAGCACCTGTTCGGTATCCAGAATCCAACGCCAAAAGGTAGGTACTGAAGCACTTCGAGTACTCCGATCATCAGCCATTCGCATACTTCTTATAAACATTTTTCTCACACTCACTCACATACACTCCGCAAGACATCGCCTAAACCATCATTATTTTTCTACATAAAAACTGTTCTCACCATAACTAACATATGCTGTCGAAGAAGACTCAAAACCGACCTGAGCTGCTAATGTCGATGTTCAATCAGGACTAATTGGAGCTAAATCAAAATTGATTATTTATGTCAAACTTTACAGAAATTCACACCCTCACCACACATTAAGCATCACACAAAAAAAACGCAAACACCTGTACACAAACACATATGCGCGAATGTTGTCACCATTGTTACTTTGTCACAGGAAATGTTTATGTTTTCACACAATAGTCACACCAACCTGTTTGATGTATTCCGAATGATATATTTTGTGAAAGTTTTGTTCTATTTCAATACACTCCACATGCTTTATATTTTTTTATCTCGTTATATTTTTTAATGAAGTTTTTGTTTACCTGTACTCTGTTATTGTAGCAAACAGTAATATTCACTAACACAAGACTATTTTCCAATTCACAACTTTTAAAAAGACTTTGATAGTGTAGGGATAATGATGAGTAATATATACATTTGTAACAAAAGATTGAAAGGTGAATTAAAAGGTTTTTTTTTTGCAATCTTCATAACAAAACTCAACAGAAAAATCAAAAATCATAAACCAATGTTACATAGTGGAATTAATTGTCAAGTTCTGAGACGCAAAAGGAAACAACTGGCAGATTTAATTCCCGGATTTTTTTGTTTGAGACCATTTAAAAATTAATCAACATGAAATTTTTTCTTGTGTTTTGATCAGATACAATTTTTTTAGCCTTTTAAATCTTTAAGAAACCAATATTAAAATTAATGAATTAAAGTCGTTCAACGACATTTCTCACAAATGATAGCAGAAATTAACAAAACTTACTCTTCATATTTTTTCGTCGTAGTTAAGAGTGACAACGCTAAGTAAATTATTATTGGTTGATTTTCCGAGATAGAACTCGGATAGTTTCTTTCGTGTTCGAGCGCATTGGCAGAAGTTATATAATACTAGCAAACTAAGCAAACTAAGCTACTGGTCGAAGTTAGCAGGATGTGCACAGAAAACCAACAGATTGCCACTTGGGAGTTGATAATCATTCTCAATGTGCTACTCCTGGTTTCTTCATTTATTATATTTATATCCGTGCCGGCCACACCCTTGTACAACAATTGAGGAAGAGGAGGAATTTTAATTCGATACTCGTTGCTACCCAAGTAACACACTTGTTGTAAACCAGGTGAAGATACTTCTTTATAACTGAAGTTAGTGATATTCAAGTTGCTACAGTTTATTTTGCTTAAAGTTTGCTACTCGGGTACTAGTGGCCATATATACTTTTGCGCTCCCACGAGTATCTCACAAGATAATTTTTATAGTGGAAAGTTTTTTTTTTAGGTTTCATCTTTGCAGATGTAACAAATGTGTGTGAAATTGTTTATCCATGCTTTCATGTTATTCACATGTTTCAATGAGATGCACAATAGAAATATTTAAACGTTAGTGCCAATTTGATTTTTTTGATGTTAGAGCACTCGCAAAGTGTGATGGTGGATCACTCCATTGAGAAAACAGGAGAAAAAATCATAACATAAACAACCACCCGGGAGTCGATGACCAATTTAAACCAGCATTAAGGATGCTGTTGGAGTAAATCACAAACTATGATTATGGTTTTTCAGCGAGGAAACTATTTTAATTAAAAAATGCTTGAGAGCCGATATGTATGAATTTATAACGAATTTATAATTTGTGGCTCTTTGACGTTGAATTTGCATTCAGTCTAGATCGGAGTTATGTTTCCACCAGTCACCACTAAATGCGCTATTTATCATACCATTGAACACAAAATTGAGCGTGTTCTCTTTTCAAGCTTTTTCTTAATGGTTCAGATGAATGCAAAAGGGCCTTCAACTAGTTCGGTTAAATAGCGAGAAGTGATCTGCAGTACACCCGGAATTTGCAAACAGCAAAGGCCTCTCCAAAAAATGTTCCACTGTGATGTCCGGTTGACGCTCAAATTGTGATAATAAGCTACTGCCTTGGTTTAGCAATGGAACATCAAAGAAAGCAATGAACAAAAATATTGTGATCATACAAATATTAATATTTAGCGAATAATCAATGAGAATATGAAAGAAATCATTATTGTTTCAACATTCTAGTATTATTATTTCTCAAAACGTATGGATTGTCAAAATGAAAAGAAATCTTTTTAGAATCACAAAGGTTCTCATCATTCTAACAAAACTAATGAAAAGAAAAAACCAATGAAAAGAATATATTTGTTTTTTAAATCCATTTCTTGTGGTTTCCATCATATTTACTTTTTGAAACGTGAGAAACTCGAGAAACAAAAATATTATTTTTGATTTAAAACATGTTTTAATACTAAAAATAATTGCAATCTAATTAGGAAACTTCTTTTTATTCAATGACTCATCTGAAATTCGCTCTATTTTCCAAACTCGATTAGGTTTTTTTTGCCAGAATGAAAAATGTAACTAACCGATGGCAGTCGAGCCAGCTGGCAGTTTTTTTTTTTAGAAGACGAGTGAAGTCAAAATTTATGGACTTGTTGATATTTAACCTGAAATTTTATGGAGATTTGGCGTTCTTACTAGATAGTTGAAAGAAAAAAAAAACATTTATCACTATAATTTTTGAATTTTTTTTAGGATGAACTCATGGTTTGGGATTGCAGGGAATTTGAGGATCAGAGGTCAGACATGATATCCAAGATTTCAACTCATTTGTAATCCTTATTTTTTTCACGTTTTTGTTGTTCAAACAAAACGAGTATTTAAACTACAATGGCCGTACAATATTTCAGCAGGTTATCAATCAAGCTCTATTTGCATTTAAATATCTGGTGTTTGCTAAGCGCTATCAGAAAAGTGAAACAGTACGGTACCCTACACAGTTGTTTGTTAAAATGTTACATTTAGTGATGAGTAAGCGCTTTTTTTTAACAGCAGTACCAGATTGATTAGAGCTCAATTAATCGATACGCCGAAAAATTTCAAACATCAGTTTAAAAACCTACATCAACCCTGGCAAAGTAAAATTACAAACTAGTTTCACATAAGTAACAAGTTCTGTTATCCCAGATATCATATATCATTTGGATGTGAGCTTTTATCGCAGAAAATTAAATTATTACAATTCACGAATGTTATTATCATAGTAGTAGTAAGATGCAAAACCAAGTTAATACTATCTGAAAATTTTGTACAAAATTTTTGATTTTTAAACAAAAGTTTCATTTCAGTTGTGGGCGAGAGCAACTAATAATTTGAAACTTTTTCAGTAAATTTGCTCACACTACATGATTTGCTATCAAGATAGTTTCAATAAAAATGAAATAAGTTAGTATTGCAATATCCAACAAGTTTTTTTCTTATCGCTTTTCCGCTGATTAATCAGCCTCAATGATAACGTATTCAGTAATCAATCAATCATACTCTTGTATTAGAATTTGTTATGTTTGGTATGAACCTTTGCTTGGACTGATTATAAAATTATAACGCTTATTTTTTACAAACAAATGTTCTCATCAATGCTCCTTTTATGTTTTGATAACAAAACACTCCCTTATAATAACATCTGGTTATTCTAGTCGAAAAAGGTGGATCTCCTAATTAACACTCTCTTCTATTCTTGTAGCAATTTTTTGACAACCGCATATATTACCAAATACACTTCACAATGTACACATGTTCCAAGTATTTTGTGATAAGTAAGCCCCAATAACCCTCTCACAAAACTCTGTCACAATATAGTTATGTAGTTCAAATCTGACCCCCTAAAATATTACTCTAGTTTTAGTCGATAAACATATATCCAGCGCTAGTGCCTAGATTATCGCAACGTTGAGGTTGAAACCATTAACATCTCATCTGTGTTGTCTCTCTTTTTTACTTTTTTCTCTACTGCATCCGTCAACTTCATCAATAATCTGCCGTACTTCTCTGTTTTGCAATCGATCGCGAACATTTCTTCCCGACTATCATCCACCATTGCGAACGAAAATTGTCCGACCCATTTCGAATCAAATCAAAACCGTAAACCACCCATTTTGACCACACTCATCCAGGTAAAGATGATACTAAAAAGTTATCGTTGTCCATAGATTCGATAGAAACGTCACCTCAGTTAGAAACACATCGACGATCGAAATCGATCCTTAAAAATAAATCAGAGGCGTCGAGACTTTTGTCCGATCCAGAAAGCGAAAGACTATTGGCTGATAATATGTCTGGATCCGGGGTCTCGGATAACGGTGCCAATATGGTAAATTTGATTTTTGAATGTCGTTTGAATGAGCATAACCTGTTTTAGCCCCTTATATAGACAACGTCCAGTTCTTGAGTTTCATTTTGTGCCCTTCGCAATGATCTTCTAGTTTGATTTTGAATATAAGTTTTTTACAAAGCACTAAACATATCTATTCAGTTCCCGTTGGCGTTCTAGAGAATTGTTTATATAATTTAGCAATTTTGCAACACCTGTTAACCAATGTTTTAGAACCTTTGCAATCCCAGCATAAGACCTTTTATTCTTCAATCCTTTATTTTTGTATAATATTTTCAAATCTGTGCTCTCCAATGTTGCACCAATCCCATTTGGCTTTGCTCCAAATCGTCACAAACAATCTCTGTGTGTTTATGTATCCAACTATTCCATATTTCTTGTTTCACTGCACGGCTGTTAACTGTTTGAAATTCTAACCCTATAGTAAATGGGAATACACCTTACTTACACCTGTGTGGAACGACTAACCGTAACTAACTCCGCAATCTTGCTGTTTGTTAAATAGTTACCGCATACTCACCGGTCTACCGGTTCGTTCCCGTATTCAAACTAACAATTTTCACACTGTAAACCCGAATCATAGGGGAGCGACTCAAATACTGACTACTCCGGAAGCACAATGATCGCAACCTCCATCACCCCGATAGCACAACGACACCGTCTGGTACACCAGCGTTCGACACCTGCCTCGTTGGGCAGCAAAGCTTCGGCCAAGTTCCAGCTGCCACGCTTCTCTCAAGAGGATTTTGCCCGGCAGAGCAAACCACAACTCACCAGAGGCGTAGGCATCGGTACGTACGTCGATCATCTTACCGGTGATCGTCGGCTGGACATAGGAACTAGAGAAAGTAGCACAGGTGCAAGACGATGATGTACTTTCCGAACAATTTATATATCCTAACCTTTCGTTTTAGAATCGGAAACGGCATTCTCAACATATCTTGCAGCTAGTAATAGTAATAATAAGGACAAAACGTCGTTTGCCGGTAGTAGTTTGACGTCGAGTGATGAAAGTAAAACGACCACCAGCAGGGGGAATTCGGTAGAAAACCACGGCGGAAGTAGCGGCTACGGAGCATCGTCATCGTAGCAGGTGAGTTGAAAAACTTAGAACATCTTAATTTTACACTTGTGTACTCCATGTGATATATTCAGAATGAGTTTTGATATGGTACACGGCCACAAATTTAACACAATTTTGAGTCGTTTTCGACTCACTTTCATCAGAAATGGTGTCAACGTTATTGGGATTGGGAACAGATGCTAAGCAGAGTGCAATCACCAAACAATAGATTAAGATCTTATGGTCGCAGATTCTCCTATATGGCCAGCGAAGAGCCAATAAGATTTTCAAATCAAGTCATAAATGCCGCAGCATCCGACAGCATAGCAAGGTTACTGTCCCATTATTCATTCTACCCTGAATCAAGAGATTGTAGAGTGGATAGATTGGTTTTTTTTTCGTGATAATGTTTGCTTACTTTTGATAATACTGACAAACATCACACTCACGCGTCAATCATATGATTTCGAAAGGACTAATTGCGTTTGATGAGATTAATATAAGAAAATCTTGCATTTTTTTTTTGCGAGGGCCCGTTATCATGAAGGCATAGCTGCACAATCATCGAATGGAGATTCTTACGAACTCTAACGATTTTAAATAGCAATAGATCCTCCCCTCATTTTGTTTGTAGCGTATGCGTGATCATGTTTGCACCATTGAGCAATGTCAAAATTTAAAAAATTCTCAAAAATTTCGGTTTCGATTTCTTTAATTGATTTAAAAGGGGGATGTTTTTGAAAGTCTAAAACTATGTAAATCATTGATCGAATTTCCACTTGCTGCAATTACGGCCTGCACACGCTTCTGGAACTGATAATGTAGCCTCGATCAATTTCTCTCCAGGTACGCGTCAATGTTTGTTTGAGGCTTACTGTACTCAGGTGGCGCTTAGAACAGACCTTGGCCTTCATGGCGCACCATACTGAGTAATCCAGTGGCTTAAGATCTAAGGGTTGCATGACGGCCACATATCCTTCGCCCAGAACGGCAGATGTTCCTTCAACCACTTCTGAGTTCAGTTCGAGGTGTGGCACGGAGCCCCATCTTATTGAAATACAACATATGGCTTCAAGCTGTACTGCCCATTGATCCACGGAAGCACATACTTACTTAAAATTCCGTAGTAGACCTCTGTGTTAACTTTGTCGCCTTCTGGAATGAACAACGGGTTCATTTTTCCGCCATCGGATGCCACCAATCCAACCACCATAACGATAGCAGGATGCTTGGTCAGCTACACGTTTTTATGCTCGTCGACCACGTCTTTTACCAGGAGAGAACTAATATAGCGATCGCTTCTGGAATTTGATACGGGATCGACGGGAAACATGCTCTCGTCGGTAAACAGGATTACTGGATTTTTTCGCTTGAGGAAGTTCAAGATTCTTTTACATCGCTCGGCTCGTAGCTTCCGGATGCGGCTGGTAATCATGTGAGTCTTTTTCTGTGCCATCGACTTCAACCCGCAACCTTCCGTGTCGCCAATTCGCTGATCCCGTGTTCCTTCGCCATTTACCTCATTGAACGCAATGAATTCGCCCGAATCTTCCTTTTGATGGCAGCAATAACCATCGAAATCGGAGCTGACCTCGGACAACCTGTGGCCACCTTTGCGGATAGTTGTCCTTCGTTTTCTCGGTCTAAGACCCTATTCACGGTCCACCGTGACACTTCCACGGCGATTGAAATGTCTTTTTGTGACATTTGCGCGTGGTACAAGTCACGAATATGCTGCCACTTCGTCACGGTGTAACTGTCAAACTAAGGTCATCGGCTTCTTTTACTAGCAGCCTACTATGGTATGAATTAAAGCTTACGTGCATGCAAAGAAAACTAAGGCGTTGTATGCACAGGTAAAATGGGAACCTTATTTGTACGATGGTGCAAACATTATCACGCATACGTGATGTATTAATAGGATCACGGTTCTGTATAAATGTATTGTATTAATATGTATTTATAGGATCACGGTTATTCCGATAAACATTGTATTCAGCTTGAAATAATTGCGATGATTGGAGCTGGTCTTTCAGCCATGTTTCGGTAAAAATCACAATGCCAATCTCCGAGTCAATAACCAGAGTAAATAGGAAGCTCATCAACTTTACTGAGAAGACCGCTGGCGTCTTGAAGCGGATTCAGTCGATATTGTCTCACACGCTTAAGTCGCTTGGAGTAAAGCGGCCATTCCGCACTCCATGCAGTGTGGCAAACATCTAACTGTTCATCAGGGGAGGTATACTGCTGTTAATTCAACTGGTAGCACTTTATGCAAGTTGATGTTTTGTGTCTTCGAACATCTATTAGTGTCAACCTCCTCAAAAACGATGCTTTCAGTTTGATAATCTTATCAAAAGAGCATGCATCAGTCTCCACGACCATAACCGGAGGGTTGGGAGGTTTCCTGTATTTAAATTTTCAATTCACAGATGAACACGCTGACTCTTAATCTCTCGAAGAACCCTTTTCACTCTTAATCTAACGTAGTCTAAGAGCTATCTGTAGGTCAACATTATATGTTTCAGCATACTTATTTCCAGCTGCAAGCAAAACTGCTGCAAAACAAATTTTCATTGATTCCTGTTTTAATTCATGATTTTATAAAAAAATAAAATGACTCCAATTTTGGCCATAGCCGTCGAAAAGAAAGATGTTGGCTTATTCTTCAATTCTTTTGTCGCCTTTTTGTTCAGTACCTTTCCGGTTTTCTTTACGAATTTGTTCCGCTCCAGGTACGCCCAGAAATGTTCAATTGGCAGGGTGGCCACACAATCTTAATTTAAAAATCCTCGCATTGTTCCCGAATTTTTCCCGCAATTTTGCCAAATTTTCCTGACTAGAAAAATGAGTTAATATAAATTGGATTAATAAATATTTTTGAATTTTTTGAGGAAATCGTTCAATCTGAAATTTTAACTTGTTTCATGGAGGCAATATGACGGATAGCAACCGTAAATCGGGATTCTTGCGTATTGCGTAATCTACTTTGGTCTCTCATTTTGCAAACGAGAACAGAAGTCACGCTATATAAGTCATTGATCTTTTATGTTTCTAGAAGCACAAACATCGAAGTAAAAAAGTAAAGCATTAGAGGTTTTCGAGTACAAAATGACGCGCGTGCGTTGCGTGCATATTGTGTCAAGGACTTGGTGATTTCAACGTCGTCAGCAGTTTGTAGACAATTCTCTGAGCTACCAAACCCTTTTCAGTTCGATTCACCACCAGACACTTATCCTTTATTGAAAATCCTCGCTCCTTCGTCGCTTTTTCGTGCGACAGGATGAGCACCTTTCAACAACATCAGATTTGGCAGCTTCTTCTTGGAATGACCAATCAGTTCTAGCCAAAATTTGTCCAAACACTATTCTTTTCTCCGGAAAAGCCGGAAGCAACGTCTTTGAAGACGCCATTGAGCACAGCTGCCCAAAATCTTCTGTCACTTTGTGAGCAACTGCAGCGCTCAGATAGTCCTTATCTACGAACGTTTCCAGACACAGCTCCAAGCGCTTTGTCGCGTGCAGTGAGTTATAACATCAGCGTTAAAGCAGATGACGTAGCGCGTTAAAAGGTATGTTGAAGGAGATTTGTTGAGAAGCTTTTGAAAAAAAAACTCTGTAAAAAAATCGACAGTCGTTGTGGAATGCCAAAACGTCTTTGTCGGATTTTTCGCAAATTATCTCGCTTTATGGATTGCCGATTTAGAGACAAACCCGATTTCCTTATTAAAGACTAGCAGAGGATTGCTCTAAGTCAATTCTATTTCAATTAACGATTTTGCTTTGACTGTCAGAAGCTCGGGCTTAACCATTTTCTCCATAGCGACGCTAAGTAGTCCCGTGAAATGGTCAAAAAGAAACGAAACCTTTGGAGATTCGGTCTGGGAAAGGACTCGACCATTGATGACAAAATTCAGCATTGGTCCCAGCATCTTATCGTCTACCGCATCAATCACAACAGCGAACACTTTTAATTGGAAAACCGACTAAAAGCTCCGTTTGAAATTTCCATCATTTTCTTTCTTCCCCTTTCCTGACTTCGTCCACAAAACATCTCAATTTGGGCAACATTTGTAGCGCTCTTCTAGCAGCTTGTTTATTTTCCACCCAATGAACTTCGCAAAATCTCAGTGGAAAACACGATCTTACACCATTTTTATCTAAAGCTCTCCATAAGTAATTCTTTGAATTTTTTGAAAAGCATTCGTTAATAAAAAAATGTCTGATGCATTTGGCGTCTTTGTTATCTCTGGAACAATAGGTTTCTGTCCACTGCAGTGACAAAAATTTGTATATTCTACAAATGGACAGAGACTTTATGGTATTATGAAAATGACAGCAGTGTTACCACGCCGGAACTCGTGTAGCATATAAAAAGAAAAAAATATTGTAAAAAACTTGCACTAAAATTCCCAGTAATGCATACAATAGCGATGCTTTAGTCAAAAGGATCACCTAAGGAGTTCCAGTAAAATAAAATAGAAACAATAGTAAATCATGTGCAAAACCTCACCTGTCACAGCCGTGTAGCCATATCTTCTAAGTGGTACGTTTTTGAACAGCCTGAACAAAGCCAGTAAAAAATTAGCCACATGGAAATCTGTTCGTCTTAGCCCCTCCTTGAAGGAGTTGTGTACGACGTGCAAGCCGCAGCTAACGATGTTGACGACTGCAAAGCCAGGGATGGCTCGCAAATCCCTGATTTCCCCACTCAGTTCTTTGAACGCCTTCCAGTTGACAGCTGGGCCATCCATGGAGCACTGATCAATCTTCTTCAGCAATGCTGGATTTGCAGAAAAACACTGGTTCATTCCGTTGATGAGATCGTTGGGCCGGGTGGATGACAAAAAAAGCTACTCAAATCATTTGAAAAAGGTATGAGTATAGTTTCTTCCAAATGACAAAAAATTCCGACTTTTTGCCGCATATTTCCCGATGGTTTTGGTTTCCCGCTTGTTTTCCGCATTTCCCGATTTTCCTGAGTCTGTGGCTACCCTGAATTGGGCACAGCTCGAGCACGATGGGGAAAGAGCAGGCTTGAGGACGGTTCAAACGCTCAATCTTCGTGTGGGAAATGTACTTAACGTCGCTGCTCACCTCTTACCTGTGAAACGCCATCTTACGCCTTGTCGTCCATGATCACAGCCACGTTGCGCTTTGCAGTGAAGACTCCTTGACGAGCACCTTCAGCCGCTGGGTGACCGCTTGCGCTTCCGACACGGCCGGACACGACTTCCGCTTTCTCATGCGATGTCCATGTTGGCCAAATTCTCTTTGACCGTCTGGCCTGTCGCATCGACCTCCCGGCCCAGGGGCGGAAAAATTTCGCCGGCTTCCGTCTTCCGCCTCAACGCTTGCTGCACCTTCCGGTCACGCGAAACCGTCGGACGGGTGGAATCCGGCTTGTGCTCGATGCCGTGTCATAATTTCTCTAGGAGCGCCAGGATATTGTCTATTGCCACTCGGCTGTATCTGGCCTACACAAAGTGCAGCACGATGATGGACTTCGTCGCTCTGGAATGGAGCGGGCTGTAATTACAAACCATCGAACGTGTTGCGTCATGGCTGCCGTAAACGAACTGATAGAGCTGTCAGTTTTTTTCTGTATTGCCTACTTACATTTATTGACAATTCACTGGTGGACTCACCACCAGGTGACAGTATAATCGCATGAAAAATCGGTGACCATTGTATCTTTTTATAATGCAAGCATTAGTAGCTTCAGCCGTCTGACCAAGTTTTGTTTTGAATAGCTCGTTTTGTTGCATTTTTTCTATAAGTAGGCGATAATAATGCACCAGAACTTGCGTTTATATTATTATTGCGCCTTTCACTCCATCTAAAAGACCACCTGTTGGCGCTTTCATAAAAATTTCCAATTTGACCCGTAGCTGGTGTTCCTGAACTTTTGCTCTTTTCACTTTAAATAAATTGGTTCTTACGTTTACAACCACATTTAAAAAAAAAAAACTACAAAAAATAACCCAATGAGGTTGTACGCAAAGGTGACGTAGGATTAAAGTAGCTGAAACTTTTTTAACCACTGCTGGCTTCCAATTGACAAAAATTCTGAATAGTCTGTTCGATATATTATAATCAAAAAAACTCTTTAGCTGGGAATTGGTCGTCCTAAAAAGGACGGATTTTAAATGGTCCATGTTTGATCGATCTTCTTTCGACCTGTCGTGTGGCCCATTCACTTTTTAACTAATATTGTGCGACAATTCATTAGCCAGTAATACTAGCGTCATATTTGCAACAGTTGTTAGCAGATAATCGAAATCAATTATCTGCTAACTACTAGTAACTGGTCATGCTAATGTTGCTAGTTAATACATTTTCAACACACATAAACGATTATGATGGTGGCTGGCTTATACCGTTCATACCACACAACCGCCTTACCGAAAGATGGCTGCCAACTAGATCATACTTATTGCGCTCGTGGTTGCGCCAACCGGCTGGCTACAAATTCTCCACTGGCTTAGTTAACCGACTACATAACCAGTGGTTGCCTCCAAAGGAAACCATCAGGTTGCTCGCTAGAGCATCCTCCAGGGTACTTATCACCACCAGCTGCCAATTGAATACTGTCTCATTGCCACTCTGCACAGCTCCAAGGCTGCCGAGCGAATGAAGCATTTTGCGGAGGTGAACCCCTTTTATATCGTTCACTGCTGCATATGAGATCTCCCTCACTTACATTTGAAGTCTGTGGTAGAAAAATACTTGGCATTTAGTAAATTTTCTCTGCAAAACGAAATTATAAGACATCACCTTATATTTGTGTTGTTTTCAATAGTTTAATGTTAAAAATCAATAGTTTTCAATATAAGAATCGACGCGTGGAAATATTTCCGATCGATTGGGGCAAACATTTTGAAAATGTTTGGAAAAACGACTGAGATATTAACGCTCAAAACCCGACCGCTTTTCGTGACGGTCGCAATAGGTTTTTTTTTTAAATTGTACCACAGTATAGAAAGCAAAGACGTAGTCCTACGGCAAAAAACGCCTTTGATGCCTCTACTCCCCTTCAAATAAATTAAATCGAGAGTAGATTAAAAGAAAGTTCAGTTAAATTGGTGCTGGGTAAATAGGCTGAAGAACGTTAGGCCAAAGTCCGCTAATTTGAAGTACATTGGGCCGATATGTCATTAAGCCGAAATAAACTAGGCCGAAAAACGTTAGATCAAAGTACGAGGGCGTTTCAATACGTCCGTAATTTTTCAAATTTCCCACTTCTTAACTGAAAGGGCAACACTGCTACTGTTAACAAGTAACTGTCAGTATACTACTGTCAAAAGTTGAACAAGCTGCGTCAATTAGTTTGTATTTGACAGCCATTGATAGCAGACTACCGCGTGTTTTGATTTTAAAAAAATGAGAAAAGGGAATTTTCTGAGCTCACGAGGTGGAAAAAAAACATCACTCAAACAAGGCTAAGCCTTATGAATACTATGGGAACCCTGCATCATCAATTTCAAAGGTTAAGAAGTGGTTTACTGAATTTAGTTGTGGCCGTACAAGCACGGAATATGCCGAATGTTATGGATGAGGTCTTTACATCCGAAGCAATTTCCAAAATTTACGATATGGTGATGGCCAATTGGGTCGATTTATTGAGGATTTGAAAATATCAGCATTTGGCCACGAAAAACGTTTCTTCCAATGCAATGGTGCACTCATGTGTAGTTTCCATGGTTAAAATATATGAATTAAGCGACGGTTACTACCTCATCCACCCTTTTCTCCAGATTTAGCCCCTAGTCACTTGTTCTTGTTCTCGAACCTGAAAAAATGACTTAAACGAAAGAAATGTGTTCCCAACGATGAAATCATCTCACCAACAAATACCTATTCTGATGACTTCGACAAATCTTATTTTTCGGAAGGGTTAACAAAATTGGAGAAACGTTGCTGGTAAATCAAATATTTTTTTATACAAAAATCTGTACCCGCATCATACATCGGGCCAAAAGGTCATTGGAAAGTTGGGCCGAACCGATCACAAGTACAGATGGCTTCATACACGGACAAAGCAGTTCAGCACTTGCTCTAGCTGCATAGACAAACATCAATTTGTGCCATATACGTACATACATCCACTTTTGTGTACATCAAAGGAATTCACGTATTTTGTACGATGTTTTATCGTATACGAGTGCATATAATTGATTTGCAACTGTATAAAATAAACAATATTATTGGTTGGGATGTCAAAAAAAAAATGAGAAGCCACATGGGATCGCTGTATACCTTCTTCTGTCGTAGCAGAATCATGCACTCATTCCCTCTCATATGAGAGATTCTTTCCGCCTAAACTTTATCGAACCTTAGTGAATTTCAACCACCCACCACGCACAGTTTAGCTATTCGGTAACTCCTCTACCACCCACGCATTCAGATTAACCATTGCGTTAGAAACAATAAAATTTCCTAATATAAACATTCTATATTTCCCGTGTCATAAATATATAGTATAAGTAATGTTACCCACCGATAACACACGTTATCACGTATTGTAATTTTTACTAATTCCGTATAGTTATAATTTGAACGTCTGTTTGTCTATGATTCTACTTAAATTTAATGTTTTGCTAACATACTGAATATCTGTTTCACGTTTCAGGAAGTCTCCAGAACCAACCTCAACGAAAAATATTGAAGCTATAGTAACTGTCACACCGGAAACCCTGTACATATGCCATACTACAAGCAAAGCATACGGATCACATTAAACCAAAGAGAGAAGGGAACCCTTTTCAAAAATGCAATCAACAAATTGAAGCATGTGCCGACAAAAACAGAAACCAAAAATGGAAGACCCATTGCTAATGTAAGATTAGAAAAACGAAATTAATAGTCACTAAAAAAAATTGCTACACAAACTTAACTATGATCTTTTAAAGACATTCGAACCAGGAAAATGAAAAAATACCTAATTTTAATGCAACAGCAAAGAAATTAACGAAGCAAATCATTATATCACTTCGAAAAAAGGAAACTACACGTTTATGTTTACAAGCAAAATGATATTAGTCGCAACACACTGATCGTCAAATGCATCGATTATTCGTCAATCGCACTCTACTAGGCTAAAGGGTATTTATAGTAATATAAATAGTGAAAAAATAAAACAAAAAACAAAATAAAAAATGTCACTAAAACGGAACGCCTGTCCATATTCTAGTCATCGTAAACTCAGAGAGTGAGTCGTAGTGACAGCAGCAAATAGCATCATCAGCAAAAGCAAAAGCCAGAGAGCAAGCAACATGCAAAGTTTATAGTGCACTTTTAGCTTCAGCGAAGCTTCACCGCATCTTGTCATTGATTATTGTGAACCGCCTACACCCGCTAGCCAGTAGGAACCACACGACGGAATGGGAGAGCTACAGTCCGTCATTCAGTACCCGCCCGCCCGGCCATTGTACCGCCGCCACACGATTCGATAGAAGTACGCAAGTCTGGCTGTTTGTGCTCTAGGCAAATAAAAATAAAAATAAAGTCTTTGTATATAATCAATTTTATTACCAATGGATTTAGAGAGATATAACAATTTTACTAAGGCAACGTGCTAGAGAAATTGAAAATTAAAAGAAGAAAAAAAAAGATACAAACGATTGAAAAGACTTGAATTTGAATCTAATTTTATCTCTTGTTTTTCTCGAGAAACCCATCTGACAGAAGATGAAAATAACTGATAAATTTTCGAATAAGTGATATTCGTTTCTAAAAGAATACAAACTTTTGATTGTATATTTTCCATCAACAACATTTATGGAGAACTGTTTGTAATACATTCGATAGAGCAGAAAGCAAAAAAGAACCTACATTTTCAGGACAAATACGGGGATGTATAGATACAAAGACGTCAATAATAATTCCAGCTTTCCTTATAGATACTATAACGCTATAATCTTTATAACGATGAGTGAGATGCCTCTTCATAACGTATTGTGCTCGTTGTTGGAATCGTTCTTCTGTTGAAATTTAGCATTCATTTCCACATACTTTAGCACTTCAAGATGGTGGTTTAATATGATCCATTAATATCGGTCAAGCAGGTCAAATATTTCATTTCCCGACACTCAAGCAATATTTTGATTGTTCTTTTCTTCTTTTGGGACCTTTTAGGAAAATAGGAACTATTCATGGAACATGAGCAGTATATTACAACATTTATACATTTATCATTTTGCGGAAGGTTGATTATAATCTTCTTGGCAATGTAATTAGTTAAAGTAACAACAAACCATTCAACCGTTGTTCAACAATGCATGATTGATAATGGGTGGTGCAGTAAACCATCGAAAAAAGCCACTGATTTGATCTTCACCACTTAGGGATGCTTCAGAGGGAATAGATTAGATGAAAGAAAAGGGTTGAACGCTGGGGGTGTGACCTATCTAAATCTAAATCTAAATTTTTAAAATCTAGATCTATCTCTCGTATTACATCTCCTTTCACCGCCTTCCATCGTTTTGCGAGAATTCCATAAAATCATCGTCATTCTTCTTTAAATAGCGGATTAACATATTTGCTGCATCTCAGATAGGTCACACTCCTCGGTTGAACGATATGTTTGAGAGCAAGATAGAGTTTGTTATGGATAATGGAATCTTATTCGTTTCCTCGATTGGTTGTGAACGTTTTTCACAATTTCACAAATGCTACTCGTTCTTATGCTAAATACTATGGTGTACTGTTTAGGAAAATAATGGACGACTTGTGTCCCGTATTTGCATTTTCCAAGCCTCCATCCTCAATCAATTAGTCTAAAGTTTCACCGTTACTAAATATGATTTTTATCAACGCAAAGTTTCAAATCTAATACTTTGCTACAAGGCATCACTACGCATAAGTTTTAAAATTAAAACTTAAGTATGGTTGTCGAAACATTTATGTTCTTTTCCTAATTGCTTTGAAAGTCGTTTACAGTTCTTGGTAAAACATCAAATTCATTCACACTGTGTCCCAATCTCGGTCCAGATGGCAGTTTCTTACCGTTATCCACATTTATGTTTAGCCAACGTTAAACAAATTTCATTGACAATTGAACCTTTGGAAATGGGAGCGGGGTGCACAAGTTAACCATCACTAGATCATAAGCCGTTTCACTTCAAGATTCTCAAATTTCCATGCCAAATACCTAACTATGAACGATTCCAACGCACATAATAATCTTTCCTATTCCAAATATAGAGACCCTCCTCCTACATTTGAAATCACATTTTCATAAGAAATTCAGATAAAAAAAATCATCGAAAAATCGTCCTGGACAATCAATTATTTGCAGAGAACTCAAGAACGAAAGAACCTAAAACTCATCTATAAGTCCCTGATTTACTCAGCATTACAGGAGACGGTAGAAGTAACCAATCGAATTTCAATTTGCAATCCAACCCCATCCAACACAAATACACAGAAGCACTTTCAATCACAATCCAACAGAGAACAATCACATACACACGCACACCCAAACAGACACACACACACACGCACTTTTCCCGTGTCTCACTGTTGTAAACTCTGAAATCAAATCAACATCTCTTTACTGACCGTTTGACTTTAACAACAACGTATGCAGAAAACATACATTATTCAAAAGCAATACAATCTCTTATATATAAATTAGGCATGATTTCCAAAAAAAACCGCAAAAAAACAAAACATTTATATAGAAGGAAAAAAACACTTTCAATAGCATAAACCAGAAGTGAAAACAACATCTACTACTACAACCAAAGCTATTGCTTGATATTATGTTTCATATCACAACACATTCTCTACTTTCCTTTTGCTGCAGCAGCGAAAAAGCTTGCCCGTCTAGAAAGCAAAAAAAAAACTTTTTCTTAATTAAACGCAAAATGGTAAAATATAACAAAAACAAAACGAAGCAGTTTATGAAACAGTTCGAAAAGGGGTTGTTTAACAATAAGTCACGAAACGAAGAGTTGTTAGCTTCTTCGCTATTTCTCTCTCTTTCTCCCTCCCGAGAAAAAAAAATAGAATATAATCTATTTTAGTAAACAAAATATAAAGAAATTTTTTCAAGGAAAACCACACAAACAAGCAAAAACGATGTGAATCTAATGAAAAAGAAAATTTAAAAAAAAGAATGGCTTATATCTGTGATTTACATAAATAAAAGAATAAAGGTTAAAGAATGTTAGTAAACATTGTACATTATATGGAAAAGGTAAATTTAAAACTATGTTAACATTGAAATATTACAAAACTGTGCTTTTTAAATATTTTCGATTTAAAGACATTATATATACAAAGAAGGAACATGAAAAAAGGAACTACCAAAAACAACAGCCGAAATCGTTTAGATCGTAACAACCCAGGAATAAACAAAAAAAGAAAAAAGAGAAATACATTATATTAAAGCTATATATATATAAATGTGTAAAAAAAAACCTAATTAAATAGAAAAAGAAAAAAACAGTGCTAGGTAATAAGCGTAACTATATGAACCAGAACACATATTAATTAGCAAAATGTAACGTCGAATTCAACACGTGGTGTTATCGACGGATTATATACACACAGTGTAGCTTATCGTTTCGGATTATGATTATTTTACTAATTATTTTACTCGAGAAAACGCTAGTCATTAGATGGTAAGAAGGATTATTTTATGTGCAGGAGTTAAACGTTAGTTAAAAAGAGAATTGATTAGAAAATAAGTTTTAAATACTGTTATTGTTTTGCTTTATTAATATGATTTTTCCACAGAGAAGATTCTAGTTTGTCGATATGAGATCGAACTACACACGAAATATTTGCTAGTCATTTTGGATAAGTACAACGATATTACTTATATGTTTAACATTTTCATTTTGTTTGTGTTACATGGTTTTGGTTCTGTTGATGTTTCTACTTTTAATAAATGATTTTATCTGAATTATTATGCATAAGAAGTTGTTTCATTTGTTGTTATTTTCACGCAACTTCTTACTCACACAGGTATCGATAGTGTTGAAGATTGGCTATACATTTGCATTTTTTTGAGAATATCAAAGAGCCTTTTTAATTCTTCATTGAGCATATGTAGTATCCTTAGGGCTAACGGGTGGCAACTAAAATTTTGGAATTTATTTCTCAAGCTGTCAAAACAAGTCAAAACATACTTGAAAAAGATTCGGTTTATTGGAATTAAAGAAACATTGTCCATTGTTGAAAAAAAAAATTAGAGAACATTTGAAAGCGGTCCGTAATCGGCTGTTCGGTGAAGCTTCCGTTTGATGTCAAAAACACGTATTGTCCATATGCATGGTGTTTTTGTTAAAACTGGGATCAACATTTTCTTCAAACATTCGTTCTGGTACACATCTTGATCGATAGCCAAACCAGAGGGCTAGAACCACGGCTAAGAAATACCTCTCTAGGAAATGGCAATGTACCGCATTACTTTCTCTTCAAACTTATATTTTAAACTTATATTTTATGTTCGGAGATGCAGTAGAACTACTCATGGAATAATATCGATAGTTTCCGGGTATGTACGTCTTCGAAAGAGGGAAGTAACTTTCGTCGTCCAAAACTAAACATTTTCCGGAATAATGTTTTACTAACCAGCGGCATTGGGATTTCAGAGTCGAAATTCGTGTCTCAGTGTATTTCGGGGCTCTTGTTTTCTTAAGGCACTTTATTTCGACTTTTTTTAAAAAAAATTTCAGATGTACTGGTGAGAACAGAACTTTTTTGCTGCATCCCCTCTGCATCAACTTTCTTTATGGTTTATTACGGCCAAACGAATGAATTTTTGGCTCTGCTTGCAGCTTAAAGACTGCATCACATTTTCTCTCATAGCATGCAATAAAAAATAAAAATAAAACAAAAAATTAAAAACAACTGTATTATTTAATACCCCGTTCGCAGTACAACCTATATTACGTTAGATAGAGTATCTTGATATTAAATGCCATGCGCGTTATTTCCAGTGAAAACTAGACGTATCCCAAGCAACACACAAGCTCTATAACGGTTGAACATACTTTTATATGACTAGATTTGGTTACATAGAAGCCTACTCAACGTAAAATCATAAAGATGTGTTACTCGGGATAGATGCTGATATCGAGATACTCTCTTTCACGTAATATAGGTTGTAGTGCGAACGGGGTGTAGTTTGAACAAAACAAAAATCGATTATTTCGACAAAAAATTTTCATTAGGGCCTAACTGACAAACGTGCACAATGGCTTTTTCCGCGAATTTCTCGTCAGTGAAAACTCGCTTAATCAATCCACCACGGTCATTTCAAAGAGGAAGAGTTCTCCTATCCGATAGAATTGGAGACTTACAGAGGTAGCCTTTGTGCCACGAGGCTCTAATGAAAAATATTTGTCGAAATAATGAGAGCAACTTTATTTCCAGAATTGTCTGATATTGGCTTTAACTCCACTCATGAGGTTTAAGACAGTAGTTTTGTCGCATTTTCCGAAAACCGCAGACAAATTCTTTTTGAACTCTTCCATGGTCTTGCACTCCTTTAAATGGCGCTTAATGATACCCCACTAACGTTCAATCGGACGACGCTGTGGACAATTGGGAAAATTGATGTCTTTCTCAACGAAATCCTCCATTTTCTTGCATCCATTGTACTGTGGTTTGGCGTAATAGGTTGTCGCCAAATCAGGCCAAAACAAAGGAGGAAACTTGTGCAGCTTGTTTTACGGAAGCATCCTTTTCTGCAAACACTCAGTACGAGGACTGTTCATTAAAGAATGTGGACACCTGTTTCTCAAAGGAAAATATTTATTTTCGAACAAATTTATAAGTTTGCTTTATATAAATGAAAATCAACATGCATATGGCCGAATTCACGTGAGTTTGAATATTTACTTTTCATTACTGAAGAACCCTCGGACCTTTATCCTGATACCTCCCATTAGATTCTACACAACTTTCCCCGTAACTTTACGTTGTTTTGCAGACCAAATTTTCTTAAAGCAGTCAACAGAGCTGACTTCTCTTCCATCTTACTTAAGATGCCGCTTAATTATCTTTCGATAGGACGCAGCTCAGGATAGTTTGGGGGATATTGACATTTTTCGAAAAAAATCGACTTTTTTCTTCTCGAGCATCTCCAACGGAGTAGAAGCGTAGTGAGCAGATGTCAAATCCGGCCAAAACAATGGAGGATTCGTTTGGTTTCGGTAGATGGGTAGAAGCCGTGTTTTGATGCAATCTTTTCTGTTATTTTCACCGTTGATTGTGCCCGTTGTGAATTATGAAGAACTCTTCAAGCCACAGGAGCAATCATCATTAGGCACATCTGTCCTCTGGTCAGCATTGAAAAATTGCGACCTCAGAAGTGTACTTCACGCTTTTTGCCAATTCTCGAAATGACAACTTTACGGAAAACCACAACGGCCACAGAATTGTACTTCAGGCTTTTTGCCAATTCTAGAAACGACAACTTTACGGAAAACCATTTGTGCAGAATTAATCTGCGAGTTGGTAAGCTGATCCGACTATTCGTTCGAAATTTCGAACTTTTTTTCGATTTTTCAGGAGTTGGCAAAGTAAACAATGTTTTTACACAATGAATTAAAATTCACAATTTTTCGTTAAGTTTCAACCCCAAACCATTGATCGTACCTTTAGTATAGAAAGTCGATGAATTGGAGCCACAGAAACAAATGGCCTGCCATATGAGAACCTTCTGGCCAAATTTCTCCCCCTCGAACGCCGATGATCTTGATGTAAAATTGCGGTCATGAAAGCGTTTTAGTGTCTTCTCTCGATTTCACCCTGGATTTTTGCTCAGCACTTTCTTTTGCTATTTTCTGCTTCTTATAAGTTTTCAGGTAGTTGCTCTTCTTGATTCTTTGCACCATTCCGACGGAGGTAGCAGCCTTTTTGGCCGAATCACGAATCGACATCGATCTGTTCCAAAGGATGAGGTTGGCTACCTTTCAAATGTTACGCGAGCATTATTGCTTTTCAAATTCATGTAGTTTTTTATATAACGCCTTAAAATCTTAGAAGCTTAAACGATTGCAACAAACCCCATTTTAACTGGTGTTCGCCAAATAGACAGAAACATTTGTGGCAGCTGAATTTAACAAATCTGATAAGAGATACTATAAAAATGGCTGAAGTGAAACGCAAAATGGCCCCAGAGGAAACAAAGTTAGACGAGTGAATACTTTGGAGAGGAGATATTTTTACTCGAGATCCATTGTGATATCATGTTGGATATTGATAATATTGGATAAAAAAATCATGAAAAAGCTGAATGCATTTTGACAAATGGTCTTTGAAATAAGGTTTATTGTTTTGCCGAACTGTTCAGCTGAAAAAAAATCGTTAAAAGTTACCGAAATGAGTGACATTTATAAATGTGTACCAACGGGAATTCTTATTTTGCTTCCGTTCCACCGAGAAACAAACCTCCTCAAATTTCAAGTTCACTTGAAAAAATTTAATCTCCTATGCCAATTAATTATATTATCAAGCAATTTTTGGAGAACCTTCTTTTGCTATCTTAAGAAAGCAGAGATAAATTTCTGATTTTGTAAAAAAAAAGAGAATTCATGTCCTTTGGAACGAATGAAACATTGTGGGTGGCATACCATTTTACCGTTGATTTCGAAATTCCCAGCTAGCGAAAGTATCGTACAACTTTCGCACCCTGGGCCTGATCGATGCTTCTTGTGTCGGACTCCGTTTCGGCTGCTTCTGCTTTTTAAAGGTTCAAAGATTCAAATGTTCTTTGGCACGATGAACATTGGACTTCGAAGAGCCAAATTCTTTGGCCACATCACGCTCTGACACTTTCTGCTTGTGCTCGAATGCCTTCATTATACGTTTATCCAAACGAAGGTTAGCAGGATCTTTTCTTCTTCTTCCTAATCGTTATTCGCACGGCTTTCTCACTTATGCTTTGTTCATACTACAGCGCTGTAACAATACAAGGCTATCTTGATGATATTTTCCTTGTTGATAATTTTCAAAACACCCTTGTATTATGTTACAAGCCTGTAGTCTGAACAAAGCATTACTTACTTCTTCTGTGTTTGCCAACTTCTTCAGTGACATTCTAGCTTCTGTGCACCATTTGTGCACAATATTTCGACCTTGTTCCGCTAAAAGTACACAAATAAAGTTAAATAACAGGATGATGCCATAAAAAAAAATAAGTTATCAATTATTGCGAAATGGCATTGGTTTCTGACTGCATCCATATTTTCTGGGGCAGTCTTAGAGGCTAAGCTTTCTCCATGCCTTATTCTACTGGATAAAACTTTTGCATTTTGATAGGAGTCTTTAGTAAAACTTATTGGGTTGTTTCGATTCCATTGGTAAATAAATGATTTATTTTAGATTTCCATTCAGCAGCAAAATTAGTATGTTATTTTAAAAGTCAACGGGTTCGGAGAGTAGTCTGTACTCAGGATAAGAATTTTTTTTTCAATTAAAACATTTGTTTTTCAAAATCTTAAAACCCAAATAAAGACTGATTAGCTGAAAGTACTTGAAAATATATCAATCAAAATCCACATATTTCCTCTGAACAATACTATCGATACCTCTGATGCTTTTCCTTTCCTTTTTCATTCTAAAATCATGAAATTCAATTACATAAAATGCTTTATTACACTCATCATCACTACCATTATAGCATACCAGCATCTTGCGAGTGACACTAAATTTAGGAACCACTGAAAACAAACAAAATAAACGAGCGCGGTTTAGTAACGTCCTAATTTCCATATAAAACAAAATCGAAAATTTTAGGCGAGATAATCACTAAAAATAAACTTTTGGCAAACCAATCCATGAAGTAATAAGTACTAAGTCTTATCAAAATTCAGCGGAAATACAAAATTTAACAAATAAGGCATGTATCAAACAAATTAAAACAAAACATACACGTTTAGGCAGATGATTCACACGAAATTCTTATATAAAAATGTTGATATGTCTCGTGAAGTTTTTTTTTCTCACCATTCCATAATTCCCGACGTAAACAACAATAAGGTGTGAGAAACCCGTCATTATCTACTATTATCCTTTGTTTGGGCGATTAAAAATGTAACCGGTCATGGTAAAATGAATTACATATTTTATCAAAATGGAAACAATTTTGCTATCGTTTAGAAGACATAAATTAATTATTATCAATTAATTTAACGAAAACCTTTGAATTGAATGCCTCAGAAAAACGGCAAGTAAATGCATGAGTTTTTAGTTTGGATTAAAAACAAAAGTCTCCCGTTTATTTTTTCAAAACCCTTAAATGTTCGGGATATTCCGTCAGAATCCTAATTTCCCATCCCACCCCTCATTGAAGAGTGAACCAAGTGACAAATATTCATAGTTCGCATTATCACCAGCGCGCCAAATGTATTATAGGAAAGTCAATGTATTTCGTTTCTAACAAAACTGAAACAAAAACGTAAGTTGATTAAAAAAAATCAGGGCGTGGTTAAAAGTAAGAACAAGTACGGTTATGTTCGAAAAATACCTGATCAACTTGTAGAAGAAAAAACAACTAAATAACCATTTTGATCCCTTAAACAACATTCAAACATAAACCCAACAGCAAAGTGTATCATAATTGCATCTGAATCATGATAATGAATAGGTTATAATTTATCGTTTTTATTGCCATTTTAATCGATAAACAACAACAAAGACAACTGTGAAAATGAAAAGAAATCTATACAAAGTTTAGATGAAAAAAATAAATTACAAAACATTTTTATTGATACTCAATGGATTTTATTTTTTAACTTCGAAATCATTAGTGTCTAATACGGCTTGAATTCTCAAAAATACCCAATTAGTTTCATTTTCAAATATGACATGACATTCTGAACATATTATAGCTGAACGTCGCTAATACAAAAAAAAATGTTGCAATCATTGCCGATTAGCATCGTCACTTTGAATTTTTGAAGGAACAAATCTACACTTCAAAAAAATCAATATTTTTTTATATGAATAGCAACATATAAAAATGACAAAAATAACATATAATATATTTTATGAACGTTTTATAAACACTAACCGCGTTCACATACGACTAATAAACGTACAAGATTGCATACATGAGTATTCCATCTAGAAAATATGTGTCAGTACTATTAGATGAAAACCGTAACATCTCACTAATAAATTTGATGACGATTGGAAATATCACAAATCCATGCATTAATCTTTATTCTACTAACACAGTATCGTCAAGTTTACACTGGTGCAGCATGGTGAAACTGGAAGTTTTGGCTCATACTACTTTCATCTAAAGAGGAGGAGCAGTCGAATACATCAGATCAACAGGTGGAAGAACTGCTAGAACAACAAATAATTAATTCTATGGATATCTCTGTGACCATTCATTCTGAGACTTTCATTTCGTCGTCATCTAGTTATCCTTACTTCATGTATTTTTCCTGAAGAGGCACGGCAAATATTGCAAATATTTTTCCAAAAATAAATGCTTGAAAATCATTAGTGAAATTATTTCCTTTACTATTTTTGTCTTGATGAAGGTAATGTGTAGAAGACATAAACAGGTGTGTTTAATCTTTTCATAGAAAATCTGTAACTGCTTATCATTTATATAATTGTTTTTTATTTATTTCACCAACCAACCTTCTCCTGACCAAAACGGTTTTATGCCCAACTTTACCGTATTTACATCGTTCGTCATCCGCGAAATGGAACGCGGTCATCAAGTAGACGCCATATACACAGATCTATCTGCGGCCTTCGATAAAATGAACCATCAGATTGCAATTTCCAAATACGACAAAATGAGGGTACACGATCAATTGTTGAACTAGCTCCGCTCATACCTGGCTGGTAGAACTATGTCTGTGAAGATTTCAGATTATGCCTTGTCCAGCTTTTCAGTAACATCCGGCGTTCCGCAAAGCAGTCACACAGAAACAAAAGCGTTCACGAAAATGAAAACGGACCGTGAACTAGTTCACGTTTTCAGGATTTTTACTCAAAAACGTGATTTAGTTCATGATTACGTGATTGGGTTCACGGTGTATTTTTGCTTGTTCTCGAATCCATGACTGCAGTTCACGGATCTGGGCACGGATTTTTTTCCGTGCACCTTGGTCCATTCCTTTTCCTGTTCTACATATATGAACGACGAGAACTTGGTCCTCAGATGCCTGAAATTATCCTACGCGGACGACCTAAAGCTGTACTAGGTCATAAAATGTCCAGAGGATGCCTTCAGCAGGAACTACAAGTGTCCGACGACTGGTGCCGGATCAACAGAATGTCCTTAAATGTTTCCAAATGCTCGGTTATCTACTTTGGCCGAAAACGTGCGATGTATCTACACGACTACATCCTTCGAGGAACACGCTTGAAACGTTAAACAACAGTCAAGGATCTGAGAGTAATATTCGACTCCAAACTGTCATTCGAGAACTACATTGCCTATATTGTTTCTAAAGCCTCATCGCAGTTAGGATTCATCTTCCGCTTCGCAAAAAACTTCAAAGACGTTTATTGTCTGAAGGCACTATACTGCTCTTTGGTTCCTCCTATTTTGCCCCCCCCTCCCCCCCTTCCCCCCCCCCCCCCTCCTTTTTTTTTTTTTTTCGTTTTGTCTGTCCTTTTCTCTTTTTCCCTCCCTCGTTTTCCCTCCTCCCCCTCATTTCTCTATATATTCTCATCATTATTTTCCCTATCATTTTCCTTCCTTATTGTTTTTTTTCCTTGTCTTTCCTCCTATCTCATTTCCTCCCCTTATTTTTCCTTTTCCCCTTTACACTAGTCGGCAAAATCGGAACTTTTTTCGCTCCCGTCGGCATTTCTGGTTGGATTTTATAGATTTTGCTACGCTGAATCCAAATATGGGCTCAGAAATGCTGTAACACGTCCAGTTTTTGAGAAAAATGTGATTTAAACTCACAAAAACACGTACTTCCGTAGTAATATGATCTACCTAAGCAACAACCAGAATATTGGCTCTGCCCTTTGCAAGTTGGACTTGGATTTTATGGAATGGACCTCCCTGAATCCATTCGTTATCACAGATTTTTCGCAACACGTAAGATTGATGAAATAAACCGGGTTTTCATTCACAAAATTACGAATTTTCATGAAAATCAAGATTTCCTATTTTGAAAACATGAATTTTCGCTCCGCCCTTTGAATGTTGGGCTTGGATTTTATGAAATAAACCTCCCTGAATCCATTCGTTATCACAGATTTTTCGTAACACGTAAGATTAATGAAATAAACCGGGATTTCATTCACAAAATTACGAATTTTCATAAAAATCAAGATTTTCTATTTTGAAAACATGAATTTCAGCTCCACCCTTTGAATGTTGGGCTTGGATTTTATGAAATGGACCTCCCTGAATTCATTCGTGAACACGGATTTTTCGTAACACGTAAGGTTGATGTAAAAACCGGGTTTACATTCACAAAATTACGAGTTTTCATGAAAATCAAGACCCGTCCATTAATTACGTCGCTCAAAAAATACAGATTTTTAACCCCCTCCTTTCTTTATCACATTTTTTGTATGGATTTTTGAAAAATTTTGTATGCATCCTCGTCACGATGCTAGCGGACTACTGCTGGATGCTACAGAGGCAACACCTTTGGAGAACTATAAAAGGAAAAAGAAAACAAAGTGAATTTAAGTTGAAAAATATAGAGAACATTTCAACTAAATGACTGACTGACTGACTGACTGACTGACTGACTGACTGACTGACTGACTGACTGACTGACTGACTGACTGACTGACTGACTGACTGACTGACTGACTGACTGACTGACTGACTGACTGACTGCCTGACTGACTGACTGACTGACTGACTGACTGACTGACTGACTGATAGGAAATCTTGATTTTCATGAAAATTCGCAATTTTGTGAATCAAAACTCATTTTTTTCAACATGAATGGATTCAGAGAGGTTCATTTCATAAAATCCAAACCCAACATTCAAAGGGCGGAACGAAAATTTATGTTTTCAAAATAGGAAATCTTGATTTTCATGAAAACTCGTAATTTTGAGAATGAAAAGCCGGTTTATTTCATCAATCTTACGTGTTACGAAAAATCTGTGTTCACGAATGGATACAGGGAGGTCCATTTCACAAAATCCAAGCCCAGCATTCAAAGGGTGGAGCTGAAATTCTTGTTTTCAAAATAGAAAATCTTGATTTTTATGAAAATTTAAAGTAATGACGTCTTGTTCACGATGGATTCGTGTTCTTCCTTCGGTCTTCACGCCTATACTTTTTATGTTCTATTCTCGGATCGTGTTTTGTGATTTTTTGTGAGTTACTTGTTTCTTCAAAGTTGCTCAGGATTCATCAAATTTGCACACTCTCTGATGTTCTTCTCCCCCCAAGATATAAAATGGTAGGAATGCCAAAAAATGTGTGCGAAAACGAAAAAAACAACTTCACTCATATCTGATCATAAAACTCACATTTGCTCAGAACGCATCAGCTTCCATCAACGTGTATAATTTATAACTCAATTTAATGTATTCTGGCAGCACTGGCTTGAATCTTTCGGTGGCGATGCTGGCAACCTTGGCAACCAATGACAGCAGTATGTTTACTGTCTGAGAAATTAATTTATAATCGTATCGTAAGACGGCAAGTACTGTGAGGAGTAATTGGCCCCGATTACGGTAAGTAGTTTGATTAATATTGTTTTATTGTTTCTTTTAGGAAGACGAAAAACAAATGCAATATGTGGAAATAATTGACTGCCAAAAGAATCACCTCCTTAAAGAGACCAAGCCTGTTCGACCAACCGTAAATATTGAAAATTCCAGGGGCCATATTTTGGGTCTCGAAACGAAGAACTTTTTCGCACAAGCGTTCGTACAAAAAGTCGATCGTTTCGAGATACAAAATACGGCTCCAGTTTTGCGATAGGTCGATCCGGCTTGGTTTCTTTTTGGAGGTGATCTGTTCGGCAGTTAATAAATGCCACATATTCCCATTGTGCGGATTAATTGACCCAACCCATTCGACGTTGGCTTCGACTGTGGGAAGCATTGCAAATATCGGATAGAGTCGTTCGGCCACATAGGTGGTAGAAAAAAATGAACATTGAGATCTCTTTTTGCTGCCAAAGTTTTCAAAAGTCAATTTTTTTGTGTTGTCGTGTAGTTTAAAATGTACTAGAAGTGTACTAGAGTGTTATTAACCATTTAACCATTTGAGCAACAAAAAATGCTTTAGTGATACTACACCAATAGATTATTGTTTAAAATAAAGATTTACCAATGATCATATCTCCTTTCAGCATTCGATTTCGAAATTTGTTTATGGTATGAATCATATCCTGCACATTGATAGGAGTTTTACTGAAGCAGTCTACTCGAAACCAGGGGCCCCATGTTGATGGCGAACATGGTCTATCAAATCCTGCCCTGATCCTCATGACTTTCATTAGCCGCGAGTCACCATCTGATGCATTAGCCAAAACGGTGATCCCATGGCGTTTCAAAAGAGATTCGGTGTAAGCCCAACGCTTTAGTACATCGTTGTAGTCAAATTGGTTATTCGAGCAAGCATGATAAATTACATAGGGGGCGGCTTCTCTAGTCAAAGGAAGTGCTATCTGAACATAGGCATAACTTCCGACATGGTAGGATTTCAAGTCACTTGCGATTTTGTACGGAGTGGTTGCTTGAAACATACCTTGCTTTGGCAAACCATTCGAAGCCATCGGTGGCACAAGTCCGGTAATCGAATCAGTATTATGATCGTAACATGTAGTAGCGGTTATTTTTGTCGCATCTTCACATAGTACGACGGTCAACGGAAATGCGTTTTTAACCAAATATGTTTTTAAACCAACAACGTCTATGATACCTTCCTGTATGTGAATAGTGTTTTTGTGCATGTGCCTCTGAATAGTTTTTTTTTTTTGACATTGTCGCCAAATTTGAATTAATAAATTCGTAATGAGCGTTTCCGGCAGTCAGATATGCGAAGGTACAAATATCCTTTTCCAAGTCATTATATCTTCGAGCATGTAGGCTAATCTCTTTTGTTTTGTAATGTAGCTCTGTTAAAATTTTGAGAAACGCTGAATCATTCATAGCGTTCTTATGATTACCCCTAGTTTTTGTATTATTGTAAGATCGAGTGTCATCTAAAATTGAATAGAATCAAATCAATATTCGTTCATCAAAATGGTATATTTCATGTTAACCATTTCGAACATCCCAAGTTTCTTGACTCACTAAACCATCTGAATCACGCGCAACATTTAGGGCCTGGCTAATGCCGTCTTCCTGGTCATCAAAGCCAAAAGCAACATCACTAGCTGGTTCGATAAGAAGGTGTTTAACAATGCCTGCACTGACACCGTAGTCGTGTTGGATCTCATGGTCCTCTTGTCGGTCAACAACGATTGAGATCGAATTGGCAAACGGTTCGATTTCGGGTTGCATTTCATCCGGACTAACTGAATCCATATCGATCTCAATCCAGTGCTCTTCGAGGCGAGCATCTTCATCCGAAAGGCTTCTAAAAAAGTAAAAACTGTGTAGGCCAGTAGGAATCGCTGAGGTGTTTGCATTAGACATTTTTACAACCAAGAACTGTAAATTTACGATTATCGGGAGACAAAAACAACAAAGTTGATATGGTTACTTTGACGAAAAAATTTTCTTGTTTTTATTATGCAATTTCACTGTCAAAACCAAGCTTTACAAAAGGTAGGAATGTTCAATATGACAATATGAATCCAGTGAATAAGAGATACTCATATTTGCTCAGAGTTACTCAGGATTGCTCAGTGTCTTGCCCCCATGTAATCTAAATGGGGCTGTAAATTTTCGTTGCGGAATAATATTCCGTTCGATTATTCCACAAGGAAAACTGACATGTCATCCATACTGGAGCAAGTTGTCCAAACTACTTCGGTAGAAATGGTAACAATTACTTCAGGTCTTTACTTGCCAGCTGCATACTAGACTAAAACCTTATTTTCGGTAAAATTTAAACCTTATTTTCGGTAATCTAACCCGCATGAACACTAACCATACTCTGAGAAAAATTCTTTCGTTATACCGACAATTAAATCATGGTCAGGATGACTATCGCATATCATGGTTACAATAACCATGAAAATGGTCGAATTCACCAAGTTCATGGTACTTTTGACTATGATAATGGTGACAAGGACTATTCCGAGACTATGGAAAATGTCGTTTTGACCATGATCATAGTCGGTTCAAAATCACTATACTGCAATAGTCAACCTAACCCCCAGTAATGGTAAAATTGACTATCAAATTTGTCTCTGTGTAACAAAAACTGTTTATCTTCCACCTCTTAACGTCACCTGTAATGGTTATGCAACTTTACACAAACGACTGTATGATAAAGTTTTAACTTTATGTCATATGGTTTCTCAAGCCTGGATGTTAAAAGCAATGGGTTGTTAAGAACCATTACCATTCAAACTTTTTGATTTCTCCATATAGTTTCAGAATGGAAACAATAGTAGAACCTTATAAACTGTGGTTCAAATTTAAACATTATAGATTTATTTTTTTTTAACTATATTGAGTGAAGTTTGAAAATAGTTATAATTTAAAATAATAAACTTATTTATTATAATTTGGATATAGTTTTTAAACATGAATTAAAACATTCTTTGTATGATTTATTGTTATTATGCCCATACAAAGAGTGTTTAAGATTCTAATCCTTATCCATTATTTTCTTTCGTTACTGTAATTGGAACAATTGATGGTTTATAGAAACCAAAACAATTTTTAGTTTCCATGAAAAAATCAACTTTACGGTTCGAATGGCAAACCCTGTTATCACTCAAATATATTGTTAATCACGTAGTCTTAGGATATTGAAGGTCCATTAATTATGTCACGCAGTAAGGGTGGAGGGGGGGGTGTATGGGAAAACGTGACAATCCATACAAAAAAATTTGAAGGTCCATACAAAAAACGTGACAAGGGGGGGGGGGGGTTATAAAAAGTAACTTTTTGCGTGACATAATTAATGAGCGTTCCCTTATGTAAATTAACAAACATGGATGATATCAGGAATTGTTTAACCAAATCAGATAATAGGTAGATTATAACCCGAACGTTATCAAATATTGTTCATAATTATGTTCAATGCAAGTTGTTAGATGTTCGAGCACTATTTCCACAGTTTGAGCAACAATCAATGTGCAACTAGCGATTTGAAATTGGTTCACTGTTGTAGAACCCCTAGTTCCGAAGTACACCTTGCAATCTGCACCTTGCCATGCACTCTTGAGCTTTTCGGTACCTTAAGGTACAAGTATCGTTGTTTTTGTTTTGATTCGATGTTATTTTGATAGAATATTTGAGAGTGTATTGGTGTGAGTTACGGTCTTAGGGGCGAATCATTAAGCTTGGGACCGGTGTGCTCGTACTTCCTGAGCCAAAAAAATATATTCGTCTTTTTCATGACTATCCACCCGCTGGTTTGAGTCTATCCTGATGTTTTTATAAGATCCATAGCATGTTTTAACCATAACTAATCCTACACGTTCGTTTTTTAGGATCATTAAACTAAACATTCAATTATATTTCAACTATTCAACATAAACCATTTTTGAATGATTATTGATGTAGTTATCATAGTAACTAAGGTTTGAATTTCGTCGAAACCATATTCGTAATCATTATCATTTATTAGGGTATCTTAGCGTTTATAATTATTTAATTTTTTGTTTACGGGTGCTTCACTTAAAAACAACGTGACGTTTATTCTGCACGCTAAGACAAGAATACGGAAAAGTCGGTAAAAAATATCGAAAACCACACAAAAGTGCACATACTATAATTATCGCTAAACATGGATTACCAAAAATTCAGCACTGTTGGCAAGAAGGGAAAAACGGTAATAATTACTTATATTTTAACGATAACATTTGTAAATCCACTTTACTTAAGAAATAAGAAAAACAAACGTTTCAATTCCGTTAATTATACCGATACTTTGTATTTTGCCACCAAACCTTGATCACAGACAGAAGTTTAAGCAAGAATAAAATTAATCGATAACTTTGTGTAAATTTTCAAATCGCTTTCAAGTGCTAGCGTCAGCAATCGCTCGTTCACTAACGCCACGTAGTTCACTTAGTTGAAGCAACAATCAATGTGCAACTAGCGATTTTAAATTGGTTCACTGTTGTCTAACCCCTAGGTCCGAAGTTTACCTTGCAGTCTGCACCTTGCAATAATTCTTGCGCTCTTCGGTACCTTCCGGTACTAGTATCTTGGTTGTTGTTTTGATTCACTATGTTATTTTGACACAACTTAATGGCTTGACTAGTGATCCTCATAGTAAGAGATATGCGGAAGCAGCCATTTTTGAGCCAATCGTGCAGCGAGAGCTGTCAAATCTGAGCCAATCGTGCAAATTTTGCACTGCGGCAAGTGTTATCAGCCTCTGTGAATAAAATAAACACCGTTGCCAAATCGTTGAAACGAATTTCCGCATATCTCTGGCTATGAGGATCACTAGCTAATTTCTTTTTTTATATACCACCCTTTCACCTTCTCTTTACAAAATTTCCCATCAAAACGTGCTCGTGCAGCGCTAATGTTTAGCGATTAGTTTTTTTGTTAGTTCTACTTAAATAAAAAAAAATAGCTCTCAATCCAAACCGAAAAACAGGTAAATTGTTTCGAAAATATTCTGCACGATAAGGGATACTTGTATTAAAAAAAAAAATCCCTCCAAGTTTAATAAAACTGTGAATGCTACTGCAATAATTACTAATCACCAGTCCAGTCGTTGATGCCACTTTTGTTGATATTCCGCTGCCGACATTACTTTCGAAATATGTCTTGTTCCGATCTTTTTCCCCCGGCCGCTGTCCGCGGGATGACAGTACTCGACAGAAGTGCCTTTGTAAAACAAATTAGTGTTCCCCATCTACTAGTTCCTCGCGAGGTAAATTTCAATCAGATCTGTTCTACTATAAAGAAACTTCTGCTGAAAATAGAACGTTTCAAAGCGGTAAATTCGGAAGAATATAAAATAACTCTGCATCCTCTAGCTGTCAAGAAATGGGAAGACTTGAAGGATATTAATCTAGAGAAGAAAGGCCTCAGCGAGGCTAATCTAGTGTGGGAAGATATTAAGCTTGGATATGACAATTGGAGATACGACGAGATACTGAAGGCTGTTCTACCGGAAGATAAAGAAGCATTGACAGCGTTTTCAAAGGTTGGACATGTGGTTCACTTGAATTTGAAGGAACATTTGTTACCATACAGAAATCTTATTGGGGAAGTCATTAAAGACAAGATACCTGGCTGCAGAACGGTTGTAAACAAGCTGCTAACAATCGATAACACCTACCGGAATTTTCAAATGGAATTATTATCTGGAGATGAAGATTATCAAATATCGCTGAAAGAGAACGGTTGCATTTATGAATTTGACTTTTCCAAAGTTTATTGGAATTCGAGACTATCAACCGAGCATGCGAGGATCGTCCAAATGCTGCATAAGGAAGATGTATTGCTTGATGTTTATGCTGGTGTTGGTCCATTCAGCGTTCCTGCTGCTAAGAAGGGATGCACGGTGCTGGCAAACGATCTGAATCCTGATTCTTACAAGGCTTTGGTGCACAATTGCAAGAAAAACAAAGTCGAAACAAGAGTGCAATGTTACAACAAAGATGGGATCGAATTTATTCGGGATGATGTAAGAAGATGCGTTATTTCTCGTAACGCAGATGGTGACTTCAAAGGACAGATTCACATTACAATGAACCTTCCGGCTTTAGCTGTGGAGCATTTGGATAACTATGTCGGTTTGCTTTTAGGAGAGAGTCTTAAGATTACGAATTTTCCAATAGTGCACGTCTATTGCTTTGCAAAAGGGGTTGAAGACAAAAAGGTCCTAGCCCAGGAAATGGTCGAAGAAAATATGGGCATTCCGTTGGCTGACAACTTGAAAGAAATTTCATTTGTTAGAAATGTAGCCCCAAACAAGGATATGATGAGGGTTAGCTTCTTTCTATCTCCGGAAATCCTTTATTTCAATAGCAATTCCCTGAAACGAGCATCTCCCGTGGACAACCTGCAAAGTGCAAAGCGGCAATGTAATTAACGTAACTATAACTACTAAGATAATAATGCACAACAATTTTTCTATATTGATTTGCAGGTGTCGATTTAGATCCCAATCATGGGCAAAAGGAACATCAAAAACCGCAACCAGCAAAAACAGATAGCCAAGAAAGTTAAGAATGTCTTCACCGTTTCGCAGGGCAAGAAAAGTAATGTCAAAAAAGCTAAAGAAGTGTCGACTAAATTGAAGAAGGTATGAATGCAGAAAACTAGTGTGGAGTATCAGTTATAAGAGGTTTTTTTTTCAGATAAATGTACATGATAAGCGGGAGAAAGCAGACAAAAACTTCCAAGATCTACACGCTCAAATAGTCTCCAAAAAGCCAGAGAAAAAACCCACGCCGAAAGCGCTTCCACAGAAGAACAAAAGGCAAACTAACACCAAACAGGTGGAAACGGGACTGGATGAGATGCGGGTTTAGTGCCAAGAATTCTGCTCGATAAGTATATCCAAAATTGCAATACAAGTGAAGATTGTTTTAGCATATGAAGCTATGATTATTTAAACTATGATCTACGAATCTGTATAAATCTATTGGTCAAAGATGACAGCATTTCTCAAAAATACATAAGCTTTTTTTATTTCATTTCATTTCGACTCACATGATCATTTAAAATACTCGATATGATATTGCTGTTTTAGGACTTATTCTCTCAGTGGAAAAAAAATATCAATGTCGAATTCAATTTGTATGGATACGAAACCAGCAGTTGATAAGTTGTTTGGGTATTAATAATTCGAGTTGAATTAATAATCTCTTGAATATGTATAAGATCTAATTTTAAGTACATTTTCAATTGTTTGTTAAATAAGCAAAACAGCATTTGGAAGGAAGTTCACCCCAAAAAACGATTTGAAATAATTGTTGTACAAAAAGTAATTATATTCAAAGCAGCAAAAATATTGAACCACAAAGCCTTTTTTAAATTATTTACTTAAAAGCTTTTTAATTGAGAACAGATTTTTTTGACGTAGGACTACGTATATGTTTTGTATACTGGGGAACGATTTAAAAAAAATCTAATTGCGACTGTCACGTTAAGTGGTCAGGTTTTGAGCGTTAATATCTCAGTCGTTGCTCCAACAATTTAAAAAAAATTTGCACCAATCGATCGGAAATATTTCCACGCATCGATTTCAATAGTGGACATAGTTAATTTCGGGCAACATACTTATGAAAAATTTATAAATGTTGAGCCTTGTCGTAAAAAGTATATTAGGTTCATCGAATATAGCATTGTACAATCAAAATGGCTTTCATTTAGTAGCGTAGACTACGTCATAATTTCGAACAACTCAATCCGACTGTCCAGGGACTGATCATGGTTTGTACCATAATGATAATAAGTGAACTTAATTTGTTGTTTCTTGTAGGCCTTCCACCAGGAATACCTCCGACCAAGCTTTTATTCTATTAAATGCAAAATTAAACCTAGGAATAAGACTACGCCAACTTTTACTCGCGTCCCCAGATATAGTAAACGGTCCCTTCGTTTCTCGTTTCTTGCAGGATGTGCAAATGTCGCAGCATTTGCAATTTAACGTTGATTTTCTTATCGATTAGCCGTCCCATTTTCCGAGCGATGTCTCCCTGTGTGATGAATTTCATATCTGAAAATTGAGAATCGATTCTATTATTTATTATGAGAGGTATTAACAATGTATTTCACTTACTCGGAAAGGCCACTTGCTGTTGATTGAATGTCTTCCAGAGCGCAAGATCCTGCTGATTGGTAACGGCTTTTTTCTGCTTGTACAGCAATGTGTATTTCTCCTCGAAGCAAGCCACAATAACTGTCTGCATAAATGCCATCAGTTCATCAAGATTTTCTCGACCTCGCATATATTTAGGTATTTGATCAAACTCCTCTTGATTAATGCAAAAATTGAAATCCAAGAATGAAAGGCAACGGGGTTTCATTTTTCCGACAAAAGGGGATTTTTGATACTCAGACAGGAACATCTTATCTGCTGACTTTTGATTACCACTTGCTAAATAATTCGGCTGCCCATTTGGATGTAGCTCTTGAAGCACATTACTTTGCCGAACTGAGATTTCGTCCAGCTTCTCCATAAGGTGGACTACACGTAGGTTGTTTCGTTGTATTTTTCTCATCACATCAACGTATTTGGGCCCAAGCTCGTGGCGGAATTTATCCAAAGATTGCTTAGCTTTTTGGAGTGCACTGCTAGATTTATTACATTTTCCGTTTAGTTCGTTCAAGTCTACGACGATATCCGATTTGCATGACTGTAGATCGAAAAATATCTCTAAGCGTTCAACCAATTGCACTTGCTTCTCCAATAATGTTTCTAGGCCCGTCATTTTTCGATTCAATTTATTTTCTTTTAACGAACATAATTTTCTAGAAACCCTTTGAACTCCACTCCAAATTAAACCGTAAAATTATTTAATTTCGGTTGAAACGAGAACCCGACCAACCAACGTTCATATTATAAAAACTAAAGTCAACAATACTCAACGAGTACAGAATAAGATAGCCGCAGAGAATCAAATGTATTTGTATTAGTGAACCGAGCATAACGTAAACGCAGGTAGTGACGTCGATATTTGCTCAGGCAGCCTACCCGAGTAAAAACAAAATAATAATGAGTGGTTTATTCTTTCCCTGATAAAAAATTACCTTAAACGAACGATATCACAAATCCTCCAACCATTTCTTTAATGGTTTGGATAATAGGACGTTAAGAAAAGTAACCATACGAAATTTATGAGGGTTTGTATTTGTTTGTATTTTGTTTGTAACTCCAATAGAATAACCAGCGGGTGGATAGTCATGAAGAAAACGAATATATTTTTTGGCTCAAGAAGTACTAGCACATCGGTCCCAAGCTTAATGATTCGCCCCTAAGACCGTAACTCACACCAATACACGCTCAAATATTCTGTCAAAATAACAGAGCGAATCAAAACAAAAACAAAGATACTTGTACCAAAAGGTACTGAAAACGCAAGAGTGCATGGCAAGCTAGGTGCAGACTGCAAGGTGTACTTCGGAACTAGGGGTTCTACAACAGTGAACCAATTTCAAATCGCTAGTTGCACATTGATTGTTGGAATAACCATACAATCGTGAACCCAAACGGGAAGGACGTAGTTGCGTGTTGCTAGTTGTGCCAGCGGGTGGATAGTCATGAAGAAAACGACTAGTATCCATTGCTATAACGGGAGCGATGCGCAGCACTCCATCAAATGCGTTGAATGCAATTCTATATCTGCTGTCCTTGCACGAAGCCGTGTAACTAGAAGCGGAAAAGAGTATGCTTAAACCCCGTTCACATTACAACCTATATTACGTGATATTGAGTATCTTGATATCAAATGCCATGCACATTATCTCCAATGAAAACTAGATGCATAGATGCTGATATCAAGATAGTCTATAACACGTAATATACGTTGTAGTGTGAACGGGTACACAAACAAACCCACAAACACGTACATTTTTACTTCCCTCGCCTTCTCCCCCCCCGTCCCCCACCCCCCAACACACAAAACCAAACACAATAATAAAATTGACTTTCTATTTGTCAAACCCATTTCGGACCCCCTCCGTCCAACCTCCACCTCCCACCCCCCACTTAATCTTTTTTTTTTTTTCTTTTTTTTTATTTTTTATTTTTATTAAATTTGTGAATGTGTGTTTGTTATTTGGTACGTATTATTAATCTTGGGTCCGGCTTGCGACCGCTGACCGACCACCCAAAAAAACACGAATATAACTGGTCTTTTTGTTTTTCAAAGTGACTATAAGAAAAAAATATACAAATACTCTAAACCCAGTAGGTCCCAACCAAATACCACCGAGCTTGGGACCGATGTGCTAGTACTGACTGAGCCAAGAAAAAAATCGTATTTGTTCGGGACCTACTGGTCTTAGAGTTAGTCTATGGACATACAACGTACAGCGTTGTACTCCTTTAGTCTAGTACGTGTTTTTGTGTACTGGATTAAAGTATTTGACAGTTCGTACAACGGTCAGCGTTGTATGTCTGTCATAAGTATTAGACTTCGCCCCCCCCCACTCCACAAACACTGAAAGCGGAACCCCCGAACCCCCCCACCCCCCCCACACCCCACACCCCCCCCACAAGACCCGGCCCCCTCCCTCCCCATCTTCCCCCCCCAATTCACAACCCCCCGCCCCCCCCCCCCGGGCCCCCCGCGGGAACCCCACCGTTTCCCCACCGTTTTCCTAAAAAAATTTTTAACTTTTTTCTGAAGAGGAAATATAGATATGCAAATATTTGTATTTTTACAGACAACCAAGCGGCACTCAAAGCGTTAAGTAATTATAAATGCACATCCAAACTTGTCTGGGAATGCATTCTTTCATTGCGAAAGGTGTGCCAAGAGAACTCGGTAAATTTATTCTGGGTTCCGGGACACTGTGGCATTGAAGGCAACGAAAGGGCAGACGAGCTTGCTAAACAAGGTTCAAATGCACAGTTTATTGGCCCAGAACCATTCTGCGGTGTATCATAAAATTAAATTAAAATCTTGGGAAGAGCAAAGGGTGATGACCAATTGGTTGGTCACCACAAAGTGTGTTCAATCGAAAAGGTTTATAATTTCAAATGTTACAATTAGTAAAAAGCTTCTGGAGCTCAATAAGAGAGTTCTTTGTACCTATACTGGCCTGGTAACCGGACATTGCCCGAGTAGATATCACTTGAAAAACATTGGCCAGGTTCAGAATGATATCTGTCGTTTCTGTAACATGGAACGTGAAACCTCGGAACATCTGCTTTGCAGTTGTGATGCTTTGTACAAGAGCAGACTTAAATGTCTGTACAGTGGCTATATGCAACCTAAAGAAATTTGGACTGCAAATCCTGGAAAGGTGGTGGGTTTTATAAACTCAATTTTGCCTGACTGGGAGACGTTCGTTGTCTGTGATCTCGCTCTACTTTTCGGACTACCGTACATCGCGTACGGACGTATACACGGAGAAAAACGAAAATACTAAACAAAGTTTGATTGGAGCTGCAGAATCTATCTTCGTTCGGAGCGATATCTGTATCTGGGTTAGTGAACCCGCTTATCGACGATTTCAATCCTATTGAGAATTTAAAGTTGAATTCGACAATATGGCGGCTACTGCTAGTGCTTTGTGATCACTGTGCTAAAACTGTGAAGTAAAAAACAAAGATTGCATCGAGTGTATGGGCTTCTGCAATAATGTTGTCCATATGAAATGCGACAACCTGAACATCCTATTCATCAAAAACATTCGGGAGAGAAACAACCTGTTCTGGATGTGTGACAAGTGCATGAAATTGATGAAGTTTGCTCGTTTCAAAAGCGTGGTATCATCTCTCGGCTGTGTGATATCTGCGGTGCTCGAAAAGCAGCTGTCCGGATTATCTGAGTTGAAGGCCGAGAACAAGCAGATTGCAGATGTTGTTGTCGAAAACAACAATCAACTCTTTAATATGGTAAACGCTTCCACTCTTGGACGTTTATTTGAAAGAGCGTCCTCTCAAACGTCGGGAAAATTATGAGGCCCCTAAGCTGGTTACCACCGGAACTAGGAATATCGAGAACAGCAGTGTGCTAGTTGTCAAACCTGCTCCGGACTTTTTTCTAGGTGTATCTATCCCGTCAGTTTCAGAGTTGCCCAACTGAGGAACATATGACGCAGCTCAAACGGCTGCTCCGATACATTAAGGGTACTGTGGACTAAGGCGGAAGTAGTTGCGATTTTTTGTGATGCGGATTGGGCGAACAGTATCATCGACCGAAGTTCGGTGACACGCTATGTCCCAGGAAACAACAAACGGTGTCTTTGTTCTCGAGTGAAGACGAGGTGGTTGCACTTACCAACGCAGTTTGTGAAGGAGCATGGCTGATCCGGTTGTTAGAGGAAGTTGGTTAACAGTTCACTGCTCCAGTAACGTAGTTCGAAGATAACCAGTCTACCATAATAGTGGTGAAGCAAGCAGACTGAAGCATGTCGATGAAAAGCTGCATTACATTAGATATGTGATTCAGCAGAGGTGTTCACGAATGGAGTACATTCCGCCAGAGCTGCAAATTGCGGATATTAGGACAAAGTCTCTACCAAGTGGGCTATTTTGTCAACCGCGGGAGGAGCTTTGAAATTGAGCAGGAGTGATAAAGTGTAAAATTTATAATTAGTGTGTATTTAGAAGCGCCCAATGCTATTTCATTTTTTTAACCCGCCAAGCTCATGTTGATCTTTTTTTCTTTTTCATATTCCCAATAAAACCATCACAATAGGTAGTACGAAATAAAGTTCTCGGTTTATAATTCGTTGAATTCCGGTGTTTTGTAGTCCGCCCACCCTGATAAATAAAAATTACCTTAAACGAACGATATCACAAATCCTTGGTTCCAAATGGTTTGGATGATACCATTTTTGACAGTTCAGGGAGCTTGTTTACAAGGTGTAGAATCTAAACCGAAGAAGCAACATTTTACATTATGTTTTTCCGAATTGTAAACATGTGAATGTGAATGTTTTCCGGCTATTTAACTTCAATGGTTAAAAAATTAGAGCACAAAAACTCAAACCGATCTTACCGATTCTTTTTTCTAAGTCCGCATATTCAAACTCCCTGAACTGTCAGAAATGCATTGATGACGCTATCGAGCAACTCCATCTTCACTCTCGTTTCAATTTCATTTAAAAACCTCCCCCTCATTTATTTTTTAATTCTTTTTTATTCACTCTCATTTCAAATCCCCAGAAGAGCCTTCAAATTTTCCCTCCAAACTGTCTCCCCAAATTGCATCGTAAAAGTTCTCCCTTCATTATTAATTTTCGCCCTGGGGCGCCCCCAGGTTCGTTTCGCGAACCCTCCTATCTCTCCTCCTATGGTTGTTCCCCTCGAGCAAACGGCCGCTTCGCTTCAGAAGGTGTGACTCCATCGCGATGATAACAAATACGACCCCATCCCTCACCATACATTTCTATGCCGAACTCCAAGCCGCTCAACATCCCAGAGTTTTTCGGGGAAAGGTAGCAGATATTTTCAAGCACACGAAACTGTCAAAGTTCGCAAAGAAATATCTGGTTTGGCAAGCCATCTGTACCTGTGGTTGAAAAGCAGCATTTTCATAGCTTCCGGGACTGTCAACCAAAAAATTTACGTGAAAGAGTGTTTGAATAAACGTCTGCTGCCTTTCCTGAAGAAACACGGTTGTTCCGTACTGTTTTGGCCGGATTTGGCATCTTGCCATTACGGTAAAAAGGCCATGGAGTGGTACGCCGCCAACAACGTGCAGGTGGTTCCCAAGGACAAGAACCCTCCCAACACGCCAGAGCTCCGCCCAATTGAGAAATACTGGGCTATTGTCAAGCGGAACCTAAAGAAGACCAAAAAAACTGCTAAGGACGAGCAGCAGTTCAAGGCAAACTGGCTTTCTGTGGCGAAGAAGGTGGACAAGGTGGCTGTACAAAATCTGATGGCAGGGGTCAAGCGTAAGGCCCGTCAATTCGGATTTGGAAAAGCGGAAGCCTAACTGAATATTTTTCCTGAATTTTATACTAATTGAACTTGAAAAAGAAATTTAATTTGATTTTTTAAATAAACGATTTCACCGATTTACACGTGTTTTCCCTTGACCAAATTTTGACCGTATCACCCTTTATTCCTGTCCTTAATACTGTGTTTGGTCTGTTTGAATAGTCGGTCAGGCGGTCTGAGTAAAACGGTATTTTTAAGTAGGATTAAGAATATAGTTTATATTACAGTGTGTACAACATCATTAAAGACTAATAAATAAATAAATATATATATAGATAAATCAATATGGCTTGTTTGTTGTGTTTAATTTTAATAAGATCAACAATATAATAATAGATAAAAAAAAAAGGAATTAAATTTGGAAGCGGATGGAACTGACATGGGGTTCACGATAGTATGCACTCGATTTGCAGACATTGGATGATTTCTAAACATTTCAAACTTCAAGTCTATTAAAAAAATAGCATGTAACATCTGTGGTCATTATGATTGAACTGACTGTAGTCACCGCAAATATTTTAGACTTTGTGTCTTATGAATGAAGTGATTACTATACTATAAGTACAATAGTTCTCTCGTGTTTTGTATGGACAGCTTTTATCATCGCGTGTTGTTCTGTACTTTTAATAACTAGACACAAGATAATACCTTATGATGTATAACTTATTTATTTAAAATGCATGCCTGATGGCAGGTACTGATAAGCAGAAAACTTGTACGGATTCCTTATTAATTTTCCTATCAACTAAATTCTGAAATCCGCTAAACTTTACGGAGCACATAAACTACATCTGCTTCATAAGAAGAAACGTGCATCCTTTTTCGACATCGCACATGCAGTTCAGAAGTACGTACATATATATTCTTTACAACATAAGCACTCCTTACATGTGCAACCCACCTCAACAAAGTTTATATTATTCAACAGATTAGCAGCACTGATTTATGTCCTTTTAATTGAATTAGACCAACGTTTTAAAGCAACTAGTGCCGATAAAAAGAATCGACGGCCAATGATGAACTAGATAATCCTATCGAAAACGGCTCTAATTGCATTTGTTTCGATTCGACAGTGCAAATAACATCAGTCCGAAGTCCGTATAAAAGTCCGTCAGAACCGACAAAATTTTGTCAGTAGGCACCGCGAAAGTGTCTAGGACGGTGTTTTGGAACCTAAAAATAAACTTTCCCCTCGATTGATAACCGACTAAAAAGTGATTGTAGTATTAAATTTACATAACTGTTTGTTCCTAACTTTATTTGTAACTTGTGTCCCACTTATCAAGAGTGAGAAAAATGCCTTTCCTAGAGCATCTCAGTGATAACTACACGGCAGTGCTACGACCCGAGGCGCGACTGTCGGCCGAAACCCGCTACCTCGGATGGAACGTTGCCCCCGAAGACCTGCCGCACATTCCAGAACACTGGCTCAAGTATCCGGAACCGGAAGCCTCGCTGCACTACCTGCTTGGGTTGTTGTATATTGCCTTCACGATATTCGCCCTGGTTGGAAATGGACTGGTCATTTGGGTTTTTTCATCGTAAGTTTAGATTTTGACCTACGTACGCGTTCCGTGTATCCAGAGAGTGCTAACCACTATGTTTGTGTCGCCGATTCTAATTGCAGCGCTAAATCACTACGGACACCGTCCAACGTATTCGTCGTGAATTTGGCGATATGTGACTTTCTGATGATGGTCAAAACGCCGATCTTCATCTACAATTCCTTCACCAGGGGTTTCACTACCGGCCATCTCGGATGTCAAATGTTTGCCTTCATTGGATCACTATCCGGTAAGTGACAGGATGATTTAGGTGTAATACATTTTTTACTACTCATAATCACAATGACAGCCCGTCATGGAACATAAATTCAATTTTCAAAAAATCCAAAATCTTTAACATTTTTGATTCGAATGTGCAGCGACCCGAATTGTCAGAACTATATGATTATTTGATTAGGCCAAAGATAATTTGTCTAAAGTAGATCAGCCCGGAACCAACTTTGAAATTTTGCTCGCATTTTCGTAGCCTAGCTCAACCTTTTTTCCACGAACATGAAGACAAATTTCAGAAGGGTGCTTTGATCAGAAATTGCATGATAATTTCTATTCTCATCCATTTCAGTTTGTCCAGTCTTCAAATCTACACAAATCAATGTTACCAACTGAAATGGTCGAGTTAATGAAGTCCAAATTAACGAAGATACCGAATCAGGTCCGCAAATCACCTGCCAGATCAAAAATGTTTCTTAGCTAATTCGGCCTTTTTCTTCATTCCAACATGCTTGGGAATGGAAAACTTTAACTTATCGCTAAAATACTCCCGTCCAGAATGGTAATGGAAGCTGGTCTTCTAGGCACGGAGGTAGTCTGAACATATAAATTGAAAAATAAGGGCCTTTTCAAGATTTTTCGGAAATCTTGTCATTCATTGCGACGCAACACGATTTGATGGGCAACTGCGTGTAAAGTTACCGGGAACGAGGTTTCGGATCGAGAGATTTATAGAAATCTGGAAAGTTGATGACAACAAAATACATACAATATTTGAACGGTTTTCAAATTTTTTGTTCCACCAGAAGTGGCCCCTAAAAAGGCCACACGCGTGTCCCTCGGGTTCGATTTGCTATCAAACCGCGAATTCTAGACCGATTTAAACAAGTCTAGCCTGAAATGAACGATAATTGTAAAAATCGAACGAACGCCGTTATAAAAAAATCAGCTACGATTTTCGTGGTTTTCAGCCTAAGTACTGTGTCGAAAATAAGTAATACACTATTTTTTCATTCAATTTCCAGAAACAAAAAAAAAGCATGTTTTATTCAAGCAAACGATTGATTAATCGATTGTACGAGATTTAACTTGGACATTGTGAAGCCGAATCCACATTTATGTATTCCTTCATGAATTTCCGAAACACTTTTCATCATATTCCGGACAAGTGTTTCATCACAGTTTTTGAACGCTTTAGCCCATTTTTTTTTAACTCCTGCATATTCCCAGTTTCTTTACCAGTCTTTTTAAAAATCTTCACAACCGGCAATTTGGTGGATTGACGTCATTCTCAACGAAATCAGAGAGTGGGTTCAGCGTAGTGCGCTGACGTTCAACAGTGGATGGAGATGGAGATGCTTCTCATATTATCGTTTCAGTTGAAAACCGAATGTATCGACTAAAATCGATTTTACTGTCGACAATCGATTTTACTGTCGATCCATACGTTGTACCTAATGTCGGAAGTAGCGCGTTGTATAAAGGGTGATACGGTCAAAATTTGTTCAAGGGAAAACGCGTGTAAATCGGTGAAATCGTTTATTTAATAAATCAAATTAAATTTCTTTTTCAAGTTCAATTAGTATAAAATTCAGGAAAAATATTCAGTTAGGCTTCCGCTTTTCCAAATCCGAATTGACGGGCCTTACGCTTGACCCCTGCCATCAGATTTTGTACAGCCACCTTGTCCACCTTCTTCGCCACAGAAAGCCAGTTTGCCTTGAACTGCTGCTCGTCCTTAGCAGTTTTTTTGGTCTTCTTTAGGTTCCGCTTGACAATAGCCCAGTATTTCTCAATTGGGCGGAGCTCTGGCGTGTTGGGAGGGTTCTTGTCCTTGGGAACCACCTGCACGTTGTTGGCGGCGTACCACTCCATGGCCTTTTTACCGTAATGGCAAGATGCCAAATCCGGCCAAAACAGTACGGAACAACCGTGTTTCTTCAGGAAAGGCAGCAGACGTTTATTCAAACACTCTTTCACGTAAATTTCTTGGTTGACAGTCCCGGAAGCTATGAAAATGCTGCTTTTCAAGCCACAGGTACAGATGGCTTGCCAAACCAGATATTTCTTTGCGAACTTTGACAGTTTCGTGTGCTTGAAAATATCTGCTACCTTTCCCCTTCCTTTTGCCGTATAAAACTCCTGTCCCGGAAGCTGCTTGTAGTCGGCTTTGACGTAGGTTTCGTCGTCCATTACCACGCAGTCAAACTTCGTCAGCACCGTCGTGCACAGCCTCCGGGATCGCGCTTTGGCCGTCGTATTTTGTTTATCATCGCGATTTGGAGTCACTACCTTCTTGTAAGTCGATAGTCCGGCTCGTTTTTTGGCTCGATACACGGTTGTAGACGATCCACCCAGCTTATTTGCGGCATCTCGGAGAGATAGGTTAGGGTTTCGCTTGAAACTACCGGCAACTCTCTTTGTCGTCTCAGCGGCTTCCGGTTTTCGATTTCCCCCCGATCCAGACTTCCTGGCTGTCGACAAACGTTCCCCAAACACTTTAATTACATTTGTAACGGTTGATTTGGCAACTTTTAGCGATTTTGCCAACTTTGCGTGCGAGTAGCTCGGATTTTCGCGATGCGCGAGCAAAATTTTGATACGCTGCTCTTCTTGCTTGGACGGCATTTTGACAACTGAAGAGTGAATTCCAAAATCAAAATAGGAGCAACATTCTACACACACACACCTTCAAAATGAGGGGTGTTCAGGTTTTTTAAATGCAAAATTGAAAGAAATACGTCAAGTTGATATTGACCAAATTTTGACAGTATCGCCCTTTAGCGCATCAGATACGCCATACAGCGCACTACTTCCGACATAAGGTATAACGTACAGAACGAGAGTAAAATCGATGGTCGCTAGTCGATAAATTTGGTTTTCAACTGAAACCTTAATATAAAGGCAGAAAGCTCCTCTACAGACACTTCGATCGATATATTACCGTTTCAGTTGAAAACCGAATTTATCGACTAGCGACAATTGATTTTACAGTCGATCCATACGTTGAACCTAATGCCGGAAGTAGCGCGCTGTATAGCGCATCAGATACGCCATACAGCGCACTACTTCCGACATTAGGTTTAACGTACAGAATGAGAGTAAAATAAACTGTCGCTAGTCGATAAATTCGGTTTTCAAGTGAAACCATAATATTTTGGCCTTTAGAGTAACGGTAGCGGCAGACTTCAAACCGCAGGAACGTATTGCTTGCCATGGCACCCTTTTCGATCGCATATCTTCACTTGAACCGACCTGTCTGTATTGCTGACATCCTGCCCAAAGCCGGCAGTATCATATTGTGGACCTGGAAGGAGTTTTTTAGCCCTCTTTCACATAGGTATCGTCGTCCACCAAAACGCATACAATTTTCGGGTCCTTGTTACAGCACGTTGCTTTTGTTCTGCCCTTTCTTTGGCAATTTTCTGCTTTTTAAAGGGCTCCAGGTTGTTCCGTTTCTTCATACGTTGGATCATGCCGACGCTCGTTCTCGCGTTATTGGTCAAATCACGTATCGACGATTTGTTCTTGCTTATTACAGATACCATTTTGGGGTTGGAAGATTTTGGTGGGAGAACCAGGTTTTCAGCCTCTTCCAGGCAGTTCATATTAGGAATAATGTTTCCTAAACTTGATAGATTTTACAATTGCGTGATGAATTCCAAAGCGACTCGCTAATTTTCGTTTGGTTCAGTTATGTGTCCAAAACCTTAATTTTCTCATAATTTTCAATACATAATGGAAAGGAGCAATTTAAACAGTTCCAGCAAGTAAACAAACGAAAAATGACAGCGAAACGCACAGCATGCTGTGATGATCACATTAAAATCATCACAAATATATGCGAGCAACGCAAATGCATGCGGATCAGTGCTTTAAATAGTCATTTCGACTCAATGAAATTCATTTACCGATAACTCGTTCCAGAAGCAGATTTTCAAAATACCATGTATGTGTTTATTTATTTGTTGTTGACATCAACAGGCTCAATGTGGCCCCAATGATGTTGAAAATAAATTAAGCTAAAGCGTAGGGTCAAATAATAAAATACATGTACATACATACGGTCATATAGTTCTTCAACACCGGAAAAACGTAGTAAAACGCCGACGCAGCATCTGTCGTGAAAGCTGAAAGTCGAACACAGGAGAGGCCCGGTTGAATACTCGCTGGAATCCACCGATGGGTGTCATGCTGCAGTTTGTACGGCGGAGAGGCCGTCTCAGCGGCATGTTGTTTCGAAGCGCTCTGGGTTGAACGTTAACATTTATTTGCTCCAGGATTGTAGAGCAGTCATTCTGCCCTGTAACGTATCTGCAATGAAAAGCATCCTCGAGGTTTCTCTTCTGCTACGGAGAAGCTCCAGATCGATCAGCTCGCAACGATTTCCATAGCTGGGCAGATGAAACGGGTCCCTCCACGGCAGGTTCCTTAGAGAAAATCGAAGAAAGCGTCGTTGAACGGACTCGACAATCTCAGCACCATTGTTGTAATTTGGGTTCCAAACCGTAGAACAGTACTCCAGTGTGGATCGCACTAGCGAACAGTACAGTTATTTGAGGCAGTAGATTTCCGAGAAATTCTTTGCTATCCTGAAGATAAAGCCCAATGTCCTCGACGCCTTATGAACCACCTACGATATATTATTGTTCGAGTCTGTAGGTAAATATGATCGGTTCTTTCCTCCGAGAAAACGTTATTACCGAACACTTTGCAGGGTTAACTACCATTCTGTTTAAACTGCACCAGCTGGCGAAAGCTTCGAATTGACGTTGGAAAAAGATGCAGTCATCGGTCGCACGAATCCGAAAGTAGATTTTAAGATCATCTGCATACGATAGTCGTGGGCCTTCGATGACCAAATTCACATCGTTGAAATAAAGTAGGAAGATCAACGGTATCCTTGAGGTATCCCTGACGTGGCTGAATGAATTTGTAGAATTCGCCAGGGGGCTGCATTTTCTTGAAACACCATGTACAGAAATTCAGCTTCTGGAACAAGTTATCGGTAAACTAATCCAACTGAGTCGAAATGATTATTTGCAGCACTGATTTGGATAGCTTACTTACGATACTATCTACATATATAATTTGCTCTAGAGATATCGGAAGTATGGCTTGATGCATTTCCAATTTCAAAAAAGTTTCGAAACTCATTCGTTGGCGCCATCAATGGCTTCCAGCTTCACCTTAGCTGTTGGTACCTACTCTACTGGGTTCTTCGAAAAGTCGAACTTTTCGAATGTTTCGGGTTAACGAAACTGATATCATTTGCATATCGGTACTACAACGCACTTCCAGATTTGGAAATATAAAATTTCTAAACCAGGCACGTATTTAATTGAAAACAGGATTTGTGTTATATATTTATAATCAGGTTGATCTCACCAATGGTCTCCTCCAAAATAATACTAGCTTGTTCACGACCATCCATCGTGCGATTGAATGAATGGTAAAATTCGCTTCTGAAGAAGCTTCTCCTTGTATGCCTGCCCATTGAGAGTCGCTCCAGTGATGAAAACCTTCGTTTTCTTTCCACAACTGCAGATGCCTTGCCATATCATCTACTTGTGATCAAACTTGTCTACATAGACAAATTTGAGTCTACCTGGAGCATTACCCTTGCTTTTCGAAAGGTAAGATTTGCGTCCCGGGATTCCTACAAAGTCCATTTTAACATATGTTTTATCGTCCATCAAAATGCATCCGTTGTATTGCATCAGAACTTGCTCGTACAGCATTCTTGCACGGCGTTTGGCAACCAGGTTCTGTTTCAGGATCCTGTTAGGCATGGTACGACTGGAAACCTTCACGCCAACAGATCCGTCGAACGGTACTGTACGGCGCAGGGAACCTTTTCGTCAAATCACTTAAGGAAATCCCAAGATTGTTCCGGACTGCTCTACGGACTTTCACTCATAGTTTCTTTGTTTCGCAGCAGTAGTGTTTCCCGGTAATGTTTTAGTACGGTATTAACAGTTGATTTTGGGAATTTAAGATTCTTTGCGAGCACCTCCTGACCACGTCAGATTTTCAAAATGAGTGTTCCAAATTTGTCACCGTCCATCTTTGATAACTTTTGAACGTGTTCATCACTAATTAAACAAACCTTCCGGATCACTGGCTTCCGTCACCGTCCATCTTTGATAACTTTTGAACGTGTTCATCACTAATTAAACAAACCTTCCGGATTAATGGCTTCTCGTTACGGCTAATAGAGGCGCCGCAGTAATTAAAAAGAAGTGGCGAATTACCAAGTGGATCATCTTTATCAAGTGGAAATAAAACCATTGTTTGGTGTGATAATTTTGATCGAGCCTTTAAAAGAAGCCTTTTCCTTTCATTTATCCTTTTAACACTCCGTTCGCACTACAACCTATATTACGTGATATAGAGTATCTTGATATCAAATGCCATGCACATTAATTTCAGTTAAAACTAGATGCATAGATGCTGATATCAAGATACTCTACTATATATCACGTAATATAGGTTGTAGTGCGAACGGGGTATAAATCCGTTATAATTGCTTATGCTTCGACAGATACGCGTATTTATCATGAATTTTCTGACCAAAGCACACATCTGACATCTGTAACCATATCTGTCATGCAAATCGATAAGCCAAGCCACGCGTACGAAACACCTGTGTTGGTTCGTGTCTGATCCACTAAGAACAAATAAAATTTATCTAGATAACATATTGCAATTGACGGGGCTTCAGATAGCTTAGTCCGTAAGAGCATGGTTCACCAAGCCGAAGGCGGTGAGATCGATTCCCGGTCCGGTAGGCGGAATCTTTCGAGTTGGAAATTTTCTCAACTTTCCTGAGCATAGAGAATTGTTGCTGGTATTATTGTGCTTGCCATACATTATACAAATTCATGCATTGGGGCTGGCATAGAACAAGTGGGATACCAACAGGGAATACTCTATTTGATCTCAACAGGAAAAAAAAATTACAGTCAATTGGCTTTTCAATTTGCTCTTACTAATACTATGATGAGTTTTAAATTTGATATCATAGAAAAAAATGTTTGCTATCAATTTTGATCTTTCAACCATTGAAACGACCAAAACGACAGTAACTTGAATACTCATTACCAGCAACATTACAACACCATATTTAGTTTTCTATTTGATCTCAGACTCTACTCGAGATACGATGTTTATATCGTGTTGGAGGTTAGGCTTGCTGAGATGTTGTTCACGTACGCACACAGAAAAAAAAACCTTGTAGTAGAAACTACCATTTTACCCGACTATGCCTATCTTTAAAACTACTATGAAATTTCAGTCAAATTTACTACGTTTATGGTAAAACCTTCAACATTTGTGGTATATTTGACAGACTTCATATTGATATCAACCGCAACGTGGTTGATCTAATCGCAGACATGGTAAAATCAAGGGTTAAATTAAGCGCAAACACCAAAAATTTTCACCTGACTATAAATGCGATTGATTTTACCATGCCTGCGATTAGATCCACCATGGTGCGGTTGATTACACTATGAGGTTGGTCAAATATACCACAAATGTTGAAGGTTGTACCATAAACGTAGTAAATTTGACTGAAATTTCATGGTAGTTTTGAAAATAGGCATAGTCGGGTAAAATGGTAGTTTTTACTACAAGATTTTTTTCTGTGTAGGCTTGTCAAAGTCAATTAGAAGAAGAATTTCTACATGTAAAAAAAATCCGCTGCATAAACTACCATCTCAAGGGTTAAATTACACAAAACAAAAAAATTCCCCCCACACCTAAATTCTTTTAATTTAACCATGAAAAGGATAATAAAAACATAAGGCCGGACAAAAGAACAAAAAATGTAAAAGGTACACCAAAAACCAAATAAATTTAACTTAAATTTCATGGTAGTTTTGAAAATAGGCATAGTCGGGTGAAATGGTAGTTTTTACTGTAAGTTTTTTTTTCAGAGTAAGTTTTTGAACAGTTGGATAGCTGCACATTTGTATAGAACGTTATCGATTTTCGACCAAAAATTGGATTAAAGTTTCATATCAGTTCGTTGGTAGTTGAATTGTGTTTTCAGAAAACAACCTTTTTTGAAAAAAAAATTAATGCTTCGATATAACTTACAATTTGAAGTAACATAATTTTTTTTAAATCGAAATGTAAGTTATATCGAACTTATCAAACCACCTCACGCTTATAAAATTTTATTTCTTAATCTCACAGGTATCGGTGCTGGGGCAACAAACGCCTGTATCGCATATGACAGGTAATTATTCTTATATTTGCTTGGCTTTTCTTCTTCTTTTCATAAGTTAGGAAATTGGTCTGCACTTGAGCGAACACCGTTATCATTGAATCAAACGATTTCAAGCAAAAATACGTGTTTTTAAATTCTAACCAGGGGATCTTTTAAATGTTGGTGTTAAGCAAACCGCGGTATGTTATTCTACCATGTTCCAAAGTTCATGAAATATTTTCTGAGCCATCTATAATCTCTCTGAGATTCTTTACTTCTCAATTGTTTGCTAATTAAGCTAACTCACATAATTAAAAAGATCCAAGTCAACATTTCTATAAACCAGCCATATCGGCAATTCCTTACCTACCTATGCTGATCCAACTTTCCATTAGGACGTCACCTGCGTTACAATATTTTGCCACTAAACTCTGATGAGAGCTGCTAGTCTCCAATTCCACGAGTGCCCCACACTTCGAAGATCTTGCTCCACTCGATCTAACCATTGCTGCGCATCTATGTGTCTTGTTTCGGTCGTATTCGAGGGAAACGCCATTTTTGCGGGATTGTTGTCCGGCATTCTTACAACATACCTGTAGTATAAAGAGTATGTATGAAAGAAATGTTAAGATTCTTTTTAGGATTTGAAGAGTATTAATTTACCAACGCAATCGAATACAATAAAATCACGACAATACCCTACTCATTGTGCCCGTCCAGCTTAAGCAAATTACAGGATACAGTCTTCGCCATACAGTCAACCATCAATATGAAACTAGCAATTTGAAATTGGTTCACTATTGTAGAACACCCTGGTCCAAAGCACAACAGTCTGTATCTTGCAATACATTCTTATGGCTGGCCCACAATTGATACGTTCCGGATGCGTTTGCGTAAATTTGACAGTTTTCCGATAGGTTTTCTGTCAAATTTACGTCAACGGAACGCAAACGTACCTATTGTGGGTGACCCTTTACGCTTTTCGGTACTACAGGGTGCGGCAGAAAATAATGCGAAAATTTGTCCTATTTCTTTCAAATCCCATTTTCAACTAATTCAAGCAATAATATCAGCATTTTTGAGTGCAGTTATCTTTATAAAGTCCATTTAAACAAATTTATTCAATGTGTCCTCCATTTTTATTAATAACATCCTCGAGCCGACGCCGGAAGCCAGAGCATGCCTTTCGGACGTAGTCCTCCGACATTGACTGTCATGTGCGTGTTATGGTTGACTTCAGGGTTTTCACACTAGGGTGTGATGTTTTGCAGGCTCGTGCTTCAACATATGCCCAAATCGAATAATCCAACGGATTAAGATCTGGACTGCTAGGGGGCCACAAATCCTTCGGCCAAAACTTCATGTTATCGTTCAACCATTGTTGGGTTCGATTAGACGTGTGACACGACGCTCCATCCTGCTGTAGGACAACGTTTTGGTCCTCGCAGAAGTTGGCCTTCACCCAGGGAAGCACCCGGGGGAAAATAATTAAGCTTTGGACCGATGTGCTGGTACTTCCTGAGCCAAAAACTATATCCATTTTCATCATGACTCTCCAGCCCCTGATAGAGTAGCGTCTGCTCGTGGTTCGTTATTCTCCTCCATACGCCGTTTTTACATACACCGACAAAGATGGTCCTAAGCATACCAGGGGCTGGATAGTCATGATGAAAATGGATATAGTTTTTGGCTCAGGAAGTACCAGCACATTGAACACAACGAACAAGCCCTCAAAATAACACAGCGAATGTATTGCAAGGTGTAAGATACAAGGTGTATTTGGGACCAATCGAGTTCTGAAGCAGTGAACCAATTTAAATCACTAGTTTCCTATTAGTTGTTAAGCATACGTCGTTTGAAAAGTGTTGCAACTCTTCCTCGAGAATTATCCACGTCTCAATCCGTGGAGACCTACCGGTCTTATCAGCGTATTGTGCATGACGTTAATACGGGGGTGAAGTTTACCAGACCTCAGGATCTTGAGGAGTCCACAGTTAGTACGATTTCCGTCAATATTGCACCTCTGAATTTCTTTGCTGTAGTTGTTATCCGACTTCACCATTGATCCGAGGAACACAAATTCATCCACCACCTCGAGCTAATCTCCGCCAATTCTCATAGTTCGGCAAATACAAACTCTATAACGCTCGGTTTCTTCTGATTACAGATAAAGCCTGTCCACTTTAAACTTCGGACACTAAGATAATTTCAGCAACAAAAAAATGTAGACATAGTTCAACAAAACCGTTTGTTTATTTCAGTATAATAGAGTTATATATACAGTAAAAACAGTTGGTTGAGATGTTAATCCTTCTTTCTGTAAAACTATCGAACTTTCTCGGGTACACCCGCCATCAGATTCCATACAGTATTCTCAGAGCACAAAGTTAGGCAAGAACTCGGTATAAAGCTCCTTAGCACGACTTTTTACAGTGAAATTTTGATTGTCCTTACGGTTGAGCACTTTTTGCACTTTGTACGCCTTCATTCAATGTCTCTGCTTTACTGTTTACACATATGATTTTGATTTTCCAACGTTGCGAGCAAAATTTCGCATTTCGGGTTTTTTTTCTCAATAATGGCTACACCCTTCTTGTTCATTTGTCGAAAGCATACTTTTCTGTTTGTTCCGCTTCCAACCTTCCGATCCACAGTCAAGCGCTAGTCAAACAATTTGCAAACACTAAATACGGTACTTTTAGGTAGTTTTAGTTTCTTGGCAAGACCGCGTACCGACCACGTCGGATTTTGCTGCCGTTCTTTCGCACTTCCACTTGATTCGACGCCATTTCACCAAATGCAACAAGAATCTGAACTGCAAAATAGCAACCAAAATAGATAACCACCCCCGAGCAGGAACGAATAACTTGATAACTGGCCTTGGTATTTAAGAGCTCAGACTAAAGGGTAAATTCCTGAGGATAATACCATAAAATTGTTCCCACAACGTTATGTGAATACCAAATTGAGGTAAGACAATACCAAAATAGTACCTCTCAGGAATTCCCAGGTATTCGAAATAACAAGTTTTGATATTCGAGAGATATTTTGCTTGTAATTCTTAGGTATTTTGTATAGCCCTCTCCATGGCTGGATTTTGTACCTGGACGCTGGTGGGAGGGCCAAATCTCAGGTTAATGATGCATTGGAGCTAGCTGATTTATGATAGATGTCGCTAGGTCATGTCATTGTATGACCTTCTTCTCTAATGAACCATTCATGGGAGAGCCAAAGGTCCAGCCACACAAAGTAGTGATAATATCACACTCGCTCCTCTTTCTATTTAATAGCCGCGTCGTAGCACGCAAGTATACAGGCACTAAAGTTGAGTGTGATATTGGCGGGTTGGGCCGCAAATCACTAAAAATTTAATCATAGATAGATTTATTCAATTTTGAAAACGTTTAATATTCAATTTGGGGTGGAAGTTTGAACTGTGTCCTAGAATTTCCTATGCAGTGGGCTTCCAGACTGTGGCCATAAGTGTTGTGGTTTTGTGGAATGCGGAAGGCTCGTTTAGGAACTCAGAGTATCGTATCACTGGGGTTTGTCATAGGAGGGTTTGTTCAGAATGAAAGAGGTGTGCTACCGGCGGGCTTTGCCGCAATTTACTCTTAGACGAGGCTAGAAACAGTTTGTAGACGCCTGACATCAAGTAGTTAAGGGACACGACAGGAGGTCCACTTTTCATTGGCGTGGCAATTCTTTCATTGTTGTTTATTCATTGATTGTCATTAACTAAACACCAAGTATACCTTAATTGCAATTATAATTCTTATTCTAATATTAATTATAATTTAAATATGTGCGGTATACGACAGCCGACTTTCAAATTATTGCACATCATAGAGAGATGTTACTTTGATATAGCAACTAGTAGCGTAAAAACCATCATGAAATTTACAGTGGCATCTCAAAAAGCCTGGTCACATTGATTCGAACTATAGCGAATGGCTCTCTCTATCTTTTCAGGATTTGCCGTATATCATTGTAATGCGGAATTGTAAATTAACAATTTTATGATCTTCTTTTTACAGTATTTTTACCCGTCCAAAACGCCCTACCTTAACCCCCTACCCTAACCTATCCTTGTTCCTTCCCATGGAGTTCATGTGGTCTGAATAGACAGTTCGCCATTACCCGTCCTCCATCATCGGCTTTGGACTGACTTGCGCTCTTATTGCCCCACCAAATGCTGCAAAATGAAAATGAAAATGAAATTCTTAGGTATTTTGTATAGGTATTTTACCTCGTAATCTGAGCTCTTTAATACCAAGGCCAGTTATCAATATCAAAATTAGGTATTCATATGTTGTTGTCTCCTGCTCGGGTCCCTACACGTAATTACCGTCGATCCTTTCAAGGAAACGTCCATGATCATTACACTGTCGAACTTGCAGACTCAAGAAACAAGGAAAGAATGCGGTTAAGGTGAATTGCTCCTCCGTGTATTTTTCCTATTTTTTTTTTGTCTCTCTCTCTCGCAAATTTACCTTTCTATTTCAAATTGATAAATTTCGTGAATGAACATCGAATCGAACTACATCAGATTGCTCACAGCAAGTAAGCATACAAACTGATGTGATTAAATATCCAATATCTAGTACAGATTCTGAGTTATATCAATTCTAAATTTTGAGGTAATGACTGCCGTCGAGAATGCTTCTGCGTAAGCGCTTAATTCCCAAGAAATTGAGAGACTTACAATTTCATGTTCCGAGCGTCCAATCGAAAGACCGTTTTCGTTGCACGGGTCTATGCCGATTGTTTTGGTCCGTATGCACGTTGTTTACTTGCATACTATTGATTATTTCGGTCGGCCTGTAAGGCTGTTTCGCCAGGTGACCATAGGGCACCGCACTGTTTAGAGTACCTCGCCGGCACGAGGACGACGATCCTAACATGGAGAACAGACGCCGTTCTGAGCAGCCCTGAGACGCTCAGGTATGCAGTACCCTTCGAATAGATCTGCCCCCTCTTTTCAGTCAGCATACGATCAAGGTCTCACCGGGGATGGTTACTCGTACACCAGTCGGCACCACCGGGAGGTAGGGATATGTTATACTTGCTGGTACGCATTTTCTAATCATTTACGAACAATTAACTTCTATCTTCATAATATTACGCCGGTCCGAATCATCTTGAAAATCATATCAGCTTTATTTAACTGCGTCCAAGCCTTCCGAGCTGTTTTTGCATCATGAACATAGTTTGGCTAAATTTCTCTACCAACTAATCGATTGATTCAAATTCGGCATTTCTATCCGTTACTCTGGGGCCTTTGTGAAATATGTCTGGTTACGAATAAATACGAATACTCTCTATGATTTCTGTAACATCTCTCTGACAGCAAAAATCATCAGCCTACTATGACCGTGTCAGTTTCCTCTATTACAACAAAAGCTACATTGTACTGCAATCATTTACTTGCGGGTACTTCCGGTAGTTTCCGTGGGACTACTAGCTTAGTCAGTAAAGGCGTAGCTATAAAGCAACATCATGGTGAAGGTGGCTGGGTTCGATTTCCAGTCAGGTGTAGGAATTATTCGTGAACGAAACTCGACTCCCTGGGTATAAGGTTTGATTGTACGTGCCACACAATCATTCTAGGTAATAAAAAAATGGTACCTGGTATCGAAAGCTCTCAATTAATAACTATAGAAGCGCATCACTATGCAAGCAATAAGCTGTGAAAGCAAAAACTTGAAATGCTGACACAGAAGAAAGAAAACTTGATGTATTATTGCATTGTGAGTACAAACTAACAATCCTGATTACAAAATTCCTATATTCGGTGTATCAATTTTAAATTAGGATTAACTTACCAAACATAATAATAAAATCGGTTTCGTGTAAACAGTCATTATTGTCCAGCACAAGAATTTTCTTATAGGTACGATGCATTTTCCTATGTGAATAGCGGTCTGATTATTTTCAATTTGTCTCTCTTCCCTCCCAACAGGTACAACACCATTGCCCGACCTTTCGAAGGCAAGCTGACCCATACGAAAGCCATCTTCATCACCTTCTTGGTGTGGGCATACACCATTCCATGGGCCGTTCTTCCGCTACTGGAAATATGGGGACGCTTCGTGCCTGGTAAGTGTCTCTCTATCAAGTTAGGTGCATCTGAAACAATTCAAGCGGATATTTCGGACCGTCAATAGTCTCTGCCGAGCGTACGGCGGTTGTTTAGATGTTCTCAATAAAATTTGTTTATTGACTGAAAATGTTACATCCTGACACTACTAGCTATAACACACGCGACTTTGAAAACTTTGCATTTCGTGTTTGTCCATCATCTCTGCCCCGCGCCGCAAAGATAATAAGAACTGGGCCGCTATTCGGTACCGAATTTCTTACAAAGATTTTAATGTAAAAGGTGACTGTTTAAAAACGATGCCGTATGTCAATGCAATTCGTTCCTACTACAATTTCACTGATTAATTCGAACAATTGTGTATCATATACATGAATGCTACTACATGTTGTGTGCTTGTGTGTTTGTGGTGTATGTTTGTTTACATGACGATAAATTAGTTTAATGTATATTATTTTTAAAGTAATGAAAGTCAACAGAAAAAAATAGGGAGCGAACCATCTTAGACTACGGAAATAGTTACGTTAATTCCGAGGTTCCCATTGTCCGCAAACAGTTGCGCGATTGAGGTATCGAACACCAGACAGTCCGAGTTGAGGATTGCGCTAGCCACTCCTTCGTGGATGGATCGTGGCATTGCTTCCCACGTCAACCGACGCCGATTTCCGTTCAGTTCCAACCGGTATGCAAAGTTCTCCGCTTCCTTACGAGATCCGATCAATTGGACGATCGCATAGAACTGCTGATGTCCGTCGTATTTTTCCTGCTTTTCCAGCACCAGCATAAAGTGGTGCCCAAAGCAGGACTGCATCATGACCCAATCGACCGCACCCGGAAGATTGATATCGGTGGCAAGGAAAACAATATCCTCGCCCTGAAGTGTGGTAATGCTTTTGTGAGACATCATTAAATGTGGCATTACGTAGTCGAGCGACCCTTGCCATTTGCAGGATGCTCCGGGACAAGGGCAGAGATACGGACGAAACTCGCAGGCTTCTTCGTGTTCGGCTTTCTCGGTGTACACCAAAGAGACGGTGCAACCGTGATTTGAATGTTTGCAGGGAAATTTTACATTTGAGGCAACCTTCTCCATTGCCAAGTTGCGTATGTTACCTAGAGATCCGCGGCATGTGGGACAGCAGGTTAATTTCGAACGGCAACTTGTGCACACCAAATGGCCACTTTGGCACTGTAGAATCGGCGGTAGCACGTAATCAAAACAAACCGGACACTCAAACAATGAGGCCAAATCTGCGGATATTCCATTGTCTCCTGCGCCAACAGACGAAATTGAGGAATTTGAAGAAGACGAACCAGTTACCTCTCGCCTTTTCGGGTTGGTTATTTTATTCGACATTTTCTTCTACTGCAGCAGCTCGGTTAGCAGAGTGACTGGTGACAGTGTTCTACGCAAGCCACGAAACCCGAAAAATCGAATCAGAGAAAGAAAAGCCACCACAACCACCTACAGTTACTCGTAATCAAAATTGATTTTGATTAGAAAAGCTAATTACTCCTTAGCTGCTGGTACGCTGGTGTTCCGCCACCTCCCTCTCCGACAATTGCTTATGTTAGGTCACTCCTCTAGCAAAAACAGTCGTCACTATCGGATTTCCATCACTGCCTGTTAGGCGAAGTGTTCGGCCATATCACAAAGCCTGTAGAAACGAACAATAGAAAAGTTTAATCCATCAGTACCAGGATTTCTGCGCACGGAAGCGGAACGTGGAAAAGATCTACCCACTGCTCGTTTATCAAAAGTGTTTTTCCTTTCCTTGATGGCTCGCTGATCCTCGGGTAGAGTACTTTATTGTGTGTAATGTTTTTTTTTTCACAATCACCTTCACTAAACTGCTGCTGCTTGCTCGCTAACTGGGTGACTGATGACGCACACACACCCTCTCACTTACGCCATCTCGCACAAAGCCCCGACTAAAAATACAAACGAAGATTAATGAATGTCGACTTCGATAGAGCTGGAAAATAAAATTAATAGGGTTTGTTAAAGGTACACAAGATATCTGCATTAAAAATGGAATCGAAATCCAAAATTTCAATATCTTTTGTGAACTGGTAACTTTTAAATTATTTTAATAAAAGCAAAATTACACTTTATATAAGAGGGCTTTGTACAGAAGCGGGCTGTCAACTAGTAAACGAAGTGGGATTAAAAAAATCATTCTAGGGTTTTTATTCATTAGCGCGAATCTACAATTGAGAGACTCTCTCTTGCCTCGTTCTCTTTCCTTAATTACAGTGCCATTATAAAACCAACAATAAAACTATGGATTGATTTTTTTTACACAGATCACAAGATAAGAGTGCTGGCTAGCATATTGGGCAAACATCCAAACGAAAAATGTGGAAATGATTTAGCTATTGGTGAAAGAGAAAGTAAACAGACCCTAATACATTTCGTATGGTTATTTTTCTTAACGACCTATTTGGGGCATCATCCAAACCATTAAAGAAATGGTTGGAGGATTTGGGATATCGTTCGTTTAAGGTAATTTTTTATCAGGGGAGAGAGTCTCTCAATTCGCCCTAATGAAAAAAAACAGCATTGTTCTTAAATTCGTCGATATTAAAGCTATACAGCCATTCAAACATGAATCTAAGCGTGTGTGAAATTCCATAACCGTCATTTTAAAAGAAATTATTAACAATAAGCAACTAGGAAATTTGTCAGTTTTGTTGCCGCTGTGTGGCATCTCATTGCACGTTTAAATATCGGGTAGCGTTTGGCGAACGTCGGCATGATATTTTGACATGCTTACAGATTCCACAACTCCTCACAATAGTGGACACCTCGACTAAGTGAACTACGTGGTGTTAGTGAAAAAAGGATTGCTTACACAAAAACATCGATTTATTTTGTTCTTGCTTAAACCACAGACAACAGACATCCAGGCTTGAACAATTTAACGTAGGACTAAGTTTCTCTTTTCTATACCGGGTTTCAATCCAAAATTTAAAAAAATGACAGCGTTACGCAAAAGTGAAAGGTTTTTGAACGCTAATTACTCTCGTTTGACTGAACAGAATGACTTCATTTATATGCCATTTGATCAGAAAAACTCACAATGCATTGCATTGAAATTTGAAAAATGGTCCATTAGTATAAGTAGTTCAATTACTCAATTTAAAGTGACATACTTTTGCTGCCATACAAATTTGCATATCAACAGGTTGGAAAATTTGTGTTCCCTAACACGGTCAGATAAAGGGTAGCAAATGCCTTCTTCTTATTCAAAATAACTTTGCATTCTCGCTGGTGTCTGATTTTTCAATTCTGGCCCGTCCCCTATTATTGAATTTGCTTCGTTCTGCGTCTTCGTGACTCCCTTCTTTCTTGGCTATGCTATTAACGCTAGTATATATTGCGACATACGGACCAAATTGAGTCAGTGTACGACAGCTTCTCTGAGCTGCTGGTTGGTACGAGGCTTTGTCGGCCTTCCACAGTCCGCCCAGTTGTGGTATGGGAGACAGAGCAATGTCGAATTACTACTGCAATGATGGTAATTTCGCTCCACGACAAACCGCAAGGGTAGCAGACGATGCTTCTGACAACAAGACGTTCAGAGTCATCTCAAGTTTCTTGCCGTCGGAAACGACGAGTGTAAAAATTATTATCCGGAGTGAATATATCACTTTCTGGCGTCCCAAGTAAACCTGAAAAAGGAATTAATTTCCAATCGTACACTTCCTGTCAGGAGATATTTACGAAGAAGAAGAAATGGGAGCATGAGGCAGTACAGACTGCGAAAGAAACTTATGAAGGATACTAATGGCGCCAGTGCTGATGCTGGCTCGGGTATGAGTTCATTACTATTAGTAATAAATTAAAAATAACAACACGTCAGTTCGAAGAGTTGGATTTAAGGAGTTATTCGATTATACAACCACGTGTAAACCCACATACTGAAATTATAACATTTCAATACTAACCAACCATATGTGTGAATTAGATGATACCATTATTACTATACACCTACGCGGTCCTACGTGAACCTCACGGTTATATCAACAATCAATGTGCACTAGCATCAATCAACTAGCAATTTGAAATTGGTTCACTGTTGTAGAACCCCTTGGTCCGAAGTACACCTTCCAGTCTGCACCTTGCAATACACTCTTGCGCTTTTCGGTACCTATTGATACAAGTATCTTTGTTTTTGTTTTGATTCGCTATGTTATTTTGACAGAATATTTGAGAGTGTATTAGTGTGAGTTACGGTCTTAGGGGCGAATCATTAAGCTTAGAACCGAGCTTGGGACCGGTGTGCTAGTACTTCCTGAGCCAAAAATTTTTTCGTTTTCTTCATGACTACCCACCCGCTGGTTATATCCTGGATATAACCTACCTCTAATTTTTTTTCCAATTTACTGTGTAATTTTTTTAAAACAAACCGTTGGAAAATCAACAGCGTCTAGTCTAGGTTTCACCACACTGAAATTGACAGACTATCAAATCTCGAGGAGGGCAAGTGGCGCCATCAACATACGATTCACCAAAACTAACGGAAACGAACTGAAATTTTAAAATCACAGTTACAAAAATTTTACACACGGAGGGCACTCCAGCTTGGATGTCTGTTCTCTGTGCTTGAATGTCTGTCTGCGTTAAAGCCTACACACTTAATTATTTTTACCGGCCTCAGTTAAAAAAATTCCGATTTCTCAACAGCTGAGCTCTCGATGGCCACCTCGGTAATCAATTTCAACTACCGATTCCTCGGTACTGCTTTTACTGTCTGAATTACTAACCTTTTATGCAGATGAAAAGGAGGGCAAACTTCGTAACGTTAGTAACGCCTGCCCATGTAATCTAAATGGGGCTGTCACTTTTCCTCGCGGAATAATATTCTGTTCGATTATTCCGCAAGGAAAACTTACATTTCGCCCATTCTGGGGCAGTTGTCCAAGTTACTTCGGTGGAAATGGTAAAAATTACTTCAGGTCTTTACTTGCCAGCTGCATACTAGGCTTAACTGAACAATCCTTAAAAAAGCCGAACATTTTGCTACACCAACATATTCAATTACCGAGAAAATTAGCATAGACTAACTCTAAGACCAGTAGGTCCCGAACAAGTCCCAAGCTTAATAATGCGCTCCTTATAATGAACTCACTCGAACACACTCTCAAATGTTCTGTCAAAATAACACAGAAAATCAAAACAAAGGCGCAAATATGTAAAGTTAGGTGCAGGCTTCAAGGTGTACCTCGGACCAAGGGGTTCTACAACAGTGAACCAATTTCAAATCGCTAGTTGCATATTGATTGTTGATATTAGCATTGTGTTAGCAGTATTTTTTGTAATTTAGTACCGGCAAATACGCAAAATGAATACGAAATATCTGTAAAATCAAATACCGAACAACATGGTAAAATAGAACCCCCAATTTTTTGCGGTGATAATAAAAAAAATAAGTTTACAGGCTAGACACTTGTTCTGAGTTCTATTTTTATTCTCTCCAATAAATTCCATCAAAACATACAAAAAAAAATTTATTCAAAATGCAAGTTAAATCACAAAATTTTCAAATTAATCATTTGAAACCATTCTCTGGATCGATCAGAAAAACTTTTCATCGGTGGTGGACAACTCACCAATGTTCATTACGACTGCAAAAATGAAGAAATAGAACTGTTTGTTCGCCAACCGCTTATTTCGCCTATTTTTTGAAAGTTAATCTTCTGCGTTCATTGATAAGACATTTTATAGTAGACCTTCGGTAACACCATAGACTAACTCTAAGACCAGTAGGTCCTGAACAAATACGATTTTTTTCTTGGCTCAGTCAGTACTAGCACATCGGTCCCAAGCTTAATAATACGCCCCTAATAATGAACTCACACGAACACACTCTCAAATATTCTGTCAAAATAACACAGCAAATCAAAACAAAGGCGCAAATATGTCTAGTTGGGTGCTGGCTTCAAGGTGTTCTTCGGACCAAGGGGTTCTACAACAGTGAACCAATTTCAAATCGCTAGTTGCATATTGATTGTTGGTAACACCACGTATATTTAATATTTCTGCCACCAGATAACTTTTTCGGAGGCTTTTGGTGCAACATAAATCCAATTTTAAGTAATAATTCGCTATAATTTACTGATACTCACACGTTCTAGTGACCTCAAGATGGTTCTATGAAAATCCAAAATATCAACAAAAACGGTTCAATAGTTGTAGGATCTGATGTTGATTTACGACTTGCAGATTACATGGTAGCTTTCATTTCAACTATGTTAAACAACAAAGATTTGTTTGCTTAAATACACTTTCGTTGAGAGGCTCGGTTTTTGGGTCATGCCTCAATTAAAAAGCACTTAGATTTAAAATACACCAATTGACCTTATGTGTTTTATAATACACATTATGCGTATAATTTTGGTAATCATTTGAAAATGTTTAAGCTATATTTGAATCCTACGTACATCAAAAAACATATTCCCTGCGCAGAAGCATTTTAAGAAATCAAACCAGTTGGTTGGGTCGAGATGGTGACTCAATCAGCGGATTGTTACTGTAACAAATTACTTTGAGTTTGTCATAAGAATATCATATGAAAGTAAGCGTTCCTTAAAAAAATCTATAAGAATATTATACGCATAAAAACCTTATAATAATTCACTTTCTTCATCGTTCACAGAGGGCTACCTAACAGCGTGTACCTTCGATTATCTGACTCAGACCTTCGACAACCGGATGTTCGTCGGTACAATATTCGTATTCAGTTACGTGCTGCCGATGAGCCTGATCATTTACTACTACAGCCAAATTGTGAGCCACGTTGTCAACCACGAGAAGGCGCTTCGCGAACAAGCCAAGAAGATGAACGTGGAATCGTTGCGCTCGAATCAAAACCAAGCCAACACTTCGGTGGAAGTTCGAATCGCTAAGGCAGCTATAACGGTTTGCTTCCTGTTTGTGGCATCGTGGACACCGTACGCCGTGCTAGCCCTCATTGGTGCTTTCGGTGACAAGAGCTTGCTGACACCGGGAGTAACCATGTTCCCAGCCTGTGCATGCAAGTTTGTCGCTTGTCTAGATCCATATGTGTACGCCATCAGTCACCCAAGGTATCGTGTGGAGCTTCAGAAGAGGCTTCCCTGGTTGGCGATCACAGAATCGATTCCATCGGATACCGCTTCCACCGTTACTGAAGCATCCACAACCAACACGTCAGGACCAGTATCCTCTTAAACTACTGTTGTTATGATTTAACTTAGATAATGCTGTTCTTTAGCAATATAAGATGGACTCACCGATGACAACCAAAGCTATGTTTAACGGAATTTGATGTGGGACAACTTTTGTTGAGTAATTATGTTCAAAGCAAACAATGATTGAAGCGAATAAAAATAAATTCAATGCAATTAAAAAATATTCAAAACGTTTTCTTGTGAACAGACTAAAGAAATCCTGCTTAGAGTCCCCCTCTTCCCATTCCTGTGTGAATTATTCATGACTATTCTAGAAAATATTCTAAAGAATACTAGCGACTAGATATCCGTGAGGGAAATGAATATAGTTTTTGGTTCAGGAAGTACCAGCACATCGGTCCCAAACTTAATGAATCGCAACCAAAACATAACTCACATCGAAGAGCCCCTCAAATATTCTGTCAAAACATCATCAAATCAAAAATAAAGATTCTAGTACCGAAAAGCGCAAGAAAATAAAGCTAAATTTTGAAGTTTTGAAGTGTTGGTCTTGATCTATACAACCAAAAAAAAAAAATAAGAAAATAATATCTCAAAGCACCGCCCAACACACCCAATATACCACCACAAAGCCGGGCTCCCCCCCCCCCCCCCCCCCCTCTGCGCACTCTACACAAATCAACCAAAGAGCTTTCGAAACGCAGCGAAAGAAAAGCACCACGCGGGCGCAGCGGAATACAACTGACACAAGGGGTTAGTCCCAAGGTAAGTTCCTTAGAGCATCATTAACGGTGGGCAACAGTAGCGCTGCTATTTCAGAAACGCTGCAGCGCTCTCATTTTAGTTTAGCCACCCTTCTCCACATCGGTCGTTGCTATAGCGGTGATCAATTTAGTTACCCTATTCCGTACCGGTAGAAAGGTACAGAGAGACAAATCGACACTGATTTTTCATTAGGGCCTAAGTCGCAGAGTACTCAAGTGGGAAAATATGGAGTTGAATGTTTTTTTATGCTTTCTCAAATATATCGTTGGTTGCAATTTATTACTGTGTTGAGAATTATTTTTTACAGATGCACAAATGCTTAAACATTATGAAAAGATAAAAAAAATTCCTGTTCTCTACTGTCCAAGTAACCACAAGCATTATATTATTGCTCTTATTCAACACAAAATCAACATCTTTAATGCGGGATCGCATCAATTCAACAGTTGTCAAGTAATGAAGCGTTAGATTAGCTTTAAGAATGTAATGATGCATTACCAATGCAATGATACATTACCAATACAATAATGCTACTTTAGCAATGTCTAATGGCATTACAAAAGATATAGCATTAGTTCGATCTTAGTGGGGCCCTTTTCAGCTTTAATCCAACTTCAATGATGCACTAGACGTAATGCATATGCCCTATATATGCAAGCTATTATAGCCTCGTGGTTACTTGGGTGACTTGTGGAAAATAAAAAATTGCATGCGCCCACTTTGTTTTCGAGGGCTTGATTTTGCCCTTCAGAAATTTGCCCTTATTTCCGTTGACAAGTTAATTTCGCCCAAATGATTTCGCCGTTCGTTCTATTTTCGCCCAATTGTTTACGTCTGATTTTGATTAATTTTGTCAATATCGCCCTTTTGCATACTCGCAAGAATATTATTAAATTAATTAAATTTATAATTTGACTAAGTGGATTTCTGTGTTCAAATGAAATGCTGCAACGTAACTAGGAGGCCTAGCCATAAAACAAACTTGTTTTGAGGACGTCATCAACAAGTGTATCTAAAAGATCACATATTGAATATCAACACGAATAAGGTGAGAACAATTTAGTTATTGAATAGCAATTTGATGACTGTAACCAGATTTATTTCCCGCAGAAAAATAATGTTAATTCCAGGAACTGAACCAAGATCGGAAGATACGAGGGTAAAAAATATGATATCGGCGTGAAATTACATCAATAAAAATATGCTAATATGCTACACTTTTTTTTAACACAGGCTATCTGCTCTTTGGATCGGTTTGGCAAGTCGTACTTGTGGAACATCGTCCAAAACCACATTGATTCATCAGAGGCAATTCAGAAGCATACATTTCTTCTTTAACCTGGAAGAGGAGCTACTTAAGGTTATGGAGCAGAGCAAGATTTTGGAATAGACTCAAAAACGAACAACTGTCTAGTGGATGTGATAGATTGAGTTTGTCACGCAGCTGGTCAGGAAATCAGGATGGAGCTCGAAAAGTATTCGATGAGAAGCCCTATAATATGTTTGAATAGTAGTAGGGCTTTTATTTATAAGATAACGTTTTCAGAAAATCTCTATGGTTAAAAACGAATATAATTAATGTATGAATTACAATATTTTATCACTTATACTGAAAGAACACAAACGTTTCTGTTAGGATTCATCGCCACATTCATGCTCTATAGTCTGCTTCAAAGTGATCGAGGTTTTCAGCTTTTGGACGCCGTCCTCGCTTTTTCGGAATAATTTGTTTTGACAGTGTCTCATAGTATGCCTTGTTGGAGACGAATCTAACAATTTTCGAAGGTCTTCTAACTTTTCTTCTGCTATTGGGATCGGTTCCAGATTGATAGATGGGAGCAGGGTAACAGAATCTCTCGAATCTTTGTCCATGGTAAGCTTGCAAAATTGTGTGTCACTCAATAATTTGTATTTATAATACATCACACCGGGAGCATCCGTGGTATATTTAAAAACGGAAATATCTGAATCGTACGCGGCCACCGTTGGAATTGGTTTTGGCTCGATTATAAAAGGACTGTAATTCTTTGAGTGCCAGAAAGTTGCTTTGATCCATTTCCATCACTTTAAATGGCACTTTACGGCTAATGACTGCAATGAAAACTGCCCAATCATGAGGAATTTCAATATTCACTGAACACTTTTTTTGCCTTTTCAATGGAGGCATGTGCGGAATCAACCTCCACGTGGCTGTGCCCAGGAGTCATAAACCTGTGTTGTATTGTTAGCTTTCGTCCTGCACGATTATTTATTTATTATCTGCAAAAATCCCATGTAAATTCTATGAAACATAAACATTCGTCCTGCTGCTTCAAAAATTACAGTTGCGCCTCAATGTCATCATAGAAAAATAAGGGCGTATTAAGCTAAATTTAAAAAGCTAGAAAAATAGTATTTTCGCCCTTTTGTTTTTTTTCTTATTATAAATCGAATAAAAGTTTTTTCAATCATGTTTTTCCATCAAATTGAAGCATTTTTATTACGAAATAACATTCTAGCGTTAACTCGCTTTGTTTACATTTGTGACTTAGGCCCTTATGAAAAATCAGTGTCGAAATTTGATAGTCAAGTTTACCATTATTGGGGGTTAGGATGACTATTGCAGTATAGTGACTTTGAACCGACTATGATCATGTTCAAAACGACCATTAAAAATAGTTGATCCAACATTTGCCATAATGTCGTAATAGTCCTTGTTACCATGATCATACACGGTGTTCAATAAGTTCGGATACACTTTCAAAATTTGTAAAAAAAAGAAAACGTGTTTTTTTATTTTTTGGATTTATGTTATTGAAAGCTATGTTTACAAGGAACGTTTACAACATTTCTCTTGGAATGACCCCCCCCCTTTGTATTCCTTAACGAGCTTCAAACGTTTCTCGAACGCGTCGCAGGCGGCACGCACGGACTGCATGGGCATTTCGTCCCAGATTTTGAGAATTACCGTCTTGAAATGATCCAAAGTGCTGACCTTGTATTCGTTCAGCTTCGCCATCATATAGGACCAAACAAAAAAGTCGAGAGGATTCAAGTCCGGGGAGCTGGGAGGCCACAAAGTTTTGTCCAGAAAGTCGGTTAAATTGTCCCGACACCAGGCTTGAACCACATTTGCCGTATGGGCTGGTGCACCGTCCTGCTGGAACACGTAGTGCTCATCGCCGTAGAGGCTTCGGAGACTGGGGGCAACAACCTTTTCCAAAACCTCAGTTTTGTAGTACGCCGCGTTGATTTTGACGTTTTTTTCAATAAACACCAAGGGTAGCTTACCACGTTTGCATACTGCCCCCCAAACCATCACCGACGCGGCACTTTGGAACCGAGGGATGTTTATATTGGATTCAGGAATGCTGTCCCTCGATGGCGCCCACACCCGGTCATTTTGCACATTGTGCGGCTGCTGCAGCACGAACAGTTTCTCGTCCGAAAAAACAAACTCCTGACCAGCGTGCCGAGAGAGGATCCTCTTAGCTCGATCCAACCGCTTTTTGCTGGTAGCCTCCGAAACGCCATGGACCTTACGTTTTTTGTAAGGCCTGAAACCAAGGTCCTTGGTGAGTATGGTGTGAGCGGTTCCAATGGAAACGTTGAGATCTGCAGCCGTTTTCCGGATTGAGCGGTTCTTTTTGCGCCGAATTCGCTCCCTCACGATCTTGATGACCCGTGGCGTCCTCGCTGAACGCGGCCGACCGGATCTCGCACGGTAATTGGTCGAGGACGTCTCCCGGTATCGCCTGATGGTCGTGTAGACAAAGTTCCGCTTGACCCCATGCGATTTCAGCAGCCGGAATATATCGCCGGGTCGCTCACCGTTCAAAAAACGCTTAATTACGAAGTCCCGATACTCTTTCATCGCGCGTAACAAACAAACAACAACTAACAGAATGTCAACACCGCGCACATTCGGTAGCGTATGAATGAAGCTAAAGCTGACACCAATACCAATGCAGAATATGTACATGGCGCATACCTACGCAATGATGAAAACTTGTATTCGAACTTATTGAACACCGTGTAGTCAAGAATTCCATGAACGTGGTGAATTCGACCATTTTCTTGGTTATTGTAACCATTATATGCGATAGTCATCCTGATTGTCGGTATAACGATAGAATTGTTTTCAGAGTAGAAGTAAACATTTTGACAACATTGGTTCTTGAACGTCATCAACATCGTCGCCTTCAAGTGAAAGTCGAAAAGTCAGTTCAAAATCACTATACTGCAATAGTCATCATAACCCCCAATAAACAAAAATTGACTATCAAATTCCTCTCTGTGTGACTTTACCAAACCCCAACCCCTCCCCCCCCCCCCTCCGGGCTGCTAAATTTGAGCACCCGACTCTTCCCGAAAGCCTCGCTGCTAGTTTGGTAGCGCGTTTAGCAGCGACCGGTACGGTGGTGAGTGATGATAGAGCGCTGCTAAACGTGCTTCTATACCGCACCGTTAATGATGCTCTTAGAACAGATTGCCAGCCACGATGTTTTACACACTAGACGAATATGTCTAACAAACTAGACGAATCATAACAACGGAGCTTTGATTTGTAATCCAACAGTACAGTACAGAGTACCCCATTATTTTGCTTTTCGGTTCTAGAATCTTCAAGTTTTTATTAATTCACTTTGTTATTTTGACAGAATATTTGAGGAGTTATTCGTTAGGATTCATGTTATAAAGAGTAATTCATTTTGCTTGGGACCGATGCACTCAAAGCAGAGGCTGGATAGTCATGAAGAAAATGGGTATCGTTTTTAGCTCAGCAAGTGCCAGCACATCGGTCCCAAACTTAATCATTCGCCCCTAATAACGTAATTCACACGAACACACCCTTAAACATTCTATCAAAATAACACAGCGAATCAAAACAACAACAAAGCTTCTAGTACCGAAAAGCGCAAGAATGTAATGCAAGGTGCAAGCTTCTAGGTGTTCTTCTACAACAATGAATCAATTTTAAATCGCTAGTTTCACATTGATTGTTGCTCAAAGGGTATCTTACATGGATTCCATCAACTTTATTTGATAAACTCATTTTCATTCGCTGCAAATCGGCATTAATCTGCTTGACAGAAAATGTGCGGCTACCGAATTTAGCAACAAAACTTTTTGCATTCCTTCAACCCAAATGTGAAATCAGTGCACCTGACGTCATGGGTGTGTTGCAATATTGATCAAAAAAACCTAGTTGGAAACTTTTCGCTGTGAATTGACTGCAAATCGAATGAAATTTCCTGCGCTTGATTCATTTCATTCGATAATTCATTTCCCAGCGTTGTTAAATAAGTTTTGTGTGTAACGTGCATGTTGAGCTTCTTGGAACACATTTGAAAAGAGACGTTGTTTTTATTAAGAAACACGCAGAGTTTAAAGCTATAAATACGAATGGGGCAGCATAAAAGTTATGTTGAATAGTGCATGGTAAGTATTGGACTGGGTATTGGTAGACATATGTTATTATTTTGACTATTTTGGGTTCTGTGTAGCACACGATTGGTTGACGTACACTCCTTTGATCTAAATGGCACTTTAGTGTGCGTTCGTTCAATGTCACTAAGCCTAATTAGGCTTAGTGAACTTGAACGCACGCACACTAAAGCGCCATTTAGATCACATGAGTGCAAGTAAGAAGGAAAATCTTATGGAGGAAAACAAACTATCATTTATCTGCATGTGCCAGAAAGGGTGAGGTGATTAAACGTCAAAAAGCCTAATTACTTGTGCTATCCTAATGCACATTACTTTTGAGCTGCAGGCTAGCCTTTAGAGTTAAAATGTTTCGTAATACAAAAAACAACACCACACCCCCCCCTCAAAACTCAAACACCCACCCCCCCCACCCCCCCTCCACATCCTCAACATAATCCACACCCCCCCCTCCCCCCAACAAAATTTTCTTCACAAAAAAAAAAAAACCTTCTCCCTTTTTTCATCTAATAAATTCTAGCACAAAATTTCAAACCGATTGTTCGAGACGACACTTGAATACGACGCGGACACTCGCGGATAGTCACGATTCCGCCGACACGACAATATTGCAGACAACGAGAGAAGTCGGAGGGGCAACACTTTCCACCAAAAGCACTAAATTGGTACGAGAAACAATATCGAACGACACAATTTATTAATCCGATAGCAATGTATGGTACATCCAGATCGGTGACCGGGTGGTAAACAACTGACTACGATCTGACTATTGAGCTCACTTGCTGCCTATCGATCTGGTAGCTACCTATTGTTCCTGCTGTCTAGATCGCCGGTGAGGCCGGCGTTGATGGTGAAAACAACGGTCTATTGTCCGATGTCTGGCTCAAAGTATATATGAGGCTTTATTACTGATCAGAACAGAGTAGTAGATAGTAGGGTGGTTGCCACAGTTATTTTGAGTAGGATTTTGGTATTACAAAAAATTGATGCAAGATTGAATTTAATTTAAACCTAATTTAGTATTGAACACACCGGCCACCTTAAATTACATTTCAAGATTTAATCTTCGTCTTCACTTGAGACTGCGTCGTGGCCTCCTGGCAAAGCACTGAGGTGACCAGGATCGCCACATGACCCTGTTGAGCTTGTAGGTTCCACCGAGGGACCAGCATCTGGATCTGGATTGGTTATTGGATCTACCTCGATAGGCAGAACACAGAGCCTGGAAATGGAGCGCTTTGTGACAGTTCCGGATGGCAACTTCACCGAGGCTACACGCACTATTCCATCCGTGCCCGGATGAATATTTACCACTCGCCCCAGAGACCATTTCTGTACTGGGAGGGACTCTTCCTGGATCATGACCATCGATCCAACAATCAGATTGCGGGTAACAGTCGACCATTTATATCGTTGGTGAAGGGTGGTAAGGTACTCCTGGTGCCATCTCTTCCAAAAGTGCTGGATGTGACGTTGTACTCGTTCCCAGAGGTGAAGTCGGTTCTCAGAAACGGTGGTGTAATCTGGACCCGGAAGTGCACCCAGGGACCGTCCAATCAGGAAATGCCCTGGCGTAAGGGCTTGCATATCGTTGGGGTCACTTGAGAGTGGTGTGATGGGTCGCGAGTTTAGGCAGCTTTCGACCTGGGTGAGAACGGTGCAGAAGGCTTCTCGTGACAGATAGGCGTTTCCAATGACACGCCGCAGGTGATGCTTCATTGATTTGACGCAGGCCTCCCACAACCCGCCTACATTTGGAGATTTGGCCGGGATGAAGTGAAACTGGATGGACTGCGAGGCTGTCTCGTTGGATACGGTATGACGATGCTGTTGCGAGCGAAACAGATTACGCACTTCTCTTCCTGCGCCCACAAAGTTAGTGGCATTATCACAGTATATGTGGCGTGGAAGACCGCGCCTGGCTATGAAGCGTCGAAGACTCCCGATGAAAGCTGCTGTAGTGAGCTCGCAGACAAGTTCTAGATGCGTTGCCTTTATGGCCATGCATACGAAGACGGCCACATAGCTTTTTCTTGGTGTAGAACGGGGACTTGGCCGCTGGAGGTAGAACGGGCCGGCAAAGTCCACACCGACATTTTCGAAAGCGTATGATTGGGTCACACGAACGGCTGGTAGCGACCCCATCAGCTGTACGAGATTGCGAGGCCGTGCTTTAACGCATGTGACGCACTTGTGAACTACATCGCGAGCTAGGTCACGGCCGCCCAATGGCCAGAACTGTTGACGAACTACGGCTAGCAATAGCTGGGGACCACAATGTAGCTGCTGACGATGGCATGAACTAACTATTAGTCTCGCAAGAGGGTGTTTGCTCGGGAGTACTAACGGATTCTTTGCGTCATTAGTGACACCGGCATGCTCCAGCCGGCCACCAACTCGAATAAGACCGTCTTGAAGAATGGGATGGAGATTGCGTAGTTTCGACCGGAATGGTATCGGCCTTCTTGCTTGGAGTGCGTTGAATTCTGTAGCAAAGTGTTCGTACTGAACCAAGCGAAGTACACCGTGGAGTGTTTCTTTAAATTCTTCGACGGAAATCGGACCATGCCTACGCTGATCTGCCGTACTGTGACAGTTGCTTGCAAAACGCCTGCACCATGCGCTGATTCGCAGGAAAACGGTGAATGACGAGAATCGAGTGACGACGTCGTTGACTTCTGATCCAGTGATTGGAAGCGCGATTCCTTTCCGCGCTTCTAGGTCCTTTTCCTTCAAATGCCCTAGATCTACAGGGGGCTGCGGCCACGGTTGGTCACAAGTGCCAAGCCACAGTGGCCCGTTCCACCACAAAGAATTATCCAAGAGCTGATCAACGTCAATGCCGCGTGAAATGAGGTCGGCAGGGTTTTCTTCGCCAGGCACGTGGTTCCAAGTGCAGTTGGTTGTCAGTTCTTGGATCTCTGCGACACGATTGGCAACAAAAGTTTGCCAGGTTGATGGACTTCCACACAACCAGTGGAGGACGATAGTGGAATCCGTCCATAGGAAGATGTTTTCCGAAATTCCTATGCTAGTACAGACGGAGAGAAGCAATCGCGACAAAAGTAGCGCCGCGCAGAGCTCCAATCGTGCGATGGTTTTGTTGTTGAGCGGTGCAACTCGCGACTTGGCTGCTAGGAGACGGATAGTTACATACCCATCCGGAGCAATGGATCGAAGATACAAGCACGCTCCATAAGCATGCTCGGAAGCGTCGCTGAATCCATGAACTTCTACCGTGGCTGGACGACGCAGTGACTGCACGTGCCGGGGAAATCGGAAGGTTTTCAATTCGTTGAAGCGGTGCTGGTAGTCTTCCCATTCGTTGGCGAACGCACTAGGCAGTGGATGATCCCAGTCGTAGTCGAGCTTCCAAAGGGTTTGTAGAAGAATTTTGGCTTTAATAACAGCTGGGCCAAGAAGACCCAAAGGATCGAAACAACTGGACGTCTGCGACAAGATTATTCGCTTCGTATACTGCTCACACTTAGCAAATTTTGGCATTTTGTAGAGAAGTGAATCAGTTGCCGGCTCCCACAGGAGCCCAAGGGCCTTGACAGGAGCGTCTGAGTCGAACTCGATGAGCGATTTGGTCTCTCGACACTCTTCGGGAATTTGATTAAGAATTTCCTGGTGATTCGAGGATATTTTGCGAAGTTGCATCCCAGCACTCTCGAAGATTCCGAGAAGTTGGGAGCATAGTTGTTTGAGCTTCTCTACATCATTGCACCCAGTGAGCAGATCATCCATGTACATATCTTTCCGAATTACCGCCGCTGCTAATGGGAATCGATTTCGTTCATCCTCCGCGAGCTGCTGCAGAACTCGTGTAGCGAGGAATGGAGCAGAACTAGTACCGTAAGTCACTGTAAGAAGCTGGAACACCTTCAACGGCGCTGAACTTGTCTGCCGCCAGTAGATCCGTAGTAAACGCTGATCGAGAGGGTGGTGAAGAATCTGCCGATACATTTTGCAAAGATCACCCATGAGGACGAAAGCTGGCATCCGAAAGCGAAGCACGATGTCGTTGAGAAAGTCCTGGATAGTCGGACCGGTCACGAGGATGTCGTTCAACGATAGGCCAGTACCACTCTTGCAAGATGCATCGAAGACAATGCGGAGCTTCGTGGTCGTGCTATCAGGTCGTAGAATGGCGTGATGCGGAAGAAAATACTGTTGAATATCATCGCCTTCTGAGGCTAATTCTTCAGCCGTTACTTCGCGCATGTGCCCCAAACGCTGGTAATTCTCGATGAATTTTTCTCGTATTGAGCTCGTAAGGGTGGATTTGCATCTAGTTTTCGCTCCATTGGTGAGGAAACGACGCCGTGCATTGTGTTT